>BMAO01025011.1:0-21125 GCA_019973975.1 Trichonephila clavata | reverse complement strand
TGAACCGGAAGTGGCGATATCTCGCTCCTATGGGCCCTCGTAGACGTTGACCCGTCCAAAGATTCAGAATCGTTTGTAGTTTACAAAAACATTCATCGGTTTGGACCTAGACCCCCTGGTTCAGGCACTAGGCTAAAAAGGCCCTATGACCTACATTGGATTTCTCCTCACCTATCCGTCCGATTTTCAAACGGTTGACGTTGTTGGATAGCCCTTCACAGGGACTCTCGATATATACCACGGATCTAGACCTTGGGTCCCGGGTTTCGATCCTAGGCTCCAAACCATTTCGACATTTGAAAGGGACCTTGCTCAGCCCCCACACCCCTCAGGGCGTCGTGTCACCTATCCACGTGTTTGGAAGGGCGAGCTCTTTCGAAGGATACCCGTTACAAGATTCTACCCCCATAGGAGGGTCTGTAGGGTTCAAACACTGGTGTCCACTGGTCTTGAACCCATCTCGGCTTCTATGGATCCCATAAGCTTTTGCAGCATGTCAAATGAAAGAGACGAGCGAGTAGAGGGCAACAGTGTAACTGCTGTGACCCTACCCCCCATAGGAGGGTCTGTAAAGAGTGAAAAAAAACAAAATTCAAAGGTAAATCACGGGCTCCTAGGGTGCCTATGAACTTGTGTGGCACCTTGTAGGACGTGGGCTTCAAGCCCTGTCGAACCCTGTACAATTCTAAAGTATACCCCCCATAGGAGGTCTCGAGAGCCTGGAAAAGAACACAGTTTGAATCGAAAATAACTCGACTCGTATGGAGCCGATAAGGGAGGGTGAGCTATCAAAGGGTTGGAGGGCACGAGTAGATGACAAAACGACTCATGGTGTAGGCAGACCCCCCATAGGAGGGTCTACAGAACATGACAACTGGAAATTAAAATGACAATGATAATACACTTGGCACTTGAAGAACAACTTGAGAATCAAACTCAAACAGCTCTGAAAAGATTTCTCACTCTGTAAAAAAAAAAAAAAAAAAAAAAAATTTTTTTTTTTTTTTTTTTAAGAGAGAGAAGCTTACATGATTTAGTTTCAAAGGTTTGCTAGGGAACTAGAAAGTTGAAAGATGGCTGAACGAGGTCGAACCAACCTTTTTACTCTATTGTTTTTCCAACGCCATGTATTGGAAGAGATTCTGTCCACTCTTTTTCTTTGCAACAAATCTTTCAATATTTTATTTTCAACTGACATGTTTTGTACTTTAGCGTTCAACTCATGTCATTTTGCTTTTTCAACTCATGTCAAGTTCCTTTTTCAACACGTCATTTTCCTTTTTCAACACGTCTTTTTCCTTTTGAATCAAATCTCTTTCCCTTTCCATGAGGTCGTTTCTCGCTTTCATCTCGTTGAGCTTTGGGTCGTTTTTCGCTTTCATTTCATCCATCTTTGACCTTAATATCAGCTTGTGGTCCATGGCACATGCTTGTTTTGTTTTCTTGACTTCATTCATCATGTTTTGTTGTTTACGAGACAACACATATACTTCGTCTCTTATGCGTTGAAAGGAACACTCGGCTCCCTGATTTCCCTCCTTGACATACACTATTTTATTATTGTATAGATTCAACTGTAGAGGTGTGTATTCCTCCGTTTCCTCGTAGCGCGGATACAAGGGAATCACACAATTTAAAAATTTCCAGCCCGTCACATGGATCGGTACCCCCCATCTTACATTACGCCATGGGTCTCGTACACGCTTGGCAACCTTTTCCCAACTGGATACATTTTTACTTCCAAGTTGCTCCCACAATAATTTTTCTATTCCCCCTGGAAAGAGGGTACAGAGAAACGCAATACTGTGCGGGTGCAAGGGTCGATTGATGTGAAAATGCGATCCATGTTGCAGATTGCTTAAATTGTCAGGAATCTCACCCTTGTCACACGACGATTTGGGTTGACTCACGTAGACGATGGTGCGCACCAGATGAAAGGCATTTTTAATCTCGACGCATTTTTTAGCCTGACCGCTCTTGGGAAATTCATACCGAACTTTTCTTTTCCAGACGTCTTCAAACGCACTCTCTTGTTCACACGCTAGAATCATGTGTCGGTGTTGTGTTTTAAATGTCAACCCATCACATAAACACCAAAAGGGTAAAATGACAAATTGATCCCGAATATTTTCCATTTCCCTACAAAATGTATCAAAAATATCATGTTTTACCATCAAGTGAAACCAATTCAAGTCTTTCCTCAAATAACGTTGAATAATACCATAAACATCTTTTCCCAAACCACTGGCTTCCTCAAATTCTATCCCCTCTTCCCACAGGTCGGGTTTCTCAAAAACAGACTCATATAATCGTACAGCATGCGATTGGGGACGACCATACATGTCACGAGGATTGGGTTGAAAGTGTTGACATTCACATGTTTCCACCACCTCTACTTTCTGTGTCTTGTCTGCTATCATTTTATCATTTAAAAGGGCCCCGATAGTTTTGGCATTTGTGACGAATAGCTTCAAACAGGACACCACATGATTCACATTAACGGGAAGATTCTTTTCCCCATGATTCCATTGTCGATGTCCAAAACAAAACACACATTGTTTACGAAAATTCAAACTATGCTCTTTGGAAGCATGTGTAGAATAAAAATGAAGTACTGTCATTTCCTCGTCACATTGTGGGCAACATATGGGATCATTTGAATGGGTATGTAAATGCCTGAAAAAAGTCGAAGAAGATTTATACATGTTTGTTGTGAGTTGTAAATGATTAACGTTTGAATGCTTACAATCAGGGAATACAAACAAAACTGTCAAACTCTTGGCAGATTAAAGAGCTCAAAAAATTTTCAACCAAACTCTTACTCTCTCTAAAAAAAAAAAAAAAAAAAAAAAATTTTTTTTTTTTTTTTTTTTACAGAGTGAGAAACTTTTCAGAGCTGTTTGAGTTTGATTCTCAAGTTGTTCTTCAAGTGCCAAGTGTATTATCATTGTCATTTTAATTTCCAGTTGTCATGTTCTGTAGACCCTCCTATGGGGGGTCTGCCTACACCATGAGTCGTTTTGTCATCTACTCGTGCCCTCCAACCCTTTGATAGCTCACCCTCCCTTATCGGCTCCATACGAGTCGAGTTATTTTCGATTCAAACTGTGTTCTTTTCCAGGCTCTCGAGACCCTCCTATGGGGGGTATACTTTAGAATTGTACAGGGTTCGACAGGGCTTGAAGCCCACGTCCTACAAGGTGCCACACAAGTTCATAGGCACCCTAGGAGCCCCGTGATTTACCTTTGAATTTTGTTTTTTTTCACTCTTTACAGACCCTCCTATGGGGGGTAGGGTCACAGCAGTTACACTGTTGCCCTCTACTCGCTCGTCTCTTTCATTTGACATGCTGCAAAAGCTTATGGGATCCATAGAAGCCGAGATGGGTTCAAGACCAGTGGACACCAGTGTTTGAACCCTACAGACCCTCCTATGGGGGTAGAATCTTGTAACGGGTATCCTTCGAAAGAGCTCGCCCTTCCAAACACGTGGATAGGTGACACGACGCCCTGAGGGGTGTGGGGGCTGAGCAAGGTCCCTTTCAAATGTCGAAATGGTTTGGAGCCTAGGATCGAAACCCGGGACCCAAGGTCTAGATCCGTGGTATATATCGAGAGTCCCTGTGAAGGGCTATCCAACAACGTCAACCGTTTGAAAATCGGACGGATAGGTGAGGAGCAAATCCAAAGTAGGTCATAGGGCCTTTTTTAGCCTAGTGCCTGAACCAGGGGGTCTAGGTCCAAACCGATGAATGTTTTGTAAACTACAAACGATTCTGAATCTTTGGACGGGTCACACGTCTACGAGGGCCCCATAGGAGCCGAGATATCGCCACTTCCGGTTCACCAGGGGGGTCCCCATGACCCCCCAGGGAAAAAGTCTGGACCCGATCCGACCGTAATTTACCGAGATAGAAGGTTTGGACTTGATTCCATAGCGTTCCAATGGGAAAAGCTTCCATACTACCAGTCTAATGCTGCGAAAAATTACAAGTCCAATAAAATGCTACTGCGCATGCGCCTTTAAAACTCTACTGCGCATGCACAATGTGATGTCACTCTTGAATGTTGGATATAAAATGGAGGAAATAATTTTGGATTACGACCTATAAATAAGGTATTTTGAACAGTTTTCAGCGAATAGTGCCCGCACCAGTGGTCGACCCTTGCCAATTCTGATGTCATTCGATAGAGCTCCATCTCTTCTATCCCTTTTCGGGGTCACTTGCCACAAAATTTGTGTGTAAGCCCCCTTAAGGGCCGGTGAGTCTCGCATGACCTCTTTATTCACGTAATGTTTTACTTGTTTTCATGATGATATTTTTGTATTTTTTATATATATTTTTATATTTTCGGATAGCCCATACGATGGGTCATTGTTTAAACTGGGTTTCAATGTCGCACCTTGAATGGTTTTTGTGCTATAGTGGTTTGAGTGCGGGTCACTTTTTGCGTCACGCGAAACTTGAACGGGACCTTGCTCAGCCCCAGGACCCTCAGGTCATCGTGTCACCTATCCATCTGTTTGGAATAAAAGGCTCTTTCGAAAGATACCCCTTACAAGATCCTACCCCCCTAGAAGGGTCTCTAGGGTTCAAAAACAGGTGTAACATTGTCTTGAACCAATCTCGGCAGGTACGAACCAATCTCGGCTTCTATGGAACCGAGAAGCGTTTGCAGCATGTCAAATGAAAGAGACGCGCTAGTAGAGGGCAACCCTCCCATTGATTTGACCCTACCCCCCATAGGAGGGTCTGTAAGGAGTGAACCATCAAAACATTCAAAGGTACATGGTGGGGCTCCTAAGGCACCTAGGAACGTGTGTCGCGCAGGGTAGGACGTGGGCTACGAGTCCTGTCGAACCCTGTACTACCATTGGGAATACCCCCATAGGAGGGTCTCGAGAGCCTTGAAACTCACACGGTTTGAATCGAAAAGAACTCGATCCCATTGGAATAGACCGAGATGGAAGGTTCGAGCACGAGGCCATGAGAAATGAGACACTGGAAAAAAAATGAAAAGTCCTATAACATTCTACTGCGCATGACGTCACTTGAATGTAGGGTATAAACACTCGACAACTTGAAGTCAAACTCAAACTATTCTTTGCTCTAAAAATGTTTCTCACTCTGAAAAGTTTTCTCACTCTGTAAAAAAAAAAAAAAAAAAAAAAAAAAAATTTTTTTTTTTTTTTTTTTTTTTTTAGAGAGTAATAGTTTGGTTGAAAATTTTTTGAGCTGTTCAATCTGCCAAGAGCTTGACAGTTTGTTTGTATTCCCTGATTGTAAGCATTCCTTCCTGAGAGTCATGTCTTCATTAGAAACGTTACTTTCTCAATTGGAAGACATGATTATCCCAGGTGTGCAGCAAGAACCCACCTCCCAGTTGTTGCCTTATAGACGAAAATTGCTACGTTTAGCGGGTATTGTGAAATTTCAAGAACTCTTGAACAGATTTCCTCTTCCCGTCAAGTTGGTCCAGAACGAACATGGGCTTCATATCTCGGATTGCATCTATAGTAGAGACAAAAATACTAAAGGTCCAGGTTGTTGTCATTGTTTTTATTTATTTGATGAACCCGAAAAATATTTTATTGTGAAACAATTGGATAAAGTCGTCGTACGAGATGGGACACTCCATTCCAAAGAATGTTTGACCAAAGCTAAATGTCAATGTTGGGTATCAAGTCTACATAAAACTCCCAAACATTTATAAGCTGACAATCATTTGTTTCAAGAACAAATGTTGCACGGTGAACCAACCAATTATAAGGTTGGAGCCAATTTTATGCAATGGAAAATACTATTGACCCCGAGCCAAAGACACGCTACATGTTTGAAATTACAGTCAAACTCAAACTATTCTTTGCTCTGAAAATTTTTCTCACTCTGAAAAGTTTTCTCACTCTGTAAAAAAAAAAAAAAAAAAAAAAAAAAAAAAAAAAAAAATTTTTTTTTTTTTTTTTTTTTTTTAGAGAGATTGGTTGTAAACTTTATTTGCTTCTGAAAAATATTTCAACCCTTTTGCATCCTATCCTTTCCTTCCATTCATTTTCATGATACTTACATCCATTCATGACGTCATGAATTAAAACACAAAAGGTTCCTTCTTAGGTATTAGTTACGGATTTGGGCCTGTTTTTTTGGGCATGTTTTCACAGAAGAGTACACATTTTTCAAAGAGAGGCTCTCCAACCTTGGCACCTTCCTTTATCCAAAAAAAGGGGGACCGAGTCGACTTTGGTGTCGACTCGGTCCCCCTTTTTTTGGGCCATTGGGCAATTTTTTTTTACTCTCTCAAGCTGAAACTTTGTCCTTCCATTCCGCCTGCAACTTTTGAAACTGCTGCAGATATTTTGCAAATTGAAAAGATTTCAGCATGGTGCAATGAGACACGTCCCCTTCCTCGTGGAGGTCATCATGCATGGGGTTGGGAAAGGTGCCATCGCCAAGGGTGTTGAATTTGGGCAGCATCTCCAAGCATACGGTGACGAGTCCCAACTCTTTAAACATTTTTTGCTGTTTGGAGCTTTTCACGACAATGAGACCTCCTGGGTCCACCATGCCCCTCACGCAATAGGGTAGGTAGTCTACAGGCACACTCTTGGGCAAGGGACGTACCAGACGAAGACGAGCGTTTTTGCAGGCATTGTATCGCATGTCTCGGGGCGTGGAGTCGAATCCGTCATGGTTGACGGTAATGCAGAGCACTTGAGGATCACTGCCATTCTTGGGAAGGGTGGCAATAGACAACTCGATGGGCACTGGCTTGCCCTGGTGGAGAAAGTAGTTGGCATGAGCAAAATAGATAGACATCCTTCTGAAAAAGAATGATTCTGCTGGCTGGCTTTATATAGGGTCGAGGAGCGTGACGTCAACTGGCATCCCATATTCCAAGGCCTTGCGATGCGAGCGTTCCACGTGAGGTTCCAACGCCCGTTTCCAAGCTGGGGGCATGACCAGGCGCCAAGGAAGGGGGTCGTCTCGATGCATTTCCCAATCATCCAACCACGTTAATAGTCTCACGTACACCTCCGCTAGGCGCGTGCAGTTTGTGAGATTCAACGTATAGGCCTCCTTATTGTGAGGTTGATGGGCTTCCCAAACTCGGCGAGACGGGGGACGACCCAGTTGAAAGAATCTCAACTGGACGCCTGGATCCCACGTCAAATCCAAATGACTGGTAAACACGACCACGGTCTTTCCAAACGACCGAGGCACGTGCACCCCGAAATTGGGTTCAAAGAGGATGGTGTAAGGATAGTCGTGCTCGTAATACGTGACTCGATCGGGCCAGCGACCCAAATTACCAAACACGATCGTCGTGCGGTGTCGACACTGGTCCAATAAATGTTGGATCATTCTGACACAAAGAGACTTGCTTTTTTAAAAAATTATACTTTTTGTTGGACACGGGTCCAATAAAGGTTGTATCATTCAGACACAAAGAAGGAGACTTGTTTTTAAAACAATTATACTTTTTGTTTGCAACGGGTCCAATAAATGTTTGGACACAAAGAAGGAGACGTTTTTTTAAAAAAATAATCATTTTTTTATTGATCATACTCTACAAGATAGATTCAGAGGTTGCATGGCTTTAAATCCAACAGAAGGTCGGATACAAGGGGAGAGTTTGGGCATTGACAAGTCCAGGGGCTCCATCGCCATATCGTGTTCAAAAGTCTCCAGGAAGGTGATGAGTTCATTGTTTTCATCAAAGAACGAGGGCACCAGGTGGAGCACCGAGGGTCCAGAAAAGGACGTTAGGAGTTGGTCGAGCCAAGCAGCTTCGGGCTCTGGAGAGATGAGCTCAGGTTCTGGAATCTGCACAGGTGGCGGAGAGATGAGCTCAAGTTCTGGAATCTGCACAGGTGGCGGAGAGATGAGCTCAGGTTCTGGAATCGGCTCAGGTTCTGGAATCTGCACAGGTGGCGGAGAGAGGAGCTGAGGTTCTGGAATCTGCACAGGTTGAGGATAGAGTAGCTCAGGTTGTGGAATCTGCACAGGTGGGATAGAGTAGCTCAGGTTGTGGAATCTGCACAAGTCTCTGGATGCATCCTCGTTTCTTGGAGGGGCGCGTCTCCTCCCCGATCGCTTCAGTCCAAGCACTGGGGTCGGAGGCGGTAGCTTGTAGGCGGTTTGATCCAACGTTTTTTTTTTTCGAAAATCTCCCAGGTGAAATCCCTTCTGAAGGAGCTGAGGGAGCAGGGATTCGGGGATCAGGTCCAGACCCAAAACGGTTTTTTGAACCGTCAACAGCAAATAGTGGGTTCCCGCCGGGATCGGATAGGCCGTGTGTGGCTCCAAGATGGTCCGATGGTAGAGCATTTGGTCGTAGGGCTCGAAACTCTTCTCGTTCACGTTGGGTCGGGCTCGACACTGGAGACTGGAAGGGGGCAGTTCGTAGAGCAGCAGGGGCACGTGCGTCGTTTGAATGAAATGCACTTGTCCGGGGTGCACCGTTCTCAACCCAAAGGTAAAGTCTTTTTTCACAAAAAACAGGTTGCCATAAATGTACACCATCCTCTTGTCGGTATTTTTGAGCAAACGATCTGGATTTTTCAAGAGGCTTTTGGACACTTTTTCCCACAGGATCGCGTTGGGTCGAAATTCGTTGACGTGCTTGGCTTCCAGCACGGCCCGCTTGAAATTGTCCATCAACGTCTTTTGGTGGTACCACGGATCTTGACGAAATAAGGTAAACACGCGTTTGGCGTGAGGCTCCTGGTAGAGGATGCCCGCTCGCACCTGGCCTTGTTGAGCGGCATATTCCAACGCATCGGGTTTCTCGGGCAGCGTCACGGGCACCACGGTGGAGGAGAGGTGCTCTGGGAAGGCATCCATGCTGCAAACTGACGAGAAGCGTCGACCCGCGTCCTCCTTTTATAGACGTGTTAGGCCGAGTGAAAAATGGGGTTGAGAGGTTGGTGGAGTATGGAACACATGCCTTGCACGGCAATCCAACGATGACATTGCGTCTGGTGGCAAAAGGGACATTCGCCTCGTGCATGGGATTTCAAGAGCATGACGGGGATGCGTTTGAAAGGACTGAAAGCGCTCCATTTTGCTTGAATGTCTTTAAAATCTTGCTTGGAACGAGAATCGGTCACACAGAGGGTGCCGACATTGAGATAATGTAAAGAGTTGAACACTTTATGCGCCTCGACGCGATCCGAAGCATACGAGACGACCCCGTTGGTGAGCGTGAAACCATGGTCTCGGAGACACAACACGGCCAGACCGTGCGTATGGAAAAAGACTTGAGCGTGGTGCTGGGGAAATCGATAAGCATAAGGAGGGCGTCGTCGAGACGAAGAGAAACGACGTCGTCGAGGGTCTTGGGGAGAGTTTAGTTTTGGGGGCTCATGAAAAGACTCTGGGTGTGAAGGAGAACCCATGGAGGGCAAAGGGGAACCAGGGTCGGATAACAGGCTCAACACATTGTCCGGGTCGGTCATGTTGAAAAAGAGAAGCTGCAAATTTTGTGCTCTGAAATGTAATCTGTCAAGTGTTTGCTTTTAAACATTCTCTCTCTAAAAAAAAAAAAAAAAAAAAAAAAAAAAAAAAAAAAAAAATTTTTTTTTTTTTTTTTTTTTTTTTTTTTTTTATAAGGATAAATTAATTTCTCGTCTAGCTAGAGTTTTTCTCTTCTTGTGCTGCGTGGACTCTGTGTTCTTTTCAAGTTTAAAAGCCTTCTACCACCCCCTCATTTCATTTACTCGTCTAGTGTAGTGTGCTTTGAAATTTTGTTTCTTTTCAATCGATCGTGTCCGACCATGTCTGCTGTTTCGGATGCATGTTATTGTGAACAAGATTGTTTAGTGTGTTCTCGGGGAAAAGAGTCCCCTCATGATTGTGTGATTCACGTTTTATTGAAATCGATGGTGTTTCAAGAACGAGTGATGCGCGGTGAACCCACCGAAGCACGATTGAAAGAAATTTTAGAGATTGGACAACACTATTTACCCCGGGCCATGCATTGGACGGACGAAAATAGTAAACGTTGGCAAAGGATGTATGACGAGATCCAGAGTGGGTTTCCCAAACCCTCTGTCGGAAGCGAATAAAGTTTAAAAGATTTGTCAGAAGCACATAAAATTTGAAAAATCTCGCAAACAAAGTTTGAAATATCTTTCAGAAGGAAAGTTTGAAATATTTGTCAGACGCACATAACATTTGAAATATCTTTCAGAAGCAAATAAATTTAAAACATCTTTCAGAAGCAAAAATAAAGTTTAAAACATCTTTCAGAAGCACATAAATTTAAAACATTTTCAGAAGCAAAATAAAGTTTAAAACATTTATCAGATGCAAATAAAGTTTACAACCAATCTCTCTAAAAAAAAAAAAAAAAAAAAAAAAAAAAAAAAAAAAAAATTTTTTTTTTTTTTTTTTTTTTTTTTTTTTTTTAGAAAGATTGGAGAGTGTTTAAAAAGGTTGAGCCTTTCACTCGAGCTTTCATTTGGTTTGCTCTGTTGTCAACATTTCTTATTCTCTTCATGATGACCTCGTTCGATTCTCTCCTGGGTGAATTGGAAAAAAAATTTCTCCCAGGTTTGCGAGACAACGTCTCACGCTGGTCGTCTTATAGACGACGCTTGCAACGTTTAGCGGGTATTGTGAAATTTCAACAACTCGCGACCCACTTTCCCATTCCCGTCCAGGTGGTCTTGAGCGAGCATGGATTCCATCTTTCCGATTGTGTCTATAGTGCAGATGCCTGCACGGAAGGACCCGACACTTGCCATTGTTTTAATGTCTTTGACGCCCCGAACACTATTTTATCGTGAAACGCTTCAATCATGTCGTCGTACGGGACGGGTCTTTACACTCGCTCGAATGTTTGACACGAGCTCACTGTCAATGTTGGAGACAGGGCCCCGTGGATCCTACTCTTTCTGCCACCTTGAAAGGGCTTCCGGCGGGACCGGAGATGATGCCATCCATTTTGAAAGAACCCTCACAGGATCTTCCTCCTGTCTAGCCAATCCAAAAGCACTTTCTGCGCGTCGCTCTTCTCTCAAAAGCACGATTCGGACGCCTTTTTGCCTCATACGAGACAATGGAGTCTGACAAAGCCTTTCAAATCTACCTGGCCGAATACCACGAGGCCCATTTGGCCGAGTACATTACTTTTATGATGCAGTTTCGAGCCCAGTTACAGACTCTCACTCCGTCCGACGTCATTGCTCTTTCCCCCGTGGACCTGGGAGACCTTTTACGAAAAGTGTTGCCCCATCCCGAGCCCATCGACGACCTGCCCACCTTTGAATGTCTCACCTCTTCTGAACCTTCCGAACTTTACAGTGATTACCTCGAACAGCAGGCGGCCCAAGGCAAGGGGGCCTTTCTGCAAGCTCTGTGGACGGTCTTGGCCCTTCCCAAATTGTATCGATTGGCGTACAAGGCCTGGAGGCGACATGGACCTCAACCGTTGGCCCCTTGGATTCTCTTGGCTCAAGCCGTCTTGGATGGCTGTTTTGCACTCAAATGGCCCGAAAGCGTCTTCCAAATACCCGAGACGTGTTCCATCTGTCTGAGTCCGATGCATTGGCCAGAAAAGACACATTGTGGCCATGTATTTCACATGCGGTGTTTACTGCAACACCTGGAGGTGAGGAATACCTGTCCTCTCTGCAGGGCGCCCAACCCCATACGAGCAGCCTCGTAGAGGACAGGGATTCCCCAGAAAAATGGGAGATGGATGACTGGAAAGGAGCATAGCTCGGGACCAGTCATTCATCTCCCATTTTTTTGGGCTACTCTCAGAGTCAAGGTTGGAAACGACAAGAAAAAAACTCTGACACAATTGTTAGAACATTGTGCAAGACCAATAAAATGTGAAAGATGAAAAGCAAATCAGGGTGACATTCCATATAGTATACAAATTGAGGGTTTGGAACAGCCATGGAGAATGTTTGCTGGAGCTCGGGACCAGGAATCATTCTTCCATTGGGGGGGTTTGGAAACGACAAGAAAAAAAAACTCTGACACATTGATTCAGACTGTGGCTGGAACATTGTGTGTAAGATTCACAATGGAAGGTTGACACATTTTTTGAGACTGTGCCTGGAACATTGTGTAAGATTCACAATGGAAGGCTAATAAAATAAAATATCGCAAAAGCCAAAAAAAAGAATGTGAGGCAAGTTTAAAATATCTTTCAGGAGCTTGACAACCAAACTCTTGGCAGAGCTCAAAAAGTTTAAAACATTCTACCTCTCTAAAAAAAAAAAAAAAAAAAAAAAAAAAAAAAAAAAAAAAAAATTTTTTTTTTTTTTTTTTTTTTTTTTTTTTTTTTTTTTTAGAGAAGCTTACATGATTTAGTTTCAAAGGTTTGCTAGTAAACTTGAAAGTTGAGAGATGGTTGAACGAGGTCGAACCAACCTTTTTACACTATTGTTTTTCCAACGCCATGTATTGAAAGAGATTCTATCCACTCTTTTTCCTTGCAACAAATTTTTCAATATTTTATTTTCAACTGACATGTTTTGTACTTTAGCGTTCAACTCATATTCTTTTGTTTCAACTCATATTCTTTTGTTTTCCATTCATATTCTTTTGTTTTCCATTCATATTCTTTCATTTTCCATTCATATTCTTTTGTTTTCAACTCGTCAAGTTCCTTTTCAACACGTCTTTTTCCCTTTGAATCAAATCTCTTTCCTCGGCTCCCTCCTCGACATACACTATTTTATTATCGTATAGATTCAAATGCAGAGGTTTCCTCGTAGCGCGGATACAAGGGAATCACACAATTTAAACATTTCCAGCCCGGATCGGACATTATACCATGGGTCCCGTACACGCTTGGCAGCCCAACATTTTTATTTCCCACAGTCATTTTTCTATTCCCCCTGGAAAGAGGGTACTGAGAAACGCAATACTATACGGGTGCAAGGGTCGATTGATGTGAAAATGAGACGCTTAAATTGTCAGGACCCTGGTCACACGAGGGTCCACTCACGTAGACGAGGGCCCCACGCCAAGAGGGCAACGTCGTGAGATGGCTCGCCTCCCATGTTCCAACAACACCCCTATTGGAATGATTCTCTGTCTTTTCTCGACATACCAACGTTGTAATGCCTACACTTTATAGGTCGCTGCTTTCCCCCAGCTTGACTAGTCTCATTGTCCTCCTGACCCTCCATGACATGGGTCGTTGCCCAGCGGGACAAGTCTCCATTTCATTTGTCCCCTCATCCAGGATGAAACAATTTTTTGTTCTCGCGCCCCATATTTTTTTCAGAGGAAAAAATTTTCAATCAACACACCCCAAGGGACACGATTCTGACCTCCTTTCCAAAAAGGTCGTTTTCCATTTTCAATCATTTTTGGAAAGGGTCACGGTGCTCGACTATTTTTTCGACCGACTGTATGGAATCTATGGTAAGGACTGTAAAACGAAAGGCGCTTCCGATTTTACAGTGATTGCCATAGGTGTATGGTAGAGCGGTCAAAGCACCGGGGCCCCTGGAATCCATCTCCTGAAAACGTTGCCCTGCCTCCATTTCATGTTTCGCTGCTTTCACCCCCCGCTTCACCAGTCTCCCTTTCCTTTGCCCCCCGAAACGCCTCCATTTCCCCCCTGACAAGTCTCCATTTCATTTGCCCCCCGTTTTCAATCATTCGTCTGGTTTGAAACTTTTTATTTTCTCGCGTCCCTCCAAAATATTTTTTCGGAGGAATTTGAAAAATTTTCGATAAGCATATTGAACTGCTTTCTAGGGATACTTTGAGGGATACTTTGATGGGAGCATAAAACGCAACAAAAGGGACAAAATGCATGCAAAAAGAGCCCTTGGAAGGTGAATTTCGACGTTCAGACCAACTTTGTTTCATAGGTGGATGGGAGCATAAAATGCAACAGGAGGGTAAAAAGAAGATGAAAAGGGGACAAAATTCATACAAAAAGAGCCAGGTGGACTTGAAACAGGAGAGTGAGCCGTGGGACTCTCAAGCGGGGGAGGGGAAAAAGAGATGGATGGATTCAAAAAGAGCCGTGGGACCAACGGGAGGGGATTCTACAAAAGGAGCTAGGGGAGGGAGACTCTGAAAAGGGGATTCGACAAAAAGAGCCGTGGACCACAACGTAGGGGACATACAAAAAGAGCCGAGGATCCTTTAAAAAAGGTCATTGTCCAGGTTCAATCATTTTCCGAAAGGGTGCCAACTATTGTATCGACCGACTGTATGGAACCTAGGGTAATGACTGTAAAACGAGAGGCGAGGGATTGCCATAGGTGAAGGGTAGAGGGGTCATAGCACCGGGCCCTGGAAACTGGGCAGTCCCCAAGCAAAGGGTTGAGCGGTTCCTGGGGAGGCTACGCAAAGGGATGTGAGCAATAGCATGGGAGAGAGGAATATTTCTAGGGATTCTTTTTTCAAATGGAAACATCTTTTAGGGGAGTGAACTATTCAAACGAAACGAGTGTAGGGGAAATGGGCTAAAGAGAAGCGCATCAAAGGGGAGCAGCATTGGGAGTCAAGTGAACAAAGACTTGAATGGGAGGCAGGGTGGGGATAGATTGAAGGGTAAAGATTGCAAAATAGATGAGAGGGATGGTAGAAAGGATTATAAAATAGGTGAGAGAGTTTTCAAACCGAGAGGGAAGGACTGTAAAACCAGGCGTTACACTTTTTTAAAAAAATAGTCGAGTCTGTTTTGAAACATTGAATGGTAAGGACTGTAAAAAGCATGTGTTTTACTCTTAAAAAGAGGTGTGACGGTTGTGGGACACTTTTATTGCAGTAATTACCATAGGCTAATGATAAAACTTGTATTATTCGAAAGCAAACAGTGTATTAAAAAAAAAAAAAAAAAAAAAAAAAAATTTTTTTTTTTTTTTTTTTTTTTTTTTTTTTAGACATTTTGTGTAGTTTGTCCATGTAGCAGCATTCTTTTTAGTCCCGTGCTTTCCATCAACAAACTATCCCTTTCAGTTTTAAATGCATCCCTTTCATCTTTAAAAATGTCTCTCTCAAATTTAAAAGCATCTCTTTCGACTTTAAAAATGTCTCTCTCAGATTTAAATACATCCCTTTCGGCCTTACAGATGTCTCTCTCAGATTTGAATACATCTCTTTCCGCTTTAAAAATGTCTCTCTCAGATTTGAATATATCCCTTTCCGCTTTAAAAATGTCTCTTTCAGATTTCAATACATCTCTTTCGGCTTTTAAAATGTCTCTTTCCGATTTATAGACCTCTCTTTCAAATTTAAAAATGTCTCTCTCCGATTTAAAAGCATCTCTTTCGGCTTTAAAGGTCATTCTCTCCAATTTCCATTCGTTTTCTTTGGATTTATACTCGTTTTTAAAGACGTCACATTCCATTTTCAAATCAGCCATGATGGGTTTCCAATAATGATCCTTTTCCATTTGAGCCTTTTCTTTCATTTCTTTCAGTTGTTTCATGACATTTTGTTGCTTTGGGGATAAAAGGTACATTTCATCCCTGAGAATTTGAAGGGAATACCCCGGATGGAACTCAATTTTCTTGCCACCGTACAACGTCCAATACGCTTCGTTCGGATCGTTCAAAGGTATCTGACACTTTAAAAATTTCCAGCCCGTGACTTTAATGGGGACCCCCCATTTCAAATGATGCCACTTGTCTGGCCCACGTTGAGCGTGACTATCCCATAGTACGACATTCTTTTTACCGTTTTGTTCCGAAAGTAGCCTTTCTAACCCGTTGGGAAACAGAGTACATAAATAGGCAATGCTATGGGCGTGCATCGGTCGATTGATATAAAAATGGGAGGTATATTTCCCCTCTTTTATAGGGTCTGGGATCCTACCATCACACATGGCCTTGGGTTGGCTCACGTATACAATGGTCCGAGCCAAGTGAAAAGCATTTTGAATTTTCACGCATTTCTTGGCATGTTCTTTGGTTCCATAACGAACTTTATGTTTCCAAATGTCTTGAAACGAGCCATCCTGCTCACAGGCCAGAATCATGTGCCGATGGGGTATTTTACCTTCTTCACTCTCCAATCCATCACACAGACACCAGAAGGGTAAAAGGACAAATTGATTGCGAATGGCTTCCATCTCCCGACAAAATGTGGGAAAGGCGTCATGTTTCACCATAATGTGAAACCAATCCAAATCATGGCACAGGTAGCGTTGAAAGATGCCATGAACGTCCTTTCCCAAACCGCTCGCTTCCGTAAATTCGATTCCACGGGGCCATAGGTCAGGTTTTTCAAACACTGAATCATAAAATCCAACAGAGGTGGGGTCTTTGCAACGATCATAGAGGTAGTGGGGCGTCGAGATGAAATATTTGCACTCGCAAGTGACATCGGAATAGTCATAATCCAGGGGTGGTTCATCGTCTTTCCTTTGAGACACAAAACCTTTCGAGCAATCCAAGACATGTTGCACATTCTCACGCTTCATTCTGTGCCCATGAGGCCAAGATTTAAACCCCATGCAAAAAACGCACTCTTTACGATTCTTTAAAGAATGTTCTTTCAAAGCATGTGTGTAATAGTAATGACCAAAGGTCATGGATTGAAAGCAAATGGGACAACGGACGACAATATCCTTGGAGGAATTGATAAGCTTGTAAAGCGTCTTGACAGACATGGCAGCAGCACACCAAAATAATTCTGGATATGTAAAAGCAACCAAGTAAAAAAAAAAAAAAAAAAAAAAAAAAAAAAATTTTTTTTTTTTTTTTTTTTTTTTTTTTTTTTTTTCACTTGGACGATAGACAACTTTTTTTTACAGTCGTGGAAAAAAAACTTTTTAAATCCTTCTGTTACACTACCGGTGTAAACATGTGTTGCAGGTATTTTCACCTAGGGTGCCAAAGAGAAATTCCTTTGAAAGCTACTAAAAGTTTTACCATCTCATGTGAGTTTACTGAATCAACATTCTTTTCAGTCCAACATTTTCCATCAACAAACTATCCTTTTCGACTTGAAATACATCTCTTTGGGTCTTTAATACATCTCTTTCAGCCTTCAGTGCATCTCTTTCAGTCTTTAGTACATCTCTTTCAATCTTAAATGCATTTCTTTCGGCTTTAAAGGTGTCTCTTTCCAATTTCAAAACATTTCTTTCGGCTTTCCACTTTTTTTCTTTGAATGTCCACTCTTTTTTAAAAACGTCGCATTCCCTCTTTAAATCGGCCACGATGGGTTTCCAATAATCGTCTCGTTCCTTTTGCATCTTTTCCTTCATTTCCTTAATTTGATTCATGACATTTTGTTGCTTTGGGGATAAAACGTACATTTCGTCCATGAGAACGTGAAGGGACTCTTTGAAATGTATTTTCTTGTCACCGTACAACGTAAAATACGTTTCACCTTCCAAGGGAATCTTGCAACGGATAAACTTCCAACCCGTCACTTTAATAGGGACCACCCATTTCAAATGACGCCATTTGTCTGGCCCACGTTGAGCATAGGGATCCCACCGCACCACATTCTTGTTCCCATTCTGCTCCACGAGTAACCTTTGTATCCCGTTGGGAAACAGAGTACATAAAACGGCAATGCTATGGGGATGCATAGGTCGATTGATATGGAAATGGGAGGTCCCTTCTTCTACATTGTCTGGGATCCTACCATCACACGTGGCCTTGGGCTGGCTCACGTACACCAGGGTCCGAGCCAAGTGAAACGCATCTCGAATTTGGACGCATTTCTTGGCCCATCCCATCTGGGGAAAATCATAACGAATTTTATGTTTCCAAATGTTTTGAAACGAGCTCTCCTTTTCACAAGCCAGAATCATGTGCCGATGTTGTATGTGACCCTCTAATCCGTCACACAGACACCAGAAGGGTAAAATGACCAATTCGTCACGAATGGCTTCCATTTCCTGACAAAAGTGAGGAAAGACGTCGCGTTTCACCATAATGTGAAACCAATCCAGGTCTTGGCACAGGTAGCGTTGAATGATGCCGTGAATGTCCTTTCCCAAACCACTGGCGTCACTAAATTCGATGCCACGGGGCCAAAAGTCGGGTTTTTCAAAGACGGAATCGTAAAATCCAACAAACGTGGGGTCTTTGCAACGATCATACAGGGAGTGGGGCGTCGAGACAAAGGAATAGCACTCGCACAGGACGTCTGAATCGTCGTCATCCGGGAGGGGGTCATCGTCTTTCCGTTGAGCCACAAAGCCTTTCAAGCATTCCACGACATGTTTTATATTCTCACGCTTCATTTTTTGCCCACGAGGCCAAGAGGTCAATCCCATGCAAAAAACGCACTCGAGGCGATTCTTTAAAGAATGTTCTTCCAAAGCATGGGTGTAATAGTAATGACCAAAGGTCATGGATTCAAAGCAAAGGGGACAACGGACGACAATATCCTTGGAGGAATCTATACACGTGTAAAGCGTCCTGAGAGACATGTCAGCAGCACACCAAAATAATTCTGGAAATTTAAGATGATCCAAGTCAAACACATAAGCCTTAAAAAAAAAAAAAAAAAAAAAAAAAAAAAAATTTTTTTTTTTTTTTTTTTTTTTTTTTTATTGGTTCACTTGGACGATAGACAACATTTTTTACAGTCGTGGAAAAAAACTTTTAAAATCCTTCTGTTACACTACCGGTGTAAAGGTCCATCTTCTCCTTCCCTCTTGAGGTGAAAGTCTATTCGAGGGTGACACATGCACTCTTTGCAAAACGGTTCCCTCTTGAGGTGAAGGTCTATTCGAGGGTGACACATGCACTCTTTGCAAAACGGTTCCCACTTGAGGTGAAGGTCTATTCGAGGGAGAGGGTGACACATGCACCCTTTGCAGTACAGTCATGGGTCTCACGACGGCCACGGGTCGGGGAACCTGAGGATCTCTTTCTTGCCACGTAAACTTTATCTCGTGTTCAAAATGTTTTTGACCCTCCTTAGGGGAAGGAATCGTATAAGGTGTATTCCGCGTGGTGCTCTTCTCGTGGCGCATGACCAGGGAACTCATCGTGTCTTGCTTAGGGCTCACCACTTCCATTCGGCAACAGGGCTCGAACCCAATCTTCTTCCCCCAACAACAGATCGTTGAGGCTGGTAAAGACTTTCTGGTCCTGATGTTCAGCCCGTCTCAACGATTTCGTTTGCAGATACGCATTTACCTTCCAATGATGAGGGAATAATCGCTTTCGGGCCCAAAAGGTGTTGGTGTGGGGCCACACATCCAGGGTGGTGTCGTGATAGGTCAGGGTCAATTGGGGAAAATACGAGACGAGGGTAGGTAGAATAGAGTCTCGCATGGCCTCCAAGGGCACCGTGCCCTCCTCCGTGACATGGGGAGTGATCAAAGGATGGTTCTGTTTGTACCAAAATCCAGTCTCGGTGCGTTCAAATTGGCACTTGAGAACACCAGGAGAAAAAAAATGGAGGGGTAAACTAGAAAATTCCAGACGAGTGCCGACTCGACACGGTAATACATACTTGTCCACAAAGGTGGGAAAGATGACTCGTGGAACAATAATGTAATAACGACCATGTGATTTGTAAATTTCAATCATCATAAAAGTGTCTTGAGTAGCAAGACTCGCTCAAGTATTTCAACTCTCTCTCTAAAAAAAAAAAAAAAAAAAAAAAAAAAAAAAAAAAAAATTTTTTTTTTTTTTTTTTTTTTTTTTTACCATTCCCTTCAAGCTTACACATTATCTTTTCGCTTCAAGCTTATACATTTTTTCTCTTCACGTTAAACATTTTCTCTCTCTTTGACATTTTTCTTCTACTGGGTCCATTCGTTTGGAATTTTTTTTCAAGTGGGTAGGAGGTTACACATGGGTGACTTGTCCCTCCCAGTTAAACTGTTTCATCGTTTCGTGGACCATGTCATCCGCTTGGTGCTCTTTTCCAACATAATGCATCACCTCGGGTAGAATGGGATCCAAATACATGTAGGTGGCGAGATCGGTGGCTCCAATCACCACCTCCCATCCGTGGTTGTTTCTCTCCAAATAATCTTTGACCAAATGGTACTTGAGAAAGTGTTCCAACTCGTCTTGAGGTACTCGCACGATATCACTGTGATCCCAACCATTGTGGTCTCTGAACAGGGAAGGAGCTTGCTGCAAGTTTCGGAGGACATCAGAGTAGGTAAAGGATTGCAAGCTTCCCAGAGTCGGACGAATCTCGACCTGTTTATTATCAAACGGACTTTGAAGAAAGATGCGACAAGGAACCCATTGGGATTGGTAGCGCATCCATTCGATGGAAACGAGATAGTCGCAATTGGGTTGGGTAGCCATGACAAGAAAAAAAATTGAGCAGCTGAGAATAAATGAATAGAGTGTGAGCTTGCATATAAAGATGAATTTAAAAAAAAAAAAAAAAAAATTTTTTTTTTTTTTTTTTTTTTAAGCTTTAGAGTTTCATGCTTGCAATCTTAGTTTGTTTTTGTAAGGTTGTAGGAAATTTGTAGGGTCCATTAGGGTACATCCTTCTCTTTTGGGTGTCTAGTGAAAAGTTTAAGCCTGTCTAGTGACACGTTTAAACAAATCTGTTATAAATGAGTGCATTGTGTTGGGTCCCAACGCAGGTCCTTTTCAGATTCGACACCATTTTCAATGTTAGAATCTATTGACAGATTCAAGCATCTCTGTTATCAATTGACCCATTGTGTTGGGTAACAACTCTAATACGGATACATCTTCATTTTCAGATTCAGCAACACTTTCCATGTCAGAATCTGAAGCAGGTCCGATTCCGTGTCGGAAGAGATGGCTTCAGTCACCCATAAGGGTTCACCGCTCAGTAAATCTCCAAAAATACGAAATCTGTATCCAGATGGACCACATCCAATAGCCGTTTTATCTCGTTTACATAATTTACGACGACAAAAGGGACATGTATTTTTACCGCTTGTAACCCATTGTTTTAAACAATTGGAATGAAACTTGTGCTGACATTGACTCAGTAGGTACCATTCCGTATCATCGCTACTTAAACAGATAGAGCAATCGTGGCTTGGGCAAGGCTCGCTACTCAGGGAGCTGAAATCGTGGGTTTCGTGTGGGGAAAGCTCGCTACGGATAGAAGCATTGGCTTCGTGTGGGCCAGGCTCGTCATGGAGAGAGCTGGAATCGTTGGGTCTGGAACGTATCATCCTAGTAGGGATCAATAGGCTAGGTAGAAGCCTTTTGGCAGTTTCCT
>BMAO01025010.1:0-33187 GCA_019973975.1 Trichonephila clavata | reverse complement strand
TATATATATATATATATATATTATAAGATAATTTGTTTAAAAATGTCAAATATGATAGATTTGGTGCTCTACTTAGGTTAGTTCTAAAAGAGAATTATGTTTATCATAATGGTAATTATTATCAACAGATTAAGGGTCTACCACAAGGTGGCCCAGCTAGCAACTGTCTTGCCAATTTATATTTACATTATTTTGAAAATAGTTTCACAGACAACTTAGAATTTTATTTTTTTCGTTATATAGATGATATAATCATTTTGGCAAGCAAGACAACTTTATACCTAATATTAATTTTTATCCACAATATCTTAATTTAATACAGACAAATAGTAACAGTTACGAAGCAAATTTTCTTGAAATAGAAATTAAATTAAATGATTATAAAATAGTTACTAATATTTATGATAAACGGGAAGACTTTAATTTCAATATTATAAAAGTACCGCATTGGGAGAGTAATGTGCATGTATCTATATTCAGAAATATTGTTCTTAATTACACACTACGCAATAAACTTCTAGTTTCTAATAAATCAGAAAAAATAAAAAATTATAAACATTTTACTAAATACTGTTTAATTCAAAACTACCCTATTAATTTTATTAATAGATATTTAAATAATGAAATTCTAAATAGTAAGGATTAAATTTCCATAGTTTTAAAAGGTTTATATTATAGATTTATTATTCTTCCTAGATAGTTTTAAATACCCCCAGTTTTCTAGTTTTAGATACAATAACTTTTTTAAAATATATTATAACTTTTAGACCATATTAAGAGTCTAAGATAATGGTAGTATGTTTACATTTCTTATTTATTATTTCTATTCTTTTCATACTTTTGCTAAGTGCTATTTTTCAGCCATTGCTTTGTTTTGAAATTGTATTTGGGTCCAGAATCTGGCAATAACTTGTTTATTGTACTCAGATTTAGCGCGGGCTCTGCATTTCAGTATGCAATTTTTGGGTAAGTTACCTTTTCCTTATAATGGATTTAGATTTCCTATCCATTATTTCCAATTGGTATTTGCTTGGTATTATTAACAAAAAAGGGGGAAGGTTGGCTGGCCAAAAAACATGTTCAACCCCACTTTTATACAGAAGGATTTTTTTAAAGAAAGTTTTATGTATACTAGCTGTCCTAAGTCAGCAATGTTGATAATACTGAAACATCCATTCTTTTATATTTTACTGTGTTATTTCAATCTTTCATATCTCCTTCTAAATTCTGTTGTCTTGTTATGTGGCAATTGATATTCTTTTAAGTATTAATCATGTAATTCATCTCTCTCTTGTAGAGAAATTTTGAATATATATATATGAACAGTACATATTTATAAGACATCATGATATACCCAGCGAAGCGGGTGGATAACGACTAGTAATATTATTAAAATATTCATCATTATATTTTGGGTAATACGCATTTTATTTGATACGAAAGATTAAAGAAATAAACATATACGAGTTTTTGAGTAAGTTCATGTAAGTGTGAAGCCAGCAAAACAGAGCTAGCTATCCTATTTATTATTCACAATTTTTTTTATATCGGAACTAATTCTAATATGATTTTAAAGCCTATTGGAAAATAATATTGTCTCATTATGTGTGTATAAAAAAAAGCAATTTTAAATTCGGCAGTGCGTTACTTCCTCCTTATTAGTATAAAACTCGGTCTCAAATAGGTATCCGGATAACTAAGAAAATTAGGTACTTACGTACTATTACAACCATATCGGCGATATTGAATAAAACCGCAGGATTCTGAAAAGGGAATTCCCTGTTTAGAATATGGAGTATGTAGTCGGAAATTTTTATGTGAAAGATAATAAGTAATTATAAATAAATAATAATCAATAAAGAAGATAACTTATTTTTATTATTTTATTTTATTTTGTTATTATATTTATACTATATAATTCTTTTATTATCATATATAATAATAATTATCATTATATATAATTTTGTTATTATTATTAATTTTTTTTAAATTTTATTATTTAAGAATTGGGCAAATGCCAGATTCGTCTTTTTGATATTTGAGCTAGCCATATCAACGAACGGTAAGGCTTAAAATGGTGACAAACGGAGAAACATAAAACTAATCACGTGCTTGCTAATTTTATGCTAATAAAATATAATAATCAGCGCCTACGGTAAGTGCGAAATAGTAGAATCGAGTAGTAGTTGAATCTAGTATAATATTATACACAAAATTTAATACTTATCTTGATAATCTGTACGATATATATATAAAGTCGTATGTATCTTTAACGTCAAAGTATATTATTATTGAAATCAGTACATTGTTATGTATGGAAAGGGAGGGCGCAATGAAAATTATGATTGAAAATTGGGTCGCACAAATATTGCAAGTTTGAAAAGTATTGGTATAAGAGAATTGTTGCCCTCAAAACTACAATGCTTTTGGGCAGCTAGAACTATGTCCATAACGGCAAAATCTGCCATTTATCATGGATATTTTCGATATTTCTATCTATGCACTTTTAAATTTATAATTAAAATGTGGAATTGGTAACACCTCAGCAAAAGTTAACGGGACACGATATTTTAAATCATTTTAATATATCTGAATATTGACTATAATTACACTATGGGCCCTGGACGTCCCAAATGAGCCTGGAAAATGCTGTTCTAAGAAATGTAGAGCGTGCTCCTGCAAGAGATCTTTAGAATTCCAGCTTTTGTGAGGTCACATTTTGACCTTAACCTTAAGCTTATATCCTTATAAGGCTCATTCAACTGCTTGTTCTGCACCCCCTTTTTTTTAATTTTATTCTTATTTATTGATTTAAAAATAAAATTTTAAACGCGATTACTTAACTCTTTTCCTGTCGTAGGCGCGATAGCACGCCTAGACAAATCCAACTCTTACCTGGCAACGGCGTGTTTTCACGCTTTGACCGCGCGCCAACATTCAAGTCACCCCTCTTCGCTACAACTAACTAACCAACAATTAACTAATTATTAATTAATTAATTAATTAAACTCTGAACTAACAACGCAAGTACAGAATTTTTTTATTTTAATAATTAATTAATTTTAACAATAAGTAATTAAGTATTTAATATTAATATTAATTAATAAATAAGTAATTATTAATAATAAATTAATTAGTAATTAAGTAATTATTGAATTTTAACAATAATTAATATTAATAAATTAATAGTAATTAAGTGATAATACTTATTAAGTATTTAATTAATAATTTATTGATTAATTACTTTTAACAATAATTAATTAATTAAGCTCTTAACTAACAATTGCACAGTTACAGGAATTTTTTATTTTAATGCATGCGTTTCAGCCATTTAATTGTTAAATTGCCTGCCAGATGACAGTAGGATTTAAATACCCCTGCGCCAGGGAAAGAGTTAATAATACCAAACTAATTATGAGTAGTAATTGTTCGTTCTAAATATATAATAGCAGTTTTGGTAAAAACGTCAGATATTTAATAATTTTTAAAGACCGTTTCTCACACTCTCTTTAAAAAAGAGATAATAATAATTTTCTTCTAAGTTAGTGTTTAAAATAAGTTTTTCAAAGCATTTAATTGTCAGAAATGACCTAATTTCTACGTTATGTTTTTGTAAACATATATAATCGAAAATTTTAGGTCATGATTTCTGAGGATTACTATTATTTGTTGATTTTATTAAATGCGGAGCTATTAGTGAGTATGTTTGTATAACAGCATTATAAAATATATATCAAGGAATTTTACTTTATTTAGATTTGAGTGGTTTCCAATCTTATTTTAAGACTTTTAAAATTTTCATAATTGCAAGAATATTTTTATTTTTAGTACTCATTTTTCACTGAGAATTTTTCAACATTACATTTAGAAGTTGAAACAAAGAACGTTGATTTTTGTATTTAACTCTAACAATATTCTAGTAACAACAATATTACACACTACAGTATACATTTTTTAAAAAGTAGTTTCCTAATTCAATTAATTTTAAAGGAGTTATAAGTCTCATTTTCTTTCTTTCCAATTGAATATGAATTATGTATCCATATGTGTGTGTGTATAATGTATTATTCTATAATATATATACAACCTCTGATAATAAAGTTCGGAGAATAGTCCTGTAACATTTAAAGGGTTACATTCATGCGCATGGTTATTAAAACGTATGTATAAATATTTTTTTTAATTATTACTTACAGTTAAAATAACTATTTGTTTGCCTTATTTTGCTTGTATGAGTTTTGACATTTTGCACTAAATTTGTTTTTAAATTAATCGAATAGTTAAAGTTACTTTGATTATGAGTCAGGTTTGATAATAATTGTCATAAGAAGTTGAAAATTTTCTGTTGGCACGATAGGTATTGGCCAAAAATTGGATATAGGGAAGCGTATTACAAACCTTATTTATGTTTTTGTTAAAAGTCATTACATAAGTACACTAATAAACAATACATCAAAAAGAAATATAATTTGTTTACGTTTACAAATAGAAAATCTCATCAAAACTGTGCATGACAAGTTTTCGTAAACAAAGCAATACGTGATAGAGGCACGCAAATATTCGATCAAGAAGGGAAGTGTGCTTGAAAAAATTAAGTAATAGACTTGAAATAATATCGTAATATAACATGGAGGACACTTCGATTTCTCATAACTTAGTCATTTCGAAAGAAAGACACTGAAGACAGGAAAACCGTTACAGAAAAAAACTGCTCAATATTCTAAATATGTTCTTTTAATTTAAGCAAATTTTTAAACCATAATTGTGTGTTAGTTAAATAATTTATTCTTATATAAGTTTTAATACCCGTATATAAAATAATTTATTTAGTTAAAAATTACATTGTGGATTTTCTTATTTAAAGGAATATACACAATGAAATATATATTATTTTAATAATACTGGGGATGTGTTTTATAAAATATGTACTTGAGAATTTTGCATCTTAATTATTGGAGAATTTCTTTATGTATATAATGGAATTATACGTAAATATAGAAGTTTATTGGTTTTAATGTACGTCGCACACTGAAGCTGCACGAGTATAATAGGTGACGGGCTCGTAATTTTGAACCATGGTCAAGAGACGAAGACTATGCCAGCGACGGCACCCCTCTCTACAGGGAATATACTATTCATTAATCTCATAATTTAAAAAACTAACGTTTACAACTTGTATTAAATATAACTTAACTATTTTCTCAAAAGATAAAAACCTTTTACATCCTAGAGAATGGACCACACACACATTTATTTTCTGCTGCCAAACCAATAAAAAAGCAACTATATATATATATATATATATATATATATATATATATACAGAGTGTCCAGCCTTAATGTGACCCAATAGCTAATTCCCGAACCGTTCCATTTAGATATGCACTTCCAATTCGAAAAATGTTTTAAAACCGGTAAAGAATGTTTTTACATGCTTTTCGAACCAAAAAACCCATTTAGAAAAAAAAATACAAAAATTAATTTATGATATGGTCCCCATGTCCTATCACACATATTTAGTAAACGATACAGTACACAAAAACAAAGTAAACACAAAAAGTTTCATTTTATTACGATAAAAACTGGCCGAGTTATGGAACTTTGAAAATCATACTTTATATGCATTTTCTCCTCTATTTTCAAGAAGCTAGTAAGGGGCCGTCTCCAAAGTGAAATTAGTTGGAATTCTGCTAGGAAACTTTGACTCTTGCACGTCACTTATGTAAATCATTTTTAAATTTAAAAGGATACGTTAATAATACAATAACTGAGTACTTAAGAAATAAAATTTATTCTATGTACGAGTAAAACGTAGAAAAAATAAAATATTTTGGACGAAGAAAACATTTTAAAAGCAGTTCCAAAAAATAGCTGCGGCTTCAGTGTGATTTGCTGCGTTTTTTCTTATCATGACGAACGTTAAAAATCTGTTGTGTAGTTGCTTGCAATTGCATACAGTCGTATTCTAATATTACGAATTCTAGTAGGGGAGAACGAGATGTATACAAATGAAGAATACTGCGAAAGGGTACCCTTTTATGGGCAGTGTAAAAGAAATAAGAGAGAAGCGGCAAGACTTTACGCCATTAAATTTCCCCTTAGAAGACATCCACCTTATTGCACAATTGCCCGTGCTGTTCAGCGCTTGTATAAAACTGAGAATTGCAATAAGCGTATTCCCTGCCTGGTGCCTTTATCATTATTTAAGTTAATTTGGTCATTCTGATATAATAAAGCCCTGATTCATGATTGGCGTATGATTCCACATTATGCTATAATTTAAATGGCAAATCCTGTATTATTTTGCTGCTATTTGTTAAAACAAGTTGTTTCAATCTTTTCGGTACAAGTTGCATTTCTTTAATTTAATTTTTATTGTTTGCCATACAGCAATACAAATTGTCAATCTATGATGTTTACTACGATGTTTTAATTTTTCTATGATTTTTTTTTGTTTTTTTTTTTTTTTTGCTCTTTCTGTAGATAGTGAATTACTGTGCTCTAAACTCAATTTATATCCGACCCCCTTTTCTAAGCAACTCGGAAGCTTCAAATTTATGAAGGCATAACTCATCCAGTTTTTATCGTAATAAAATTAAACTTTTTGTGTTTATCTTGTTTTTCTGTACTGCATCTTTTCCTAAATACAAGTGATAGGACTGGAGGACCATATAAAAATTTAATATTTGTAATTTTTTTTGTAAATGGGTCTCTTGGTTCGAAAAGCACGTAAAAACATTCCTTACCTTCTTTAAAACATTTTTTTTTTAAATGGAAGTGCATATCTAAACCGAACGGTTCGGGAATTAACAATTGGGTCATATTAAGACTGGACACCCCGTATATATAGAGTGTTATAAAATGAAAAAAATACATAGTATAATAAAATTGGTAATACTAAATTATACCACTAACAAAGCTAGAAGATTTAAACCTGATTTTAAGAAACAAAACTTTAAAAAATGACGGTAAAGTATATTGTACAAGAATTAACTAAGCGTATGTATAGCATGAAACAGAATTAGAACTTTACAATGTAAGACACCAGAAGAGTCAATGGACTAAAATGAAGACCTATCATGATTTCTAAAGCTGTTGCTGAATTATGACCAGCAAAATTAGGGTTAAATATATTTCATGGATCCAACCTTCCAAGTACAGCAGAAATTTTCGAAATAATAGCAAAACATAACCATATTGAAAAGTTAGGCCTAAAATCAATCTCGTGCAATTTGCAACTGAAAAAAAAAATAAAATAAAAATAATATAAAATATGAAAGGCAGTGATTCTTAACAAGATAAAAATAAAAAATAATTTTGAAAAGGAAAAATAAAGCAAAAACTTACTTGAATATATATATATATATATATATATATATATATATATATATCTTAAAAAGAGAAATAGCCGCATGTGAAAAATATATTTTTAATTAAAAAGAAATCAAATATACTTAACACACACAAATATATGGATAATTGCAAATTCAAGACCATATAAAGGATGGAAGGCTTGGTCAACCGAATCAAATGCTTGCAAAGTCTTTAAACGCAGCGCACATTATTAGTAACAATTTTAGGGAACCGTAACCGTAGCAACAAGAATAATTCAGAAGTAGCATTATCATATATTTTTCCGAATACAAATTTTGTTAGTCAAAATTTGAACTATTATAAAATGTAATATTAAATTGATACAAAATTTCATTATTCGCAAAAATGCCTTGAATAAATGTCTTTATTCAAGACCTTAAGACATTTAGTAATGAAATTTATTCATTGGAATAATAGGACTATATTTCCAGAATTTTTCATTAATCATTATTATTATTACTCGTATTACTGTCATGTCAACAAAAAAGTTTGGAATTCGAGAAAATTATAAATAACTTATAATTAAATACCCCTCCCCCAATCCAATAAGCTCAGCATGGCAATATTTTCTATAACTACTGGTTATATGTAGGTAAAATATTTCCAATTTTATTAGCTCAGGCAAAAGAACAGTATTCTTAAAAACCATAAATGCACTTACCAAATGTAGCTTTCTGCGTTTGAAAAAAATCTTCTTTTCTGTTACCTTTATACAAAAAACAAAAAAAAAAACATTTTATTTTATAACCAAATGTTAAATATTATTAGAATTATTATATGTAGAATAAGTATCTCTCGAACACGTAACTTTTAAGAAAAGCAGCTGCTTCACTTAACAGAATTCTAAGCAAAAATTATTTTGTTGCCACACGATCAAGAAGGGGGAAAAAACAACGAATTCAGTTTTAAGAAATATCGTCTGCATCATAAAATAAATATGAAGAACTGGATTATTTACAATTAAAGTAATGCAGCTTAATCATAGTTTCAAATCTATTATTTTTGTGGGAGAATTATAATTATTTTAACCCCAATTCATGCAGCTGAATTTAAGTTTGTACACATTTCAGCTTGTTCGACTTTAACTCTTATGTCTATATTTTGCGTTAAAAAAAAATCTCTTCTCTAATAATAATATACATTATATTAAAACTACTTGCTGTAAAGTTTGATTAGTGACATATTTTCGTTACAAAGAAATAAAAAGATAAACAGAGTTAAGGTTAAAACAAAGTAGGCAATGTTTTTATTTATTTTTTTACGCATAAGATAAAATTTATTTATTTAACAGCCATTTATTATTTAATCTTATTAGTATTATTTATAAAATGAATCATATTCGCATAATTTTATAAATAAGTAATCGTTTTATTTTTAAGAAAATAATCATATATTTATTAATAGGTTTAAGCATTGACATATATTACTTATTTCACGTTTCCACTGATTTATCGGAAACAATTACGACTATGATGTAATAAAAAACTCTAGACACATTTCTCTCTCTGTTTGAAACTACTACTTATAATTATAACTTGAAACAATTAATTCAAAATTGGGCTGACATAAGCGAATGAAGCCATCGATTCAAGTAGAAAAAAATAAAATTTGCATTTTTTTTTTCAAAAATATTTATTTAGTCCATTCAAAAAGCTATTCAGTCGTATAAAAGATAAAATAAATGCTGCATATTTTTATGTAGTGTCATCCAATACGTTTCGATCTCATAGTCGAAGCATTATGATGAACTATCGTTTATTAATGTATATTCAATGTAACGTAACAGAAAAATGTATGTTTTCATAAGTGTACCCTATATGGAAACGCCCACATTGGCTTGCACAAGAGAATCTCAGTAGTTATTGAAACTAATAGATATGTAGAAACTCTAACTATGATAATCTAAAGAAGTAAATGGGCTGACCACGTTATTAGAATGAAGAAAGAACGTTCAACACAGAAAATCTTTCTGGCAAATCCCACTGGAACAAGAACTAGGGATTCACTCAAACACAGGTTGGGTAACTATCTAGAAAGGGATTTCGCGTCCCTAATTGGAAACCATGGCCAAAGAAAAAAGAGGGTAAGAGGTAAATTCTTAAAACGCCTAGGCCTACCGGGTCTGTCACGCCATTGAAGATGAACTATTTAGCAATTTTAGAAAACTGCATGTGTGTGTGTATGAATTAAAGCTACATGTCACATCTCATGACATATATAAATGTCACGAAATTCTAATAACATCATTGATACATAAAGTAATCGTAATTAAATTTAGAATCCCTCCATAATAAGTATGTTTTAATTAATAAACTAGAATGATATATTTAATGAAAATGTCAAGATATGAATGGAGACAATCATTTACTAACATACGAAGCTTATTGATTTCCTATTTTTATTTTTAAAAACTATTCAGATACAACTTTCAATCCTACAATATTGCGATATTCAATTAATAAAAGTCATTTTTAATTATATTATAAAATAGAAAGAAAAAAACCATCCCAAATCAGCTTTGTAACATTACAACCCTTTGGTCAATGACTGAACCTTGTAGGGAAAAGTGTCAAAGGTTTTTAATACATTTGCCTGTCAAAAAATTACTCAAATTCATCTGCTATCGGCTCGAACAATACTAAATATAATTTTTCACTTGTTTATGAGCTCATAACTACCATGGGTATAAACTGAGAAATAAAAGCTTCTTAAGTGAATGTTCTTAATAAATACACTTGAATAAAGATAATTAACATATATGGAGGATTGCAAATGCTGAAGAATGTGGGACTGTCTTCTGGAAAAACCAAATGAAAAGAACCAACCACTGTAGGTGATGCAGTAAGAAAAAGTAACTTTAGAACAAGAAAACATTTTTTTTACTTTGATGTAGAGTTAAAAATAATCATTTAATCAGTTTTAACTTGCTTAAATATGTAGAATTAGTTGGTGTTATACTATAACTTTGACTGTACGATGCAGACAATTCAAAGGATGTTGAAATCCAAATGGTTGATCGTTTCTTAACATCTCACTCAGAGGTCGCATGAAGGTTATTTGGAACAAATCTTGTAATTTTAAACAGTGTTCAAGTGAAGAGAACTGACACTCAATTTTTCAAGCTTCCACAGCACTAACTTTAGAATTTTGGGAACTTTAAACAAAACACACATTACGTTTCAAATACATTAGCTTTCACAGGATGAGTCCTTAATAGAACCAAGAATGTGTCTGTGATAGAAGCAGTGCCGAAAATGGTTTTGCAACCACGACTTTTCGGCTTCAGCGGACAAATCTTGAAACCCATTATACAAAATCTTGCATGAAGAAAAATAGAAAAAAGCAAAAATTGAATTTGAAAGGATGGAAAAACTTCCTTTTTTCGGATAAAAAACACCCCGTTTTTCAAGGATTTTAGAACCAAAGGAGAACCTTTTAATCAGCACAGCATCATTCAAACAAACAATCATCTGTGCAAGAAGATGTTTTGAGAATGATTCATTGATTGTGGAACAGGTTCACACATTCCTGTAAGGGATCCCAATATAAAATCTTATTAAATATAAAAGTTCTACAAATCAAAGGTAAACAGAGGCCAAATGAATATGGACTGGGTCCCGTGCCACACTCGAAGAAGACCAAAACTTTTGCTCAGCAAATACGCTTTGAAGTGCTAGAATACCTTGGGAGTCCACCCGGTCTGAATTTCACCAAATATTTGTAAGCCATTATAAAATAAATTCTTCGAAAAAAGAATAAACAAACTAATTTTGGGAAAAAGGTTAAGGGGTAGGTTCACGAAACAGGATATATATCTTAATAATGTTAAAAATAGGTATTTTTAAGGAAAATTTTTTGAAAATTCTATTGAATAAAAGTCTCCGATTTTTTACTCAATATTCTTTGAGCCATAATACATGCATTAATTAAAGATTTTATGGATAGGATGTCTGGTTATTTTTTTTAAAAAATATTTTTTGCACAAATGTGTTGTTTTTTAAAAAAAAAATAGTGAAATTTCATGATGTTTAATGCTATAAATGGAGTCAGAATATTTTTTTAAAAAATCCCTCGATTAAAGTATATATTAGAGAGTAGTTATTAATTATGCAAAGTTATAAGCTGTTAAATGCAGTAGTGTAGGAACAAATGTTCCTTATATGGTAAAAATTAGTTTTGAGAAAAATGGATTTTAGTAATGGATTTAGTAGACTTTGACACGTGGTAAAACATTTTCAAAAAATTGTTAGAACTACTTCTACTGTACGTAGAATAATAGTTTTTGCACCATTAGAAGAGTAGAAATTCATATTTTATTAAAATGGGAAAAGTGAAAAATGTGTTTGGGGGCCGGAATTTATGAACCTACCCCTTAAAATGAGCAAAAAAATCATGAAATTAAATAGTATGTGTTCTAAGTCAGTAAAACCTTAAATTGGACATGTATATGATATTCTAAAGATTCATACAGGTTATACAAAATGTTAATTCAATTTTAACCACACTCCTGTTAATGTAAAAATAAATTATAGTTTAAAAAAACTGAAAAACACACTTTTATAGTTAATCGAACTAAGTTGTGACTTAATCTTTTAGTCGCCAAATCTGGAAATGGAATCTGAAATTAGTCTCCAGATGCGGAATGGGATCTGAAAGTTTGAAATCGTTAGTTCTGATGATCCTGATCAGGATATTGGAAAAAATTACTAAATTATTCTATTGCCATAGGTCCTGAACAAGTGAAAAAAATTTCGAATTTATCTGACCTTTTAAAGTGGGTAAGAATGGAGTTCAAAGATTCCGTTACATACAAGTGAAGCTTATAAAAAGGTGTTAAAAATTAGCACTTTTCAGTTATATAAATACCACAATATTTTATACGTTATTGCACTCAAGTGTCAATTTCATCACTTTTCTGCAGCCGCAAGACATTAGGATGAGAAATACCAGATTTATTATGCACGCAATTCCACTGTTACATGGCAGGGAAATCTTACATCTTCAGTTATTTTTATTTATCGTGGAGATATAGATTATCTTATTGCTACAACTTATGTTGTGCAATCATAAACATTTATTTTTATTTTACATTGCTTTTGATTGAAAAGGGATTGGTTCTTGAAGTATTCATAAAAGTGTAGTATAAATATGTATAATTTGAAAGAAGCTCATTTCGTCCCTGCTCCCCTTAAAAATTTATGAAGTAGATCAACATAAAGCTAACTCATTCGTTACTTTTCTATCATCCATGTTGCGACTTAATGCGTTGTTACTCAAAAATAAGGATCTGCTTCATAAAAGTATATGGAAGATATTTTTGGAGGCTTTATGAAGGATTTTTATCTTATGCTATTCTGATTTGTTTGAAAGAAATAAAAGAAACTTTCTCAAAGTTACTTCGCCAAAACTTAGGAATGAGCTATGATAAATCTTTTTAAAGTAGATTCAATAGATTTCCTGAAAATTGCTTGGGGACTTTGAAAATATTTCTATAGAAAGTAATAAAAAAATGCACGTTATGGCAAACTTTAAACATATGGAAAAATGCGTCAATAACTTAGATTTTTAATATTTAGACTCTTTAAACTATTTGATTTCTGTTAATATTTTCTTTTTCAGATGATTAATTATGTTCTTGGCTATTCGAGAGTAAATCATTAAAAATCCTTAAATATCAAAACTGTTAGTATTATTTTGTACTTTTTGTAAATTCATTAAACATTTATTAAAAAGGTTAATTTTTAAAAATATACACAGAAGGCAATATTATTAACTCTTCTAGATTAATATATATATATATATAATAAGACGATGTTCGTTGGAATGTATTCTTTAAACTGATGCTGAAGAAGTAGTCTTGAGATTAATTGAATCTGTTTATTATACATCTTGAACATATAAGACATTACAGGGACGTCACAATAGAAGCACACACAAACACAATGCAGCCGACTACATGTTGAAACACAAAGCAGAAGCGAAAGAGGGAGTTGGTCACCAGGAATCTCGGTATTTATAGGCTTCTCAAATCACATGATCTGAGTGGGTGGATAGGTGTAGTTTAAAATACTCTCGTTAGGCGGCGGGCTAACTTATTACTAAAACGTTGGTCCTGAAGGGATGGACCATTGGTAGCTAAAAGTTATTTTAAAGGATTATATTACTGGGAATTATTACATTTCCCCCCTCCGCAAGACACGTGTGTGCGCTGGGGCCCTTAGTACACACCCGTCTCCTACAGAGATATTAATTTTAAAATTTAAATTTAGATTAATATTTATTTTTAAATTTCCCTTCACTTTAACACATGAAAATGATTTGGAACAAGGAGAATATGTGGTTATAATAGTATGAAACAAATATGCGCATAAGTATATTATAAATATAAAATTGTACAATACAAAAATATCAAAATAAGATTATTAAATACCAAAAATAATATGAAAACAGAAAATAAATTTAAAAAATAATTGTAAATGACACACATCCTGTAAAAAAAGTATTAGTTGAAACAAATGAAGTGAGTTCTTTCTAGTTGCCTTGCCCAAGTTAGCTAGACTTTGCAAGGTTGAGACGTGTCCGGACACTTGAAGATGTAAATATGCTAGGCCAGAGGCCTCAGTAGAAGGATGTTGTATCTCGTATGGGATATGTGAAACACCAACAGGCTTCCCTATGCACTGGGAAGCAGAGTTTAAAGGTGAGTCATATATTGGAATGGAAGTTGTCACAATATTGGGTTTTAAATGACACTGGTCTGTGAAAGTAATTGTCTGTCGCAAATATTGCATGGAGATGATGGTTATGAAACAGTTATTGCCACCTTTCTAATATGAATTCACAAAAATATAAATTCCTAAAACACAAAAAATAATTTCTTAAAAATTTATCTAAAATTACATATAAGAGCACTGAGGGTGAAAAGAAACAAATTAGGATGACCCACGCCTTGCACAATCTTTGAGACAAGTTTTACTTCTTATCGTGTAAATGTTGCACAATAACTTCAAAAACAAATATCCCTAGACTGGAAATTGCAAGTCGACCAAAGAGATTTTTTTTAAAAACTATTTATAACTTTTTTTATGTATTACTTTTATTATGACAAAGGTATAAGTTTGGAGGCAATAGTATATTGACAATCAAAGGTGTATTTATTCCCTTGAGGTACTCACTATGCACAATCCTTACAAAACCCTTATTATTTATTCTAAATGTAAACATTTGCTTATTTATTTATTACTATTTTCTCAGCCTAAGTGCTCTCAAAACCATTATTATTTCAAACACATTAAAGTTGTTCATTTTCATATCAAATAAATTGTTCATTCTAAAAAGGAGTAAATCGAATAGTAACCAAAAATTTCTTAAACCTACATTAAACATATATCAAATAGTGTTTCTCAACATAAAATTCTCAAAATAAAAATATCAAATCTTTGGTATTGATTGAGTAAAACACTTAAAAACACTGTAAAGTTATCAATTCTCATGCTAAATATCAAATTCAAAAATAATCATTATGAAATATATGCAGTTTATTTTCAAAACAAAACATAGCATTAAGTAAATTTAATCCGAAATTTCAAAAGGTAAAACCGAGATTCCTGGAAACGTTTTCACACACACAAAATGGTAAGTTTATAACAACATTCACAATAATATTTACGTGGAGTTCACTGCCCAATCAATTAATTTAAATGCAATCGAAAAATAAAAATTTGTTACACAATATTGAAAAAACATTAGAATAAACCATAATAACAGTATAATGGTGGTAGGGACCAAAGAATAATTATAAAAAAAAACGGTGGGGGTAAGACCCATAATATTGAAAGAAACTCTGGGGTAAAACCAGACACATAAAAAAATTTGCGGGTAAGACCCGGCTTATAATAAAAAAATGCTGGGTAAGACCAGGCTTTAAATAAAGGAACTATATATTGGTACCACTACCCCATACTAAACCATTTCATATCGACGACTTTAAAACAAATATTTTCAAAATATCTAAACCATAAATTAAAATCATTGCAAGATTCTGAATCAAAATAGATTATTAAATTTGCTTTCAAATTATTACGCATACTAATCACAAAAACTTTCTTAAACATTTTAAAATAAATTATTAATAACGAATGAGGAAAAATATATAATCAATTTAGAACTCCCAGATAATTTCAAATGACAGAAGAAAAATGCACGGTTTATTGTATTGATGAAATCTTCAAACACACTAATCAAAAATCGCTGAGTGCATCATTAAACCTTTACGTTTCAAAACAAATACTTGTCGCACTTAAAAAGAAATGTAATCCACACAATCTGGCTCTTTCCGCTGATGATAAAAACTTTTTCTTTTTTCACAATCTCGCGCACTTTGAAAATAATTTGAAACTGATTTTTTTTCCTTCTTTTTCATTGGAAGACAGAACTAAGGATCGAATTGTAGAATGATTTTTTTTTTAAACATATGTTTGCTGACGATATAACTTTTTTGTTCACACTTTCTTCTGTTGGCGTTGCATTTGAAACACAGAACTATTCTCAGTCATTTTGGTAATCTTGTCAGGGCGTGGCAAGTGATTTCTTTCCCGCGCAGGAAAATATCCTGGCGACTCTTGTAATAAGACGATGTTCGTTGGAATGGATTCTTTAAACTGATGCTGAAGAAGTAGTCTTGAGATTAATTGAATCTGTTTATTATACATCTTGAACAAGTAAGACATTACAAGGACGTCACAATAGAGCACACACAAACACAATGCAGCCGACTACATGTTGAAACACAAAACAGAAGCGAAAGAGAGAGTTGGTCACCAGGAATCTCGGTATTTATAGGCTTCTCAAATCACATGATCTGAGTGGGTGGATAGGTGTAGTTTAAAATACTCTCGTTAGGCGGCGGGCTAACTTATTACTAAAACGTTGGTCCTGAAGGGATGGACCATTGGTAGCTAAAAGTTATTTTAAAGGATTATATTACTGGGAATTATTACATATATATATATATATATATATATATATATATATATAAATTAAATGTTCCAAAATATTTATTTAAAATGTCAACAATGCCTTTATTTTTCTTGCTATAAATTTAAAAAAGTGAGTGTTTTATATCTTAATTTGTTAAAATATAATCATTTCTGTAGATTTAAAGGCCTTATGGGAATTTGTGTTCAAATGTAAAATGAAGTACACATAAAAAGATTTTATTTCATTTAGATTAAACTTATTTTATAAAACTAATTTTATTTCCTTTAAAATGTTCATAATTTTGTAATAGTTTGAGTACTTCTTTTTCACTTATTTTTAAAATAAGTCATTAGATTTTAACAGTATAGATTTTAACTTTTTTTTAACAAATATTATTGAAGTAATAACTATAATACGCAGCACCTTATATATTTTTATACTGTGTTGTCTCATAATTTTATTATTTAAAAACAGACTGTACCGTTTATCTTCACAATTTAATTTCTGAATTGAGTATCCATATTTATAATATGGCTTTTGATAAAAAAAAAATATTTGTAAAATGGACGAATAAGTTTGTGAATAATATTCCTTATTTTCATTTATTTGTTTTTAAAAAAACTCTCAATAACTTACCCTTCAAGAGTAACCAAATATTAGATGTACCCTTTACAAAAAGTTACTCCATTCATGATTTTTAACTTAGCGAGTTAAAATATGCATAAAATAAATGATTATAAGTCTTAAATATTCTAATTAGGAACTGACAGTTATCAAGCTATACACTGAAATGCCAAAGTCCATGGAATAGCAATATGCAAATATCTGAACTGAACTCAGTGGTGAAACAGCCCATGAGGGTGAAAGCCTACTGTGCCCATCTCAGTTTACATGACCTTAGGCGCTGGCGTGCATGAACAGATATTTCTATCAAGTAGTCAGTCTGACGAGAAACCACACAGTGTTCAGTTCTCAAACAAACTTGGTGAAAGGATGAGAGGCTGAGTCGACCTTGCCCAGCCAGGGATTTGAGCCGCGGACCTGTGGCTTGGAAGCGCAATACACTACCAATCACAGCCACTGGACTGCATGTAAATTTCTAGAGGGCAGTAATATTGCGTAAGAAATGTTTAAGAGGTCAATAGATCATCAGAGCTTTCATTTTTACTAAAGTAATTCATTTAAAAAGTTTTCTAGCATGATTATGGCCGTACAAAGGAAATTCATAGATTTTGAAAGAAAAATGTTAAATATATGTGGGCATTCCATTCTTGAAATTCCTAGGGAATTCAACTTTTCTTTACTTATGTGTATAAAGAATATACCAAGAATATGCAGTTCCAAACATTATCTCCTACCAGGACATTACAATGGCTAACAACGTCTACTTAAGGTATCTGACTACTTGCGACAACTTAAAAAAAATGGAGATATGGGGATTTTTTTTGGTTTTTAGATTTTTTTAGTATATTTTATGAAAAGTATGCTAAAATTAAGAATAGGAAAAGAAATTATTGTTATTAAAATGGGAAAAAATTATTAAAAATTTACAAAAAATAACATAAACGGGGACGATTTTGTACCAAAAGTTTATGAATAAATTTTCAATTTTTCAATTCTGATGTGTTATTATGTTATACATTTTTGAAATGACCTTCAGGATAAGAAGTACTTTTATTTTTTCAAAAACTAGAGTACTTTAACTGTTATTATATGGAAATTGCTTAACATAACAGTGATTATATTCACATAAGGGACTGTAAATTTTGTAATAAAACAGAGATTGATAAATTTGACGGTTAAAACACTTTTACTATTATATAGAACATACACAAAAATGTCATTCAATTATTTTTAAAACTTTTTTAGCAATCTCTGTCCCCGTGTGAGCATTTTCAAAAAAACACTATTCGAGTAAAACGCGTTTTAAAGTATGACATCTTGCTTAAAGTAACGGCATCTGCTTTTACTAAAACACTTGTAGTTTTTGTTCTAATGAATGGAAAATAATAAACTTTGTACTTTTATAAAGCTTATATGATGGTCTATAAAATAAAATCATTAAAAATATTTTTCAACTTGTGGCAAAATTCATAAATTTAGGGTAATCGGATTCCTTAATGACCAAGTCCAGCCACATTTGAGCAGAGTAACCATTGTAACTAAATAAGCAACACTGCGTCAAATAATACCAATAATAAATGAGAGATGTGCACCAGACAATTCTTCGAAGGCAAATCAGACTTTGTAATTTAGAATCACTCCCTTCTTGCAATGGACCAAGAAACACCAGTATTAAGTGACCCTTCATCCCATTGCCAGAATGATTTCATTTCAAGAATGGGCAGCTTGTCCATCATAGCTACAGTTTTAATGGCGCTAATCTATGCTTAAGTAATCCATTGATCAATATTTCATCCATCATCTGTAAAGTTACATTATGTGGATTTCGGCTTTAATTTCACAATTAGATGCTCGAGGGCCTTTGGAAGTTGGAAATGGCATCACGATGTCTATTTTTAGTACTAAATGGGTTGTTAATGGGATCGATACACGTTGAACTATTTCGAACTTCAGCAAATTCTGTAACAATATGTAATATTTTATAGGAATCTTTTGAAAAGTAACATGGAAGCGAAGGTTACCCAAATTTCGGTATTTTCTGTTAATGTATTGAATACAATATTTCTAACTCATATTATTTAAATTTCAAATCAATTTTTGTTTTCTATCAATTCTATATTTTTAATTGGGTTGATTTCTTTTCAAATTTAAAACACTTACAATAATTTGTCTTTGTTTTCCATTTATTTATAATTATCAATATCTACAATCCTTAGAAGTTTTAATAAATGTACATTAAAAAGTTGATAAATACTTAATTTTATTTATTGGAATCTCTTACAGAAAATTCCTTATTTTTTTACTTAATAAATAAACTTTACAATCCCATAGATTTATAACTGAATTTTTATGTTTATGTGAATATTGGTAAACATTTTACGAGTAACACAAATAAATCGACGCATCGAGAAGAATAAACCCATTTTAAAAACATTTTGTATGGAAAAAATGTTTCGCTCCTAAATAAAATTGTTTCCTTACTAAATAGATGAACCACTACGCTTCAAATCTGACCCCATCTGGAAAGTGTATTAAAAGAAAATTTTTATCCGATGCCTAAAATGTGCATTAGGTATCAGTTGCAGACATTTACCTTGACTATAGCAACATCATATTTACTAAAACCTCATCAATAATAACAATGTCAAAGCCTCATCGATAGAGTTTTGCTTATTATGAGTATGTATCAGGGTTTGAAAGAGGACATGAAATTAAAAGAAGTTAAACATGCAAATCGAGGAATCCTCCGACAATTGGGACACGATGCAAAGGTTTGTTGATGCTGTGAAAGTAGGGGAACAGCCGCAGATGTCAATTCGAGAATGGCAGTGGTAGACCTTACACCACAATACACCAAGAATGCACTGAATTTGTTCGATCCGTTGTTTCAGAAGTAGATTCATCGCTATCAACCACTTTATGTGTTACTTACTAAAAGGTTATCTGCAGAGCTATTGAAATACATTTAAGAGTGCAGAATATATACTCAGAACGATTAATTACAATTCATTTCCGCCTCGGTTATAGAACGTGATGACCCTTTATTATGGCATAGAGAAACTGACCTCAAAAATAGTTGTATAATCTGGTGTTAAGTATGAACAGCTGGTGCCACGTAATCATTGCACTTAGGATGTATTAAATCCTTAACTAAGGAACTTAGTTTCTTGTTTTCCCTTTTGAGCTGTACAATATTCAAAAATACAAAAAGTTGTTTTGCACAACGTTTTTTCGATTGATAACGTCTTTTCCTGCTCCATTCCATACCGTATTTGTATTCTATTCTGTTATATATATATATATATATATGTATATATATATATACAGGGTGTTTCATAAATGATGGGAGTAACTTTAAGGGGCGATAGTACACATCAAGACGAGTAATAGTAAATAGGAAACCAAGTGTCCCAAACGTCTTCCGAAGGAGAAAGGCGCCATCAAAGTTTAGGGTCCTAAATTTCAAATGATGATAAAAAACGGAAAAATAGATCGATTCATTTGCGGTTTTCACTAAAATCATTCTTTAAATTAGTATTTTCTTTAAAAAAAGTTTTAAAGACAAAGTTAAAAAAATGCCGTTAGAGGGCGCTCTAGACTTTGGAGTACCGAACAACTACCTTTTACCAGTATTTTTTAAATTTTGTTAAATGTTTACAAAAGCTTAGATTTTAACTTGAATTTTGAGCGCAAAATTGAAACCATCGGGAGCGGTTAAGTAGCGCAAATGTAACCGCGTTCAGGGGAGGAAAATTGAAATGCTCGTATGTAATGATCAAAATAAAAAACGATAAAGCAAACTTTAAGAGGCGATAGTACAACACCAAAACAAGCAACATTCATCAAAGAAATCATACTCGTAATTTTAACCCGAAGGTGATAGAGGGCGCTGAAACAGATTTCGTTTTAAGAGACAAAAAAGGAAACAAAGAACATTTACGTTATAAAAAAAAGTTTAATTAGAAATGATTACAATAGCTGTTCGAAACACTGACAATTAGAGCCGATGCATGCGGTACAACGGCGAAGAAGGGATCCACAAACCCTCTGAAACACGCCAGGAGTATCGCGCACCTCTCCTGCAGCTGCCGAAAGTCAGGCGACGAGTTCTTCTGCAGATTCGATAGGAGTCTCATACATAAGACTCTTCAGGTGTCCCCACAAAAATAAATCCAGGCATGAAAGATCGGGCGATCACGCAGGCCAAGGGATGGGAAACTTTTTTCCGTACAAAAAAAATCATCGCGCCTCTGCACTATTCCCATTTGCAGTTCCGTAGATGAAGTGCATATCAGCCTTTTCTTGATTAGTGAAGGGCAACATCTTTCGTTACGTTTGTACCGTGATTTACACTTGCACACTCGGGTCAGTGGCTTTTATCTTAATACCAATTTGCATATGCGTTCTTCTTCTTCCCCATATCACAATTTATATATATATAATGTTCTTCTTCCAGAAACTTGCAGCTATAATGCTTGCATGGATAAAATTTGAAGATGCTCTAACACGTTTGCGATTGAATTCAAATCATGCATTTTCTAATCAAAGTTGATTGTTTTTCTGTTGTACTATCGCCTCTTAAAGTTTGCTTTATCGTTTTTTATTTTGATCATTACATACGAGCATTTCAATTCCCCCCCCCCCCTGAACGCGGTTACATTTGCGCCACTTATCCGCTCCCGATGGTTTCAATTTTGCGCTCAAAATTCAAGTTAAAATTTAAGCTTTTGTAAACATTTAACAAAATTTAAAAAATACTGGTAAAAAGTAGTTGTTTGGTACTTTAAAGTCTAGAGCGCCCTCTAACTGCATTTTTTTAACTTCGTCTTTCAAACTTTTTTTTAAGAAAATACTAATTTAAAGAATGATTTCAGTGAAAACCGCAAATGAATCGATCCATTTTTCCGTTTTTTATCATCATTTGAAATTTAGGACCCTAAACTTTGATGGCGCCTTTCTCCTTCGGAAGACGTTTGGGACACTTGGTTTCCTATTTACTATTACTCGTCTTGATATGTACTATCACCCCTTAAAGTTACTCCCATCATTTATGAAACACCCTGTGTATATATATATATATATATATTTAAATATATTTAAAATACCTCACACAAACACAATCAAGCAAATATTCGAAATCATATTAAGCCTAGACTACGACATCACATATCAAAATTTCAATGGCGAATAAAAATAATGAAGTTCAACATTTTCAAGCGAAATTAAAATTGTATAAGATAAAAATTATAAAATATCCAAGTGCAACCTCGGACTTAGGACCGATAAGTGGGGTTAAACTAGTTTGATGGCGCCAACCTTCCCCCTATTGCAACTTGGTAAACTAATCTGGAAATATCCAAATTCTCAAAATTTAAAATTTTAAAATTTAAAATTTAAAAAAACTTTTCTTTTAAAAATTTAAAATTAAAAAAATAATTCTCTTTTCAATACCTAAAAAAATTAAACTATTCGCCATTGCATTCTGAAAGATATAACATAAAAATTCTAAAACAACTTAGTGCATAATAGAACAACCATAAAAAAATCAAAGACTATGCACCGATCCTTGAAATGGTTGTATAGAATGAAAAAAACTTTAAAGTTTGAAAATTCAAAACAAGAGTGTAGTACATTCAAAAATTAAATACTTAACAACACCAAAACAGATTACATAAATCATCATAAAAAAAAAAAATTTTAAAAACTCACCCCAAATCATCCTATTAATAAATGAAATCAATGAACGGTTTTGCAATTTCTCAACAATTTTTCATTTCTCCTACATCAATCATAACTCCTACATTATTCATCACTCCCACTAATGCCACGCTATAACCCAAAAGATCAATATTCTTACTTTCGAGTTTAAATATGTAATATTGGATGCAAGCCAAATTGCATTCAAAAAGTTTTTTGATTGGTCATAGAAATTTTGGTTGGTCACTATTATTTTTAAAGTATAGTCGTGTAAACGTTGGTATGTGTGTGTATCAAAATGCAACCTGTGTGTGGAATAAACATATTCTTCACAGCTGGACCACTAACAAGCTGACTTTGTGGACGTAATGTTGTGTGGTGGATCTGTGCATTTCGCAAAACCTATCGTGGAATCTTTCGCAAGTTGCCAATTTTTATGAGTTTAAAAAGATTTTTAAGAAAAGTTTTTTATCTATGTATGATTTCAAGAAGTTGATGGGATAATCACTCTGTATGCAATTAAATAAAAATTTCTGCATGTTCTTGAACTTACCAATATTATGTGTAGTTAAATTATTATTTCTCATCAAGAAATTTAAAATTATGTTTCTAAATATATATAGAAGAGTGGTTCTATTGAAAAAGTACAAAACAACATTGCGGGTATAAATGAAGTTTTTATTCAAATTATGCACCACTGACCTAAGCAGAACGCTCCCATTGATTAATGAGCCAAGGAAGTTACAAGAGCATATTGTGTCAAATTGTAAATGGAATTATTGTGTCTGGAGAAATTGACAGAAGGTAAAATTTTTCTTAATGCCTAAGTTTGGATGATAAATATTTAGTTAATAAAATAAAATGTAATAGTATGAAATTTTAGTGAACATAAAGTTTTATTAATAAAATTTTATTGAAAGAATTTTAAAAGTTTACTGACATTTAAATACCAGAATTATGCACTTGGCCCCCTTAATAACCATAATTTTTTATTTTAATAATTGCCCTCATTTTAACAAGTGCCATAAAGTAGCATTAAGTATTAAGAATAATCTTTCATTTTTTTAAAAATTTATCAACTTTTTGAAACACTCTAGATTTGCAATAACTACGTTTTGCTTTGCAATTTGAATTTCATTGCAGAAATCATAATTTTTGCAATTAATTTAATGTAATTATTTGTACAATGAATAGAAAACTAATTTTTTTATTACGCAACGAATCATATTGCTTTATATTTTTGTAAAAATTACCTGTTTATTGAATGTTTACACTATAATTACAGAAATTAATGCATTCTTAAAAATATCTGCTACTGTTTGAAACTATTGGTAATTTGGTTGAGGTTGAATCTTTTCTTGAAAGATTAAGAAATAAACTTCAAATGGGGAACGAGAAACAATAAAATGGCTTTCTGTTTTATAATAGCATTAGGAAATATATCTTGAAAGAAATGTTGAGAAATAATTATATGCTAATTAATTACATATGTATTAATATTTATCATGTAGACAGTCATATTCACTCCACTATATTCGTCACAAACCACTTCCGAGATTCAACATATATTTTTATGATAAATACAGGAATTAAAATTGAATTTTTTTTACACAAAACATACACACACCATATTTACTTGTTAAGGTATCCAACTCCCTAAAATTGTGAATTTTGTCAAAAAAATTGACAAATTCTTTTATGATTTTATTTTATAGGCCATCTTATTAGCTTTTAAAAATACCAAGTGTATTATTTTTCATTCATTAGAACAAAAACTACAAGTGTTTTAGTAAAAGCAGATGCCACTACTTTTTAGCAAGATGTGTTTTTTGAAAATGCTCAAACGGGGACAGCGATTGCTCAAAAAGTTTTGAAAATAATTAACTGAAATTTTTTGTGTATGTTCTGCATAATATTAAAAGTGTTTTAACCTTCAGATTTATCAATTACTGTTTTATTACGAAATTTGCAGTCCCTTATGTGAATATAATCGCTGTTTTTTAAGCAATTTCATATAATAACTAAGATAAAGTGCTCTAGTTTTGTAAATTTAAAATATCTCTTATCCTTAAGGTCAATTCAAAAATGAATAGCAAAGCAGCACATCAAAATTGAAAAATTGAAAATTCGTTCATAAACTTTTGCAAAAAATGGGCCCCGTTTATGTTATTTTTTGCAAATTTCTAACAATTTTTCCCATTTTAGCAATAATAACTTCTTTTTCTCTTCTTAATTTTAGCATATTTTTTTAAAATGTACTAAATAAATCTAAAAATCACAAGAAAATCCCCATATCTTCATTTTTTAAAAAGAAAATTGCCACGCGCGAGCAAGCTGTCGGATACCTTAAATATTTTTATGCATACATGTATGAAATAGCTATTTAATTACGTGATATTTCCTGCTGAAATTAACGAACTTATTTTCTTAAAAAAATATATGTAGAATATTTCAGAAATTATCAAAAATACGTTATTAAAAATGTCAGTCAAGTAACTATCACAAAAATGCAATCAGAATATCTCAAAGTTACATTCCTCAATTTTTCGTGAATAACTTCATAGTTTAATAAAACACACACGATAGCTGTTTCTTTAAATTCATCTCCGTAGTACAAAAGTTCTCTTTTTTTTTAAATTATACATATTTTATTTTTATCAAACATAAAGATTAATCTGAATAAATGCTCTCATTCCGGTATTCAGCTGCATTTCCTTATCATGATACATATACTGTATTTACTCCAATCTAGCCGCACTTTTTTTTCCAATATTAATGCTACGGAAAATCGGGTGCTACTTAGAAATGAAGGAGAAAAAATTCGTTGGTTGTGGGGCAATTAGAGCAATTATGGGTTCATGTGTGCATTTAAAAGTTTCGTATACACTATTTATTCATTTATTATTATATAAACTATAAATTTATTTTAATTTCATAAAATTGGCCATCGATAAACCATTTTATGCTATTTTTCACAAGAATTTGTTGATAATTTGGAGTGCGGCATAGAAACGATGGCGGCTTAGATTCGAATAAATACGGTATATATACAAATATTTTTGAAATATAAATTAAAAAATAAATTATTTTAATATTTTTTTCTGAATATTATTTTGTATTTACATAAAAAAAATTAAGACTATTATTTTATTTCAAAAAAACTTAAAAGTCTGAGTATCCATGAATGGTTTCTCAAATTTAAATGTAAAGATACGATAATGTTAATTTTTATTATTACTTTCTTCTAAGAATCTCAAAATTTACATTATAATCTTACAGTTTTAAATTCAAAAGATAAATGTTCTTTAAAAAAAAAAAGGTAATTGTACCGTTGCTCCACTCAAGAATTTTTCTTGAGAAACAGTAAAACTTTGATGTCTCTATTTGTTCTTCTTAATAAATTTGCTAGTTGATCCTTAATATCTTGCTGTACAAAAATAGATATCTACTTCTTAAAAGTGTATTAGAGATACCTTTACTCTCTAGTGCCCTGTGAAAAATTTACATTTAATGTTACTCTGAAAGAAATAGAATAATTTTAAGTGTTCCGTGTTGCTGCAACAAGATTTATTGATCAACTGTAATAAATCAAATAAAAGTAGATTCAATAGGTTTTCTGAAAATTGCTTCAGGCAAGGAAATTCTATAGAAAATGATAAAAAAGATATAAGCTTTTGTAAACTTAGAACATGTAAAAGAATATATTGATTCTTAAGGCTTTTCATTTTCCAAATATTCTTAGAACAATCAACTTTTTCGTTTTAGTATTAGTCCTATTCTTTTCAGATAATTAATTACACTGCTCTTAACTATTTAGTTAAGATTAAGTTTCCTGGAAGTTAACGGAAATAAAACCTGACTAATTAATTTTCTTTTTTACTAAATATTGATATTGTAAATATATTGAAAATTGAATAAATTTCCGTTTATAAATCATTCTTTTTTCTGGGTAAAAATAATTCATCTCAGATGGAAGTTTTCAAAACAATATGCTAAAATTTCTGATACAGTTTTAGTTTAGTTAACACATATCACCTTATATTATATTTAAACCTTATTAGTATATTTTATAGTGTAACGGGTCTATTCACAAGCCTCCAACTAAACATCTTGGGAAAAACTATTTCTTTAAATATTGTTCTATTGGAAACTTTCTCCCGAAGAAGAAGATGCGGTTTATGTAAATCAAGGCTTATATTTAACCATTAACTTTTAGGTTCAAGAGAGAGCGTGTTCAGGAGTTAGATGATAGAAGTTAATGATTAGTGCAAAGTAAAGGAAAGCTAGTCGAGAGCGGTTCGACGCTTAATTGTTTAATATTTAAAGATTTGTTAATTGACAATTGAGCCAATAAGTTATAATTGGATAATATCAACCAGAGTTCAAATTGCTGAGAAAGGAATTACAGTAATTCAGACCTAAGTAATCAAAGAGTTATAAACAGAAGTTGATTGAATCGTAGCAATTATTAAATAAATCTTCTACATTGCTTTTGTTCCTAAACTTAATTAAAGGTGCATTTCCTATCCTGGGTTGTAGATATTTAGTAAAGAATAATAAATTAGAATTGTTTTGACAATGACAGATCTTTATTCAAATTCCCAAGCACTAATTAATGGGGCAGCCCGCTCATTACAACAGCTATCACACAAACAAAATCAGAAGTTAAATACATGTTTAAAATTTTTTTAATAGTTCTTAAATTTCAATTATTTAAAACTCATGCATGTATATGTGTGAAATGTAATATGAAATACTTAAATTAATAACTTAGTTTTATATTTAAGTTAATAATATTTCTTTTAAAATGTTAGTTAGAATGGGATATAGTTTAAAAGTTTTTCGCAGATTTTTTTTAAAATTATACTTACGATAGCTGAAAAAGAAGAGTTTTTATATTTGATATGTTATTTATACATTAGTCATGAATTAAGACTAATTGTAAACTAAAATAAATTAGAGAAAAATTTTAACCATTAACTTAAAATGATTTATGACATTTATTTTCGCAATTTGGAATTAACTCTGTGATCAAATTTTTTAATGGCTTTTAATAAAAAAAAATTAAATAAAACTGTGACTCCTTTAATATCGTTTCCTGATAAATTATGTATAACTACACTCCTAGAAGAAAAATTATAAACCGACAGCTTTCAAAAAAAAATTTATTACATATTTAACTCTTAAAAGTTTAAGCTACGTAAAGTAACTTTATAATAATTCTCAATTATTTTAATTTATATCAGACAGTTATCAAATTTTATACTTTTGTTTGGGTAAAAGCTAATTAATGTTAATGCCAGATCGAATCTTTTTTTGACTATTAAAATTTACTTAGAATGTTTCATATACAATGGCCACAAAATGTAACATCAATTACATTTAAAGTAAAAAAAATGTTTGTAGTACTACCATATAATTTAGTGCGATAACAAACCATTTTAAAGCGAGGGATAATGTAATCAAACTTTTTTGGCTTTGCAAATAATGTTGCCATTTCAAATTTCAAACCGATTTAAGCTAAATGTTAAGTTAATTATTAGAAAATTTATTGGTAAAAAGGATTTAATGAAGGAGAAAAAATATATCTTACTTATACTGAGTTTTTGAATGGATATTTAACGATTATTTAAAAATTAAATTTAAATTCATTGCTAATTTTTGGCTCCTCAATTGCTACTAAGCTATAACTAATAGAGATAATACTACATGCTACTAGTACTAAGAATTAGAGATTATACTACTAAGAATAGAATGCTATAGCTATTTGAATTAGAGATAAACTACCCAGTAACGAGTTGGGCCTCCTCTGGCCTTGATAATGGCTGCCACACGACAAGGCATAGGTTCAACAAGTTTCTGGAAACACTCCACTGGAATGACTTGCCAAATATAGGCTAAAGCTATCTATAATTCAGTAAGGTTCGTTGGTGCTGTGTGATGGTCTTTCACGCCTTGTTCCAAAATATCCTAGATGCTCAATAGGATTTAAGTCTGGGCTTTTATGTGGCCAATTTATGACGGAAAAGTCAGAGGAATGTTCATCCAACCAGCCAGTAGCCAACCGGGACTTTTGAGAGGTACAGTTGCCTTGCTAGAAAACTCAATTACCGTGCGGATAACAGAACCGTAAAAACGGATGGAGGTGATCACCCAGCAACTCTACGAATCGAATTTCATTGAGGGAGGTAAGTACATGCACCAAATATCCCAAACAGTGCTACGAAAAAACACCCCAGACCATGATTCAGCCACCATGCCCTTGTACATTTCCAACCTGGCATGCAGGATCCATGGCTTCATGAGCCTGACACCATATTCTCAGCCTCCTGTCGACATTAAGTAGTTAAAATCGAGACTCTCACTCCATGCTACTCGTTTCCAGTCCTCTACTCTCCAGTCTCTGTGCTCTCTTGCCCAGGCAAGACGTTCAGCTCGATGCCGAACATTGAGCGATGGTACTTTTGTAGGTCAACGGTTGCCGAAACCCATAAGGTGAAGCGAGCGTTGCACAGTGCGTTTACTGACTGTACGACTGGCACCGTCAATCAACTGGGTGGTAATTTGAGCTAACGTACAATACTCCTGAGCCGTCTCTCACAGCCCACTGTCAAGGCTAATCATCATTTGCAGTTTGCCCAATCACTAGCTTTTTGTCCACCATCCATGTATTATTAGTATACTCTTGACATTGTTGACCTTTCGTCGCGCACTTACAATTTGTCCTCCGATTGAAGGCGTCTAAATCAGATAGTTTACTCATCCTGGCAATTCCAACAACTAATTCAAAACGACCACACTACGCGCTATATATGCAGTTACCCCAGCGCCCTCAGTTGCGCATTAATGATGCACAGTTCTACACAATTTGCATAACCCTTGCTGTCCTTCCTCTTGCCCTTCTTCCAACTACTTCAGTGACACTTCAGTATAATTACAATATCAAACAATATTTACAAGTTTCAAACAATTTTAAAATAATTTAACCTTTAAATGCTTCCAAACAAATTATATCCTAATAGAAATTATTATTTAGCTTTATTTTATTAAGAACACCTAATTAAGAATATCAAATTATACCTGTATATCAAACCTAACTGATATCTTAATATCTGTCTCATAATTTTAAACCAAATTTAACAACAACAAAAAAACAGTATCTGAAGTTACAATTAAATTTCAATCTTCCATCTATTCTACCACAACAATTTGAGAGAAACATAAATAAAACATGATCAACTGTGTTCATGAGTATGCCAGCTGGGGGCCATAGTTGGTTAGGCGCTTTAATGCACCTTTAATGCCCAAGATGGTTGATTTTCATGATGCAAAACTAGATAGTGTCGTCGTATGATTATGCGGCATGTTAAAGATCCCTAGAGTGCCTGTTTTGCTTGGGTGCTCTCTTCAAAATTCTAGTACAATTTTAAATCGTCTAAGCTCAGGTGCCTCCCAGTGGGTGGGAAATAGAGAGCCAAAATTACACTGCACTAATTGGTATACACCTGTTGTTGCCCTACTAAAAAGTGATACCAGCTCCTGAGGAATCGACTTGGTCTTCAATGTGTTTATTTTTAATCTTCAGCCCCATAAGAAAGAAGAAAAAAGTGTAATGAGTATATTCTGTGATATCTTGGTTTCATTTGGTGTTTCCCACTAATTAGAAAAATTTAACTATAATATAATATAAAAGTATCTAACATAATAAATATTAAAAATAAACAATTAAAAAACATTATAATAAATTTTTCAATTTAAATAATGTACTCTAGATGCATAACAGTTTTCAAAAACACATTTCAGGCTGTGCTTGGGACAACCAAAACTCTGTGAACTAAAACTCATCTTAGAATAATGAAAATAAATGCTTTTGCTTCAGTGTGTAAGAATTCAATTATTGCTATTGATTAGGTTGGACTTTTGACTATAAGGGTGTTGTCTCATAGGATTCATTTTTCACTGTAATCCTCAAGGCAGAAATTTAAGAGCCACCTTGAGTTCTTTATTTATTTCAAGCATAAAATTTAGAAGTAATTCATCCATTTCTCTTGTAAATGCTTAACAAACATATAGAAAAGCCGGGGAAAGTAACCCTTAATCAAGTAAATAATGATCTTCTATAGAAAAACTTTCACCCTGTTGGGATTTAAAGAGTTAAGAGTTTTAAATGGAAATAAGGGAATAGAGTTTCGCAAATAACCACAACCGGGAATAAGTAAAGTTATAAAGAGGACTGCAATATCTAACAAATCATGAAACAGTTCTTGCGTGAGGTTTAAGGAATAAATCATAATTCTTCTGTTAAATCAAGACCCTTTATGTAAGAAGTGTCTTTCAAATATCTACATACGGTTCACTTTTGAAGAAGGAATTTTCAAATTACTGACTATAATAAATGAAAGTAGAACGTCGTTTATCCGAATCAATTGGGACCGGACACCGTTCGGTTACGTGATTGTTCGGATAACCGAAAACCGAATGCGATCCATGCAGTATATGAAACCAGACACTGTACGAATATTGAAAATAATCACATGCGGGAAACTTGCTTGAAGAAAAAGCAAAATAGGTGCAAAATGTCGCATTTTTACCTTGATTGTGGAAAATAATCACTTATTTTTTGCTGTACCATTGTACACCTTCGTTTTTTCTCTGCAAGGTCTCTGATTCTCTTCAGCAGCAGTTGCGTAGGACAGCACTCTGATTGCTTTTCGTACCACTTCATAGCTGTCTCTAACACAGAAAAAGCTTCAGCATTTGATAGTCCCTTGCTACTTTCGTTGTTATTGTCCTCGTCTTCATCAGTTTCATCGTCGACAGTGTCGGATTCTTCTCGCACGGAAGCCACTATCTCCTCATTATTTAGCATTTGAAATCCCCAGTCTTCTGTATCGCATGCCATCCAGGTTTCTACATCAACAAAAACTCAACAAAAGAGCACGAATACACCCCCACACTTGGAAAAAAACTGACCTAATATTCCGCGCAGATGTTTACCAAATCCCACAGCTGAAATTCCCCAAATATCCTTCACCTTGGGTTTTCCCGTCACTTTTAGCCTCAAAGGAAACAAATGTTGAGCATTGCACTGTTCGAAAACATATTCGGACTTTGATTCGGATATTTGACGCTCCGGATAATAAACGTTCGGATAAACGACGTTCTACTGTATATACATCTATATAATTGCTATATAAAGTTCATCTATATAAGTTATTTTCTAAATAAGAGTAGAAAATGTCAAAGTAAATTTTTTTAATTTTAAGTTTTACTTTAAATTTAATATTAATTTAAAAATAATTTTTTATTGAATTTATCCTCGTATATTCTTGAATTGTTTTTATTGTTAATAGTGTTATTTAACATTCAAATACATCAAGCATACCTTCCTTCCTTCCTCAGTGGCTCGACAGCCCAGGGTTGGGCCCTGCCTTCTCAAGAAGCCTTTTCCAGGCTAGCCATCTTCCTGCTAGTGTTCTCCAATTCTTAGTTCGCAAAAGTATGAGATCTTTTTCCAGGCCATCAATCCATCTAAGATTTGGCCTGCCCTTTCTTCGTGTGCCAGTTGGTTGGGCATTGAAGACTTTTTTTAGTGGTGTGGCCTTCTCGTCCATTCTGACAACGTGACCTGCCCATTTAATTCGTTGTATTTTGATGAAGCTAACAATGTCAGATTCTTTATACGATTGATAGAGCTCGAAATTTGATCTTCTTCGCCACGTTCCATTTTCCTGAATTTTTCCAAAAAAATAAATCTTAAAATCTTCCTTTCGTAGGTACTTATCATGTTCTTAACTGCTCAAGACATGTACCAAGTTTCACATGCATAAGTTAATACTAATCTTAAAAGACTTTTATACAATAGAACCTTTGTTTTTCGTTTGATTAAATTTGATTTCATATATTTTCGTATTCTATTGAGACATCTATTAGCCATAGTAATTCTCTTTTGGATTTCAGTAGTACAATCGTTCCTATTGTTAATTTCTGAACCTAAATAAGTGAAACCGTCAACAACTTCAAAATTATAATCAAACATTATATTACAAAATTATAAATGTCACATGCTTTTCTACCAAGAATTTGAACAAGCATTTATTAAAAATATTGAAAAATGTTATTAAAAACTTTACAATTTGTCTTGACTTACTGTTAGTAAAAGGTCTTTCTTTTTTAAAAAAACCATAAATTTGAAAAAAAATAACATTAACATAAGTTTTTTAATGAAAAGAAATTAATTATATTTGAAACTTACTCATTTGAAAGATTATTATTATTGCTAAAATTGTTACCGAAAAAATTATCAGTTTTTAGTATAATTAGTATCGTTACTGAAAAAAATACCAAATACTTCAGTAAAAAAAAATAAGCATATTAATATGTTGGCTTTAATAATTAGTTTTATGATGAAAAATTTTTTTTCAATGGTATTGTTTTTTGTTTACAGGTGAAGAAAAATAAATTATATATTTATTAATAATTTTAAATTAAAAAATCTGTGAACCATTAAAAA
>BMAO01025009.1:0-16280 GCA_019973975.1 Trichonephila clavata | reverse complement strand
AGCTCTGAGTAATACTGGTGGCCTCCTGGAATATTTGCTGTCCCTGACGAAAAGTGAGTGTTTTAATATGGCCGCTCATTAAGCGTGAGAAGGCTATCTGGTATTTCCAAGGCATAAGCCTGAAAGAACCTTCTGGATTTCTTCCGAAGTACCAAGGATGACTTGGAAGAGTTCTTCCAAATTTATTGTGAACAATTTTCTTAAGGGTGGATAATTCGCTAAATGTATGAGACCTGACGTGGCGCGCTTTTATCCTGAGGACAGAACCTGGGACCTTTGGGGTCCGAAGCGAATAACTTAACCACTACACCAAAATGATCACCATGGTGCGGAGGTTGTTACTGGCTTTATAGATTTTATCACTACAGACCCAGTAGGGCTCACCTCCCCCTCAGCGACAGTCCTGGTCAAGAAATCGCTTTTGTCATTACCACCAATCCCCACGTGAGTTAATTTGTTTACTGTAAAAAAAAGAAACCTCCAGCTTGTTAATTACTATATACCAATGCGTCTCGTAATTTGGAGTCACTATTAACTGACGGGTCAAAACATGAGTTATTACCCTATTCTTCACATCCACTCCATGCCAGCGGGAGGCCTTTTAGCTTCGATTCGTTTGATATGTATCATTGTGAAACACAAACGATCTTTTTAATAATATTATTAATTAGAGTTGGAACTCTGTTTATATCGGTAAAGAATTTATTATCGGGGGGGGGGGACTAGCAACTGTGCCGCGGAAATATCAAAAATTTATTCTTCAATATAAATTAGAAAATAAAAATCTATGATAAAATAAATGATTATAAATTTGAATGATTTTTGTTAAACTTTAACTTACATTTTTAAAAACATTTTTTAGTATGATTTACACTTGTATGTATACCTCACCTTTTAACATTTATTATGTTAACAGTTTTCAAAAATTATACGAAATGGCAAGTTTTCCTCGGAGTGTTTTGATAACCACAACACAAATTAAATCCAGTCGTAGTTAATGGTTCTGAAACGATTTAGGAAGTAACAATTTTTACACTATGTGTTAATAGGAAAAAACCGGGTCTTGCATTTAAAAACAATAGCTAGGAGGAAGAATTAAAGGAAATTAAGCACAAATATATCAAAACTATGATGTTCTTTAAAGTTATTTTTTTATTGTTATCTGTTCAACGAGGAAAAAAATTCGAACAGATATTTATTTTCTTTTTTTCGGTAATCAGGTCAGATATGTGGAACAGATTAAAAAAGTGTTTCCTCAAGATTGGATTTCATCAGAATTTCAACCCCAAAAAATCATTTTCGGTTTTTCTGGATCATGGCTATATATGCCTTAATCGCGATTCAAGCACCGATTCAATCGCTTCAAATTATCGTCAATAATTACATGCAAATCTATGCTAATGATTTGAAACTTAATCTCTTTCTACGTGTAGTGTTAAACACAAGTATTATATAGCATGGCCACAATTGTTCGAGTTGTACCAATTTCTCATGTAAATGCATGAATTTTTCATAAGTTTAAATAAATACTAATCCTTAGAAGATTTTTAGTAGAACTTAATCTGATAAGCGTTTTTATTTATGTCCTGTTCTCAATAAAATTAAAAAATTTCCAATGTGTTTCGGAAATTTCTTATGACATAATGGAACACATTATAGCACTCGTTTGAATATTCAAGTTGGCCCATGAATTTTAAATAAGTAATCACCACTGAATGATTTTTTAAATGTAAACAAAATTAAAACTATATTTCATGTTTGACGGATTCAAGATTAGCAGATTAACGCTGAATGGTTGAGTACTTGCAAATTGAAAGCCTCAAAAATAAAAAAAAGCTTAAGATTTAAAATCGGATAAATAATACTTTGTGTCTCAGGTTTTGATATCCTCCCTCATTATTATATTTGTTTTTGCTATATTTTACTTAAAATTGCAAAGGGCAACAGAAGAGTTTATGTTCTAATTTTTGTGAGAATAAAAAATGGCTTTGAGTTGTTATTCGTGTGTTTTAGACAATCAATAACTATTAACTAAATAAAAAATTAATAGAGAATTTATAATTATTAAACGCCCTTTATGCTTTTTGAGGGTTATTTTTCTAAATGTTAAAGCAATAAATTAAACTGACTATAATCATAATTCTTTTGATTTCAGTTTCTACAATGGAATATTGAGGAATAATTGGAGATTTTATACACAATTAAATGAACAGCTTTTTAAGGTGTTTACTAAGGTACAAACTTGAATAGTGATGGAAAAAACACAGAAATATAACATTCCTCCTCGTTATCTTTTACTTCTTCAAGTAAGATGTATTCATCGGATGATGGAGAAATATTTCATTATCAACGAAAATTCCATCACTACCACTATCGGTACTTGTACGTTATCGCTGCTCTATTGGCGACTTTTTCTCGGAGAAGAGGAATGATAATTTATTGAGCACACAAATAGTTATTTATAACATTTTTTCTTGACATATCTTAACCACTACTTTTTTAAAAAAAAATATCAGCTCGTGCTTTGCTAAACTTGTTTTTACAGCTATACTTTAGAGTTTCAATTACTTAGTGAAAAACTTTTTCAATTGTAAACTTCTAAGCTGGGTCCTGTGTTTTTTTTTTCGTGCGAAAAACTGCATTAGAATTAGGAACAACTTTAAATACCGCAGAATAAATCGTACAGGCTTCGAAAACGCCAAACGACTATTTTCGAACCAATGGATTATATTCATGACAGTCAAATGATAAATACAATCACTTGTTGTCCATTGGATTAAAACAAACTGACATTAGATTTATACTTGCTGTTTACTTATAAAATTTAGATAAAAATTAAATTATAAAACGTATATGTACTGTAAGTGTACTTTGAAATCAAGTGTATTTTTTTTTATCTATGCGCGTTATTATTATTGACAAATATGCACTTTTTAAATTTTTAAATGAAAGTTTCCACAAGAAGTAAGCGTTAGCAACAGTGAAGGGCATGAAATGATTTGATGGAAACAATTGACATCATTTGTTGTGCGACTATGACGTCACATGTATTTATGAATTGACTGGCTCTAAACACGGGATTGTCGTTATCCTGTGATTATGACGTCACATCAATTTAGCCTATTGCCATTTCTAATTGGAAATGTGTTAATTTTAAAAAGGATGCCCCTGATTGATTCACTGGATAAAAATATGTTTTAAATAATACAGAACACACAAGAAGCAGGAAAAATTTATTGTGTGCGTTTGAATTTGGTTCAGCACTTCAAATAATTTTGTGTTAATACACTTTAACATACGGTTGAATGATCATCGGGGCACATGATCTCTGTTGAGGTCTTAATCCCCTATCTTTAATGATATTGTTGAGCTTTATTGATGGATCCTGCCTTGATTGATGGGTAATTAATTGTGAAAATTAAAGATAAGAAGCTTAAGAAATTAAAAAGTTAGAAATTTGAAATTAATATTGCGACCTTGAAAATTTAAAAAAATTGCTGGAGTTAATTGTGTTGTCTGTGGTGTAATAAGAAATGAAGGGAGAAATAAAAAACTAAAAAGTGGAATATGTGTTGTCCGAGGCTGGTTCCGTTATCGGAGGCTAGCGAGCGGACAACTGAATCATGTGATGATGCGCACACTTTAACATAATCATCATTGGTTGTTCGGAGTGTTTGTTTTCGATTTCCCTCGAGATGTTATTAAATAATTGTGCCCAATTAGATGTTCTTAGATGCTTCGCCTTTTTTAATCCTTCGATACTGTGAATCTCTGCACCATAAACTCAGTTTTTCACGTATCTAACCTGGAAAATTTCTAGAGGTGTGTAGTCGGGAGAACAAGGTGGTTATGAAATTGGTCCATCTCTACAAAGTCAAAGATTTTGGAATGTTCCATCAAGAAAGTCTTGCACATGTGAAACCGAATGACAAGTGGAGGGCATGAAACTGGGGTAAAAAGTTAGACGTTCTTTTAATTGCCGATCAATAAGAAGTCTCTGCATATTGAAGTAAATGTCCGAATGAATTGATGACTCCAAAAAAAGGAAGGGACCAATCACTTTTTTACAGTAACAAGACCTCGAGATCCTGAAACCCTACGCATAAATAGGCCCCTCCTGCGACCTTTTTAGATAAACGGTTTACAACATACGTTGTCAAATGTTAGCCCCAAATTTAACCCTTAACAACTAATTGACTTACAAACCTAAGTCCAAACCTTCGACTGACTAAGTCTTTCGAATGCATACAGTAAAATCCGGCGTATAAAGCGTCCCTATACTTTCAAGTTGCAATCTTAATTTTTAAGTATACTTGCGTATAACGTGTCCTTTTTTTACGAAGAAACCTGAAATGTACATATGCCATGCTCTTTTCTTTTGAAGTCATTTATTCGAGGTATTATCCCAAACCTTTGAAAAGATAGTATACTTCTAGAACTACAACCTTTTAAGTTAATAAGGAATTTATTTTCTTTTAAATAAATAGTAGTTCGCTATATGTAGAAGTATATTTTTTTATGCATATCTTTTTATTTTATTTTCAAAAGCTCTTATTTTTATACCCAGCGTAGAACGCGCACCTGTAAATTTCGATCTTATTTTTTTGTATTAAAAGTGCACATTATACGCTGGATAATCTAGGAGTAGACACGGACATAACATAATCATGTAGTGGCCGCGCTAACCAAGTGGTCTGGGCATCGGATCATGGCTAGCGTGTCATGAGTTCGATCCCAGTACAACTAAAGACCCGCCGTGTAGGGGCACGATGCACGTTAAATCTGTCGAGAGCTCAACGTCCTCCCGTTGGTGTGGTGTGGTAGTTAGGAGAGGGGTGTGCCAGCTCAGGTGTCGTCCGCGTCACTTGACCATGGTTCAAAATGACGTGAACCGTCGTCAAAAGTCCTCGTGTTGCTAAACAGTGCGACATTAATATTCACTCACTCTAACATAATGATGTAGTCATGTCACTATTGACTGCTGACATGCAGTAAGAAATTCCCTGTTTCTTGGAGTATATATCACTGATAAAATTTTTGACGATTAAAATGATTCAGATCATAATCTTTCTGAGGCCGAGAACGAGATGAGGCAGTGCTAACCAAGCGTTTGTTTTCGGTGCATCAAGCTCAGTTTCTCTAACACAATGCGTAGTTCAACTCCAAAATTATGTTGATTAACCTCTTTTGAAACATGAAATGGTGCTTCATCACAAAATACGGTTTTCAAAAGAAACTTGTCTTCATTACTATTGATGCAGCGCTACAATTACTTCATTAATTTAACATATTATGACTTACGCAGGTTCGATTAATTTAACTTATGTCTGCATCATATTAGTGGTTAGTACTTTAAAACTCAATTAAAAAACAATGAGATTAAATTTGTTTATTATGTTTAAAACACATTACTAGGTTAAAATAAATACATTATTAATTTTATGAATAAGATTAATACAACATTCCACTTATCTGAAACGGAGGCATGGAGCTGGTGGTACTTGGACGGCCTAAATTCAACTCTCTTAATCTGAAATCATGGTAATCTGTCTTCTGCTAATCTATAAAATCTCTCTCTAAATCTCTGTAAATCTGTGTAAAATCTCTGTAAAATCTGTGTAAAATCTGCCGAGAAATGTCCCGGTTCCTCCTTTTAAGTGGAGGCAAATTACCCCCTTTTTCATCCGCACGCCCTTTTGGTCCCGCCTAGCCATTGGTCAGGAACCAAGCGCAGAGTCACAAATTTCGCGACGACTCTTCCAAATTATGAGTTCATTCAACTTTGCTGACCAGCCGTTGTGACCCCCCAACTAAGGAATGCGACAACATCCTGTCAACAAGAAACAAGGGGAATACACACAAATTGCATGTGTCTTAGGGACCATCTTAAAACCCGATCAGCATCTAAGCCTTCCAGCCTCCAAGCCACCCATCACTATACAGTTACAGAAGTACATTTTTTACTGCATGATGCTATTTTGCCTGTAAAATAACATCATGCAAAGCTGTTGTCATACGCAAGAAATAAGAACAAATAAATTTCCAGGAGAATTTAATATTGGAATGATATAAATTAATATATTTCTTCTTCATAAAATTACATTTATACCATAATTTTTGTAATTTGTTGATTAAATTATTAATGCTGTAGTTTTTACACGCTATATTTAAAACAAGACTATCTCAACATCAGTTTTTTTTAAATACTGCTTTATACTGAGGTATTTTATCTCATTTGCTTCTCTTATAAGCTAATTGCAGAATCTCCTTTTTTGAAATATTGATTAAGATGAAAATAGATGGAAAAAAGAAAATACGATAACACAGGCATCAAAACGTGAAGGAAAATAGCTGTATAGTTTACGACAAACACAAATAGAAACCGCATGCGTGGTTGCCATGAAATCAACGACGTCGGACTGAAAGAATTTGACGCATTTTAATTTCAGCGATATTCACCAACACGAGTGTAAGGCAGTTACAGTAATGCAAAAATTACTCGGGGGGGGGGCAGCAATAGACAAATATACTGAATTATATATTCTTCAATAAAACAATGAAGAGGAAAAAAAATCTCGAAAGAAGTGATTCTGAAGGATTAAGATAAGAGCAATGGTAATTTTTTCGGATAATTTATTCAAAAAAATAAATTATATTTCATGTCTCATAGAAAATCTGTGGCCACTTTAGCCTTGTGACTTGTAATCGTGTAGCTTGAAGGCACGATATTTTTAAATAATTAGTCGGTGAAGCGAAGAATTAACCGATGCGCATATTTTGAAATCAGGATTTTAATTAAAATGTTCTATATTTAAAAAAAATTGATAATAAAAGAAATTTTATAAGAAAATATAAAACCTTCAGAGTCCGACACAATCATCTTCTTTAAAAATTCAGCTAGACCAGTCTTTTGGCGATTTTAATTTCATTTATTCAAGTCATAAATGAGTGATAATATGCTTCTTTAAACCATTCTGTACTTGTAAAATCTCCTTTTCACGGTTATGGGGAATGTCTCCTTTTTCCCCCAACTGTAATAAAAGTTTTTTCTGCTTGATTAATTGGTAGATTTCAGTTCTTCTTAGAAACATTAGAAACGTTGTTATGATCAATAATCAAAGAAAGCAGAGGCAAGTCAGGAAACCAATTCTCTGAGTTCAAACAATTTACGGTGTGAGAACTTTACGGTACGCTTGACTTTAAAAAAAAAATGAGCTTTTTTTAAAAAAAAAATCGTAATTATTTAATACTGTGGTAGGACCGGGAGACCAATCACTAACTCGCGACTTTTTAGAGACTGGGGGGTAGTGATAGTCGAGGGGTTATGGTTACGAATTCATGATGACATCAGTAGAGGATTGGAGTTCTGATGATACTGAGAATCCACCATGAGTAGGGGCTGATTCAATTTAAATATGTTGAGACTAAAATTTCTCACGTTGCTGTAGAAGTTTGGAAAGGGAAGGTATCAGGGCAAACGCCACTCTACTCATTTAACCGAAGTTCAGAATTTCGAGGTTTGTCGCCATAAGTTTAGAATACAACGTTAATAAACAGTCAAATCAAACATTTGACAGATAGTTGCATCTCTACATAAAAGGAGCCGAAACGGTAATATTATTCTTTATTAAATAAGCTTTATTTAGAATTATAAAGAAAATACAGTAAAATATACGTTTAAGGGGAGTCAGTAGGGTAAACACCTTCGGGAAGTCGATTTTGAGTTTTTGATATTTCTAAAATCCCCAAATCAGGACCTTTCCAATGATGTACCGTACTTGCCATTTTACTAATTAAAAGTATGTTAAAATGATTTTTAAAAATAATCAGCTGATTAGCCACGCCCCCTTTGACAGATAGAAATGTAAACATTGACCTCTTAAATCTGGGAAGCTTTTCCAAAGCCACTCTCTGTTTTATTTATTCATACGCAATTAACTGTAGATTAACTGCAAGCGTAACCGTTAGGGTTGTTTACCTATTTTGGAGCGCATACACGATTTTATCGTGTGTGTTTGGGTTTTTAAATTAAATATATAAAATTTCTAAAATTCAGAAATTTTGAAGCTTTTGTTTCTTTATTGACTAGACGGAAAAAAATATTTAAAAAAAGCATAAAGGTACGTTTTAAGAAGGTAGGAATAATCTCAATCATACTAACATTTCTTTAAACACTAATAAAATAGTTATATGAATCTTCAAGGGACATGAACATGACTCAAAGGAGACATGTGCAAAATAAAGTTTGATTAGAGTTTTTCTTCTTATTAAAGTAAGTATTAAAAATACCATCATGAATTAAAATATTCTTGCATTTGCTTTCAAGAATTAAGTTCATTGTAAAATGTGTAATAGAGGTTAAGACATGCAAGTTTTAAAAGGCAAGTTTGGGCTGGAAATTTGTCCTGAAATGTTATGCTTGTCCATATGATGTAGAATTCTCTTTTTTAAATATTCATGAAGGAATGCAAATTGCCACAATAAATACCAGGTTTGTATATGCTGCGTGTTCCATTGGGAGATGTGCAGAAGCTGGGAGAATGTTTTGCAGCATAATGAATCTTCGGCAACCACCTACAAGGTTTTCTCCTTACGGTAAGCGAATCTCAAATGATGTAAAACTTGTTTACGAGGAGTCCATTCAAAATGCTGCGAGGGAAGCTATTTGTGAAAATGAAGGTAATAATAATATTGTGGACATGACAGAAACACGGTTACACATCATCAAATGGTGCAGTTACTGTGACCAGCATTGATACAGGTAAGGTAATAGATGTCAATATTCTTTCGAAATATTGTATATGAAAAAAATGGGCACATAAAAACATTGTTTTTGAACTGTTGGTGAAAATTCATGGTGTGGATATAAACAGGCTGAAGAATCGGGTAAGTCTTACAAACATAAAAAGTCTTCCGGTTGCTGTTGTAGTAGCAATGAGTTCTATATTTAGATATCTTTCCCAGCTTGATTTGTTGAGATAATGTTTGCATCGAAAAACACAAAACCCGAATGAAAGTTTTCATAATGTCATTTTATCACGGGTTCCGAAAACAACATTTGTGCACATTGAAACACTTTCACTTGGTGTTTATAGTGCTGTTTGTTCCTTTAATGATGGTAATGTATCCAAATTAACAAAAACTTCAGTAAATGGCAGTAGGACCTGGAGAATATTCGGTAAGTGCCATGAAAATTCTCGATAGAGAAAAATTAATGAAAGCAAGCATGCTTTTTCTGGATGATCAAAGAAAATTAGAAAAGAAAAAAGAAGAAGATAATATTAAGAAAAATAAGGTAAAAACCGGTTACAGTGCAAGATCTTTTTGATGAGGTAAAATTTTATATAAAAGCTACTGTTTTCTGAAAATTTTCTTTTCTAAACTGTGTTTTATCTTTTCTATAAATTTACTGTATGCATGAACTGGAAATTTTTATTTTGTATTTCATATATATTCTTGTGTATACTGAAGTGAAATTTTTGAAATATTCCTCAGACATTTAGCTAAAAAGCATATGTCGTAACACAGAAAAGGAAAATTTTTATTAAATTCCTTATTGTACTCTGCAAAAATTAATTTTATAATCAGGCTGATCAATTTTTTAAAAAAAGATTTCACTTCTCTATAAAAATAAATGTTTATTTAATGAACACACAAATATATCTCAAAATGCGTTGCATGAAGCTTGTTATATACAAAGAAAATCATAAATTCCATGTTTAAAAACACAAAAATAGTTTACTTGTTGTTTTGGATACTATCTATGTAATATTTATATAATCTTTTTAATTCTTATATTTAAAGAAATTGTGTTTACATGTGAATATACAAAACACAAAGAAATTTTTCGAAGTGCCACATAATCATGTATTACTGTCTTATATAGATTATATTTTTTAATTTGTGTCTTCTTTCTCTATAAATTAATTGTATGCATGAACTGGAAATATTTATTTTATATTGCATATATATTATATATACTGAAGTGAAATTTTTGAGATATTCCTCAGACATTTAGCTGAAAAGCAGATGTCGTAAATAGAAAAGAAAATTTTTATAAAATTCATTATTCTACTCTACAAAATTACATTTTTAAACATTCTTGATCAATTTTTGAAAAACAAAATTTCACTTCTGTATAAAGATAAATGTTTATTTAATGTACACACAAATTTTTAAGCTTTGTTTTCTAAAGTTTCTTAGTAAAAGGTACATAAATATATCCCAAAATGCAATGCCCTTTTTCGTTGCACTAAACTTGTTACATACAAAAAATACACAAATTTCATGTTTAAAAACATAAAATCAGTTTTCTTGTTGTTGTTTTGGATACCATTTATGTAATATTTTAAGAATCCTTTTAATTCTGATACTTTAAGAAATTGTGTTTACATGTAAATTTATAAAACACTAATGAAATTTTTCGAAATGTCGTATAATTATGTATTACCAAAGCCATATTTTCATGTATTGACACATTTTTACATGGTATTTATGATGCTTATAGTCAACTTGGATGACAGTAATGTATCAGAACAGAAAATTCTTCAAAAATTGATGCATAATTTGAGAAAAATGATGCAAATGCTATAAAATATCTCGATAGATTAAAAGTGAAAAATGCTATACATGTATTTTCTGAGAAATCTAAGTAAAAGAAATAAGTAAAAAGTCTTAAAAGTTATTGAGAATAAGCTAATATTTAAAAAAATAGTGCAAATACAGATTGTAATTCATAATTTTTTTTGATGAAGTGACATTTTATAATAAAAATGCAATTATCTCAAAACGGTGTTTTTAAAAATGCGTGTACCATTTTCTCAGAACCTATTCAACGGAAGCACTTGCAATCTTCACTGAATATTACTGATATGTTAATATATATACTGAAGTGAACTTTTATTAATATACCGATAATATTTTTGTAAAAGTCAGTTATCGTGAAAAAAATGACATTTTTCAAAAAATTCATTGTGATACATTACGATGAAAGTTTTTGAAAAAACTAAACAATATATTTGAAAAAGCTCACTTCAGTTTAAATAAAAAAGTCTAATTAATATACAGAAAAAATTTAAGTCTGTACATTTAATATTTTATGAGAAAAAGGCACATAAAAATGCTCAATTTAACATTAGCGGGATAGGGGGTACCGACTTACTTCAAAAATGCACCAATGATTTGCAGACGGAATCGTAAAAGGTATAAGCAGATGTTACCTTTGATAGAGGGTGTACATTCGAAATAAAAAGGCGAGCTCTGGTTCAGCGATGCTAACTTTTTGATCATGTTGGAGGAGTAGTCATACGAAGGTCAAGAAAGTAGCGGTTTACCGAGAGTAGCGTAAGAGTGATCATCTAATCGGCTCTCACAACTACCGATGCATCTTTATTGACGATCTGACGTGTAATTGAGGCATCGTGACTGAAAAGACTATCTACAGACGAATCAGAAAACAAGGCCGATGACACTTTCCCGACTGCTGGCTGCCACCCAGCCCGACAGCTACATTTTATAGTATGGAAGTTATTTTTCATTATATAGCCAGATTTGTTTTTATCCATGACGGAACCATCTACGGTATTCTATGTTCCGTAATTAAGCCCTTTCTTTCATGGAGGCAAGGATTCACATTTCAACAGGATAATGCCCGGGCGCTCGCAGGACGCCTCCCTACGGCTTATTTTCATGCTGCTTCAATATTTCTCTTGTAGAAGTGATTGCCAGATCTCTCCCCACTAGAGAACGTTTGGTATCTAATCAACAGGTTCTCCAACATTTCTTGGATCACACCCATCTCAATTGTCAATTAGAACATATAGGGCAAGCAATCCTGTTGAAGGATGTCCATCAACTCTAGCATCTATAGGTGGATCAACGCAATGTTTAATTTTTTGTGCTTTTCTAGCTGTATTTCCTGAATAAAACATTTGATTCCTTTGATTTTCTACATGTGTAACGATGTGTAACGTTTTCAGTACATGCGTGACTGATTTTAGCTCATTCAAACTCCTTCGTGGTGTGTCGCTTTTTATGTTACAGAGTGTAAATCGCGTTTTAATCTGCTCTTTGTTTTATAAATTATGAGTTATAGTCCAGATGTGTCTTCCTGCAACATAAGGCACACTTTTGCCAAAAAGGAAAAGCACAAATATACTCTTAATTTCTTCTCATCACAAATAACAAAATTGATATCAAACGTTAAGGGAAGTATACTGGGGTCCAAAAGTTAAGCATAAATCGTAAAATGCGAAAAACATGGAGTAAATATTCGCAAAATTATTCTAAATTTCTTGTGGATATTAAAAGGGGAGTCAGTAGGGAAAACACGTTCGGGAAGTCGATTTTGAGTTTTTGATATTTCTAAAATCCCCAAATCAGGACCTTTCCAATGATGTAACGTACTTGCCATTTTACTAATTAAAAGTATGTTAAAATGATTTTTAAAAAATAATCAGCTGATGAGCCACGCCCCCTTTGACAGATAGAATTGTAATCATTGACCTTTTAAATCTGGGAAGCTTTTCCAAAGCCACTCTCTGTTTTATTTATTCATACGCAATTAACTGTAGATTGACTGCAAGCGTAACTGTTAGTTGTTTACCTATTTTGGAAGGAATACGCGTTTTTCTTGTTAGCGTTTTAAATATTTCGATATTTAAAATTTCTGAATATCAAAAATTTTCAAAATTTTAATATGCCAAGATCAACAAAAGTTTTCAAAAAACGTAAAGTACGTTTTATAAAGGTAAGAATACTTTCAACCATACTAACTATAGTAATGTCAATCCTCAAGCTGGACATGCACATGACTCAAAGGAGACATGTGCAAAAGAAAAGAAAATTCCCAATTAAATGGAAGTTTTTCTTCCTATGATAAAAGTGTAGGTATTTATTAATGCCATTATGAATTTGAATATTCTGGCATTTGTTTTTCAAGTATGAAGTTCACTGTAAAATGTGTAACAGTGGCTTAGACATGCAAGTTTTAAAAGGTAAGTATGGACTGGCTATTACATATTGTCCTAAAAATGTGCTTGTCCATATCGTGTAGATTCTCTTCTTCAAATTTTCATGAAGGAACGCAAATTGCTACAATAAATACCAGGTTTGTATATGCTATGCGTTCCATTGGAAAAGGTGCAGAACCTGGGAGAATGTTTGCGGCATAATAATCTTCCTCAACCACCTACGAGGTTTTCTCCTTACGGTAAGCGAATCTTAAATGCTGCAAAACTTGTTTACGAGGACTCCATTCAAAAATGCTGCGAAGGAAGCTATGTTTTGAAATGAAAGGTAAATATATATAATATTGCAGTCGCTGTAGATGGGACATGGCAGAAGCGCGGTTACTCATCATTGAATGTGGCAGTTACTGTGACCAGCATTGATACAGGTAAGGTGATAGATGTTGTATTCTTTCAAAATATTGCATATGTAAAAACTTACCTTCTCATCAAAAGGATTGTAAAAGGAATTACGTGTGGATCTATAGTAGAGCCATGGAAATTCAAGTGCGTCTAAAACTTTTCAATGGTCATATATCTTTGCATAATGCCCGATATATTACTTACTTAGGGGATGGAGATTGCAAAGCATTTGATGCTGTTAGAAAGAAAAACATCTATGGAGATGAATACCCAATTGAAAAATTGGAGTGCATTGGACATGTCATGAAGCGCATGGGAACAAGATTACGCCGATTAAAAACTCAATTGAAAGGACAAATCTTGTCAGACGGTAAGTATTAAGTGAAAAAATCGTTTTGACTGAGCATGAAATAGATAACTTACAGTTTTACTATGGATCAGCTATTCGGAGAAATTACACCAGTGTTCAGAACATGCGGCAAGATATCTGGGCCATTTTTCTGCATAAGCTGTCAACAGATGAATATCCTCAACATGGTTTTTGTCCTGTTGGTGAAGATTCATGGTGTGGATATAAAAAGGCTGACGCATCAGATAAGTCTTACAAACATAAAAATAGTCTTCCGGTCGCTGTTGTAGAAGTAAGGCATCCTATATTTAAAGATCTTTCCCATCCTGATTTGTTGAGAAAATGTTTGCATGGAAAAACACAAAACCCGAATGAAAGTTTTCATAATGTCATATGGTCACGTGTTCCTAAAACAACATTTGTACAGATTGAAACACTTTCACTTGGTGTTTATGATGCTGTTTGTTCTTTTAATGATGGTAATGTATCCAAATTAAAAATGCTGCAGAAAATGGGAATCGAGCCTGGAGAATATTCGGTAAGTGCCATTAAAATTCTTGATAGAGAAAGGTTAATGAAAGCAGTGTATGCTTTTTCTGGAAGAGCGAAGAAAATTAGAAAAGATAAAAGAAGATAATATTAAGAAAAATAAGGTAAAAACCGGCTACAGTGCAGGATCTTTTTGATGAGGTAAAATTTTATACCAAAAGCTACTGTTTTCTAAAAATTTTCTTTTCTAAACTATGTTTTCTCTTTTCTATAAATCTATTTTATGCATGAACTGGAAATTTTATTTTATATTTCATATATATTCTTGTGTATACTGAAGTGAAATTTTTGAAATATTCCTCAGACATTTAGCTAAAAAGCATATGTCGTAACACAGAAAAGGAAAATTTTTATTAAATTCCTTATTGTACTCTGCAAAAATTATTTTTTTAAACAGGCTGATCAATTTTTTAAAAAAAATTTCACTTCTGTATAAAGATAAATGTTTATTTAATGCACAAACAAATTTTAAACTTTAGTGTTCAATAGTTTCTTAGTAAAATGTACATAAATATATCTCAAAATGCAATGCCCTTTTTCGTTGCACGAAACTTGTTACATACCAAAAAATACACAAATTTCATGTTTAAAAACATAAAATCAGTTTTCTTGTTGTTGTTTTGGATACCATTATGTATATTTTAAGAATCCTTTTAATTCTGATACTTAAAGAAATTGTGTTTACATATGAATATATAAACATTAATGAAATTTTTCGAATGTCATATAATCATGTATTATTGTCTATAAAGATTATATTTTTTAAATTTGTGTCTTCTTTTTCTAAAAAATCTATTGTTTGCATGAACTAGAAATATTTATTTTTATATTTCATATATATTGTGTATACTGAAGTGAAATTTTTGAGATATTCCTCAGACATTTAGCTAAAAAGCAGATGTCGTAACATAGAAAAGGAAAACTTTTATAAAATTCATTATTTTCTACTGTACAAAAATTTACATTTTAAACAGGCTGATCAATTTTTTAAAAAATTTCACTTCTGTATAAAGATAAATGTTTATTTAATGCACACCAAATTTTTAAGCTTTGTGTTCAATATTTTTCTTAGTAAAAGGTACATAATATATCCCAAAATGCAATGACTTTTTCGTTGCACAAAACTTGTTACATACCAAAAACACACAAATTTCATGTTTAAAAACATAAAATCAGTTTTTTGTTGTTGTTTTGGATACCATATTATGTAAATATTTTAAGAATCCTTTTAATTCTGATACTTAAGAAATGTGTTTACATGTGAATTTATTCTAATGAAACTTTTCGAAATGTCGTATAATGATGTATTACAAAAGTCATATTTTCATGTATTGACACATTTTCACATGGTATTTATGATGATTTATAATAATTTGGATGACAATAATGTATCAGAACAGAAAATTCTTCAAAAATTGATGCATAATTTGAGAAAAATGATGCAAAATGCTATAAAATATTCGATAGATTAAAAGTGAAAAATTCTATATATGTATTTCTGAGAAATCTAAGTAAAAGAAATAAGTAAAAAGTCTTAAAAGTTATTGAGAATAAGCTAAATTTTAAAAAAATAGTGCAAATACAGATTGTAATTCATAATTTTTTGATGAAGTGACATTTTATAATAAAAATGCAATTATCTCAAAACGGTGTTTTAAAAAATGCGTGTACCATTTTCTCAGAATTATCAACGGAAGCACTTGCAATCTTCACTGATATTACTGATATCAACTATATATTTGCACGGACTTATTAATATTCCATAATATTTTTGTAAAAGTCAGTTATCGTGAAAAAAATGACATTTTTCAAAAAATTCATATGATACTGTTGCGATGAATGTTTTTGAAAAAACTAAACAATATTTTGAAAAAGCTTCCGATCAATTTTAAATAAAAAGTCTAATTAATATACAGAAAAATTTAAGTCTGTACATTTAATAGTTTCTGAGAAAAGGTACATAAAATGCTCAATTTAACATTAGCGGGATAGGGGGCACCGACTACTCTTAA
>BMAO01025008.1:0-19082 GCA_019973975.1 Trichonephila clavata | reverse complement strand
TGCCACGCACGAGGAAACTGGACAGCAACGGAATGGAACCAGGGCGTCTTTAGCGACGAATCCAGATTCAATCTCAGCAGTGATGGCAATCGTGTTCGTGTGTGGAGACTCCGTGGGAACACCTCAATCCCGCCTTTGCTTTACAGCAGCACACCACTCTCACACCTGCTGTTATGGTATGGAGTACCATTGCCTACAAAAAACGGTCACCCCTAGTTTTTATCCGTGGCACCATGACAGCCCAGCGGTATGTCCCATCACATCCTGCAACCACATGTGTTGCCACTCATGCAATGGATCCCAGGAGCCATTTTCAACAAGACAATGCTCGGCCTCATAAGACAAGGGTGTCACATGATTGTCTCGCACTATTACTATATTTCCTGCCTGATCCCCAGATTTGTCTCCAATGATTCATATCTGGGATATTTGGGACAGTGACTTGGGCATCCCACTAGTTTGAATGAATAGAGCAAGGTTACAGCACGAAATGTCTCTATGGAACGAAATGTCTCAAGACATCATACAGAACTTGTATGCCTCAATGCCCGATTGTATCGCGTCACGCATTCGCACTAGAGGGGGTTCAACAGGGTATTAAATGCTCCGTTCTTTTGCTTTTTTCTCTGATATAAATGATCCTTTTTCTTTGATTTTCTAATAATTTACTTATATCATAGTAGTCATTCCTTATGTAAAATTTCATTTCATTTGACGACTCCTTCTTGGTACTCTAATTTTTGTCCTTGAGTACATGTTTCCTATACCTTATTATTCGAAATAAACCTATGTTGATATGAATATTGATCTTTGCTCCACCCACCTTAAGTTAAACCTTCTTTATATGGCTAAGATAGTCTTTGAGTTTTAGAACCCTGATATAAATAATTGAATTAGCTTAACTTAGGGTGGGCAGACTTTTCCAGGGAACGGCCTATTCCTAATTTTTTTTTCAAGGTGTTGCGGTCCCCCACCCAATGCGTAGTTATAGTGAACTAAAAAAAATTCCCCAATCTAGATGGTATCGGGATTCCATAAATATATGTATGCGCATTTTAGTATGCGCATTTGAGGTATTAGTAAAGGCCGTCACCCAAAAAGGACTTGATGGTCCACCAGTCGATCATGGTTGACTTAATGCCCATCCTCATCTAACATAAACATGTACGAAGAATTTCAGTAAAAATAATTAGCATTTATTAAAATATGTAAATAAATGTGAAAGAGCTACAATTTTATAAACGAAAAATGTCATTAACTCTGTTTTCTTCTTTTTTTTGTTAATTTAAAAAAAAACAAGCTCTTGGAACTTCTATCTTTGTCTTACAGAAGAAAAATGGGCTATATTATTTCACTTACTGATATTTTAAAAAATAATTATATTTTTTCCTCACACACTATATATTTATCAAATATATCTGCCTGAATCAACATTTTTTTTTACCTTTCCAGTACGCATTTCAGTTATTATTAGATTTGAACTCGGAATATGTGGGCATGCTTCACAATGAATCATGTTAATTGTTATTTACGTTTATTGAAAAGATTTGACTTAAAGAATGGCCTTGACAAGTCCAGGTGAAAAGCCGGTTTTCTTGATATGCTAGCGTATTTAACAATAGTAAATAACTGTAATAATAATTCTTTATATAGAGAGGAGCAGGATGTACGTGGACAAAAACTGTGCTAACCATGAAGCGAGCTGTACCGCTTTTTATAACTGAAACCAGTGAGACGTTCAATTATTCCAAGAAGGTGCTCTTCAAACGCAACTGTACAAAGCACATGAGAAAAAATTTTATGAATTACTACGTTTGGGTCAAAAATTTCAAATGTTTATGGGAAAAGAAAGGAAATGGTTTGAGTAATAAAAAGTCCAAGGTCATTTCTCACGGATTTAATGCAAAATAGAAGAATTTGTGATTTTAAAGGAAGAGTAAAATATGCGGTTCACACATGCTTGGATGGCCATGTGAAATTGGGTGAGAAGAAAAACGGATGCGAATAACTGTCGATTGGATGAGAACAAAAACTCAAGTGTATGAAATCTTTCAATGAAATGGAGCTAATAAAACCAAAATATAACTTTAAAAAATAATTTAACGAAGATTTAATGAGCTAAATTATTACTTTGAGGTATACAACTGCATAATGAAAAATCAGAAGCAGCCTTGTAATTTTGAACTATATAATCAAGTAATTATAATGGCACATGATCTTATCTTATCTGACCGTGGCACCACATCAAGACTGAAAGAATCCATTTATCTGTTGAATGTTTATTAACAATGCATTTAGAAGAAACACAAGAGCTGTAGATGTTGAAACTCGTAACTTTTTAATTACGACAGTGATTCCCCGAGTGTGAAGTGCCTCTCTAGAGAGGCATGATAGCCCTACATAAGGGGCGCGAGCATATTGAAAAGTTGAAAATAAAAGATTCTTTAAAAAAATTATTAATTTACAGAAAGGAAGGAAAACAAAACAATATTCTAACATAATAAAAAATAAAATACACATTTATACTAATATAATATATTTATAAATGTAAAAAAGAAAAGTAACATAATGCTTTTGTCATATTTTTAAAAGTAACTTACATTTTATTTTAAACAGTTGCAGACTTAACCCTAGAGCTGGCACCACTTTTTAGCGCTGCACCATGTAGGCGATTAAAAATTACAGCAAGCAATTTTAACGCCCAGTTTCCTCCACAGAGGGAGGCTCCTGAGCTCTTGACGATGCAAACTTGTACTAGGAATTAATTTTGCCGAGAGCATTCAAGCCTAACAGTAACTTACTTAAAATATCTATTACTTAAGATATCCAACTACTATATTACTTAAGATATCCAACTACTATCTATTACTTAAGATATTAACACTCTCTATTACTTAAGATAATACTATATTACTTAAGATATCCAACTACTATCTATTACTTAAGATATCCCACTACTAGCTATTACTTAAGATATCCAACTACTATCTATTATTACTTAAGATATCCACAACTACTATCTATTACTTAATAATCCACTTTTAAAAAAAATTAATGGGTTATGAGGATTTTTTGTGGGTTTTAGATTTATTTAGTACATTATAAGAAAGTTATGTGAAAATTAAGAAGGGAAAAATAAATAATTATTACTAAAATTGGAAAAATTTGATAAAAGTTTACATAAATGGGGTCAATTCTGTACAAAAATTTATGACACAATTTTCAATTTTGATGTAATACTTTGACCTTCATTTTTAAATGACCTTTAGGATAAGAGATATTTTAATTTTTACAAAACTAAAGCACTTTAGCTTGGTTATTATATGAAATTACTTTAAAAAATTATATTCACATAAAGGACTGTAAAATTTGTAATAAAACAGTGATTGAGAAATTTAAAGGTTAAAACACTTCTTCTATAATACAAAACATACACACAAAATTTCAGTTAATTATTTTCAAAACTTTTTTGAGCAATCAACTGTCCTCGTTTGAGCATTTTCAAACAAAAAAACCCCACAACATTTTGAGTAAAACGCATTTTAAAGTATGACATATCTTGTTTAAAAGTAGTGGCATTTGCTTTTACACAACTGTAGTTTTTGTTCAGTGGATGGTAAAGGATAAACTTGGTATTTTTATAAAGCTAATAAGATGGCCTATAAAATAAAATCACAAAAAACTTGTCAATGTCTGGCAAATTTCAAGATTTTAGAATAGTCGGATACTTAAAAATAACATACACAAAATTCAATTACCTAGATAAATTGTACGTTTAATACTTAAGGTCGTATGTAGCGCTTGTGTCAAAATACAGTAATATTGCATTCAACAGATTGTTATAGCATGGGGGGGGGGGAGATTAAAATTATGATTGAAAATTCTGTCACAAATATTGAAATTTGAGAAGCACTAAATTACCAGCAAGTGACTACGACAGCACTTTGATCTGGTACGTATCCCCTTAAACTCCTATTACTCTAAAAGTCAGAACTTCAGTCTCCGGCAAATTTAACCATGGGTTACTCTCCCCCCCCCATCCCCATATGGCAAGTCTTCAGTAGTCCCAGAATTCGAACCTAACCTACTCGATAAAAACAATGGTTGCTATGAATTTATAACCGTGATCTTTCGAATGTTGCTGCTGCATTTGGATATAGAGTACATCAGTTTGACAAAGCCTGAAATTTACATTGTAACGATTTCCGCCGCACAGCAGTGAAGCGGTTTCTTTTTAACATATGATCAACAAGTGCAGGGAACATCTGCACCTTAAGGGGAGTCAGTAGGGTAAACACCTTCGGGAAGTCAATTTTGAGTTTTTGATATTTCTAAAATCCCCAAATCAGGACCTTTCCAATGATGTACCGTACTTTGCCATTTTACTAATTAAAAGTATGTTAAAATGATTTTCAAAAAATAATCAGCTGATTAGCAGCGCCCCTTTGACAGATAGAAATGTAAACATTGACCTCTTAAATCTGGGAAGCTTTTCCAAAGCCACTCTCTGTTTTATTTATTCATACGCAATTAACTGTAGATTAACTGCAAGCGTAACCGTAAGGGTTGTTTACCTATTTTGGACGCATGCACGTTTTTATCGTGTGTGTTTGGGTTTTTAATTAAATATATAAAATTTCTAGAATTCGGAAATTTTGAAATCTCAAAGTTTTTGTTTCTTTATTGGCTAAACATAAAGGTATACTGTGGATGAAGAAGGTGCTTTACGGGATTTTAAGAAGGTAACATAGTAATAGTTCAATAATCATAGTAACAGTACTTCAAATACTAAAAGAGTAATGTATATCTCAAGGTTGACATACACATGACTCAAAGGAGACGTGCAAAATAAAGTTGGATTAGAGTTTTTCTTCTTATTAAAGTAAGTATTAAAAATACCATCATTAATTAAAATATTCTTGCATTTGCTTTCAAGAATTAAGTTCATTGTAAAATGTGTAAAAGAGGTTTAGACATGCATGTTTTAAAAGGTAAGTTTGGGCTGGAAATTTGTCCTGAAATGTTGTGCTTGTCCATATGATGTAGAATTCTCTTTTTTAAGTATTCATGAAGGAATGCAAATTGCCACAATAAATACCAGGTTTGTATATGCTGCGTGTTCCATTGGGAGATGTGCAGAAGCTGGGAGAATGTTTTGCAGCATAATGAATCTTTGGCAACCACCTACAAGGTTTTCTCCTTACGGTAAGCGAATCTCAAATGATGTAAAACTTGTTTACGAGGAGTCCATTCAAAATGCTGCGAGGGAAGCTATTTGTGAAAATGAAGGTAATAATAATATTGTGGACATGGCAGAAATGCGGTTTCACATCATCAAATGGTGCAGTTACTGTGACCAGCATTCATACAGGTAAGGTGATAAATGTCAATATTCTTTCGAAATATTGTATATGAAAAAAATGGGCACATTAAAACATTGTTTTTGACCTGTTGGTGAAAATTCATGGATATAAACAGGCTGAAGAATCGGGTAAATCTTACAAACATAAAAAGTCTTCCGGTTGCTGTTGTAGTAGCAATGAGTTCTATAGTTAGATATCTTTCCCAGCTTGATTTGTTGAGATAATAATAAAACCCGAATGAAAGTTTTCATAATGTCATTTTATCACGGGTTCCCAAAACAACATTTGTGCACATTGAAACACTTTCACTTGGTGTTTATAATGCTGTTTGTTCCTTTAATGATGGTAATGTATCCAAATTAACAAAAACTTCAGTAAATGGCAGTAGGACCTGGAGAATATTCGGTAAGTGACATGAAAACTCTCGATAGAGAAAAATTAATGAAAGCAAGCATGCTTTTTCTGGATGATCAAAGAAAATTAGAAAAGATAAAAGAAAAAAAGAAGATAATATTAAGAAAATAAGGTAAAAACCGGCTACAGTGCAAGATCTTTTTGATGAGGTAAAATTTTATATAAAAGCTACTGTTTTCTGAAAATTTTCTTTTCTAAACTGTGTTTTATCATTTCTATAAATTTACTGTATGCATGAACTGGAAATTTTTATTTTATATTTCATATATATTCTTGTGTATACTGAAGTGAAATTTTTGAAATATTCCTCAGACATTGAGCTAAAAAGCATATGTCGTAACACAGAAAAGGAAAATTTTTATTAAGTTCCTTATTGTACTCTGCAAAAATTATTTTTTTAATCAGGCTGATCAATTTTTTAAAAAAGATTTCACTTCTGTATAAAAATAAATGTTTATTTAATGCACACACAAATATATCTCAAAATGTGTTGCATGAAGCTTGTTACATACAAAAAAAATCATAAATTTCATGTTTAAAAACACAAAAATAGTTTACTTGTTGTTTTGGATACTATCTATGTAATATTTATATAATCTTTTAAATTCTTATATTTAAAGAAATTGTGTTTACATGTGAATATACAAAACACTAAAGAAATTTTTCGAAGTGCCATATAATCATGTATTACTGTCTTATATAGATTATATTTTTTAATTTGTCTTCTTTCTCAAAAATTAATTGTATGCATGAACTGGAAATATTTATTTTATATTGCATATATATTATATATACTGAAGTGAAATTTTTGAGATATTCCTCAGACATTTAGCTGAAAAGCAGATGTTGTAACATAGAAAAGGAAAATTTTTATAAAATTCATTATTCTACTCTACAAAATTACATTTTTAAACATACTGATCAATTTTATTTAAAAAAAATTCACTTCTGTATAAAGATAAATGTTTATTTAATGTACACACAAATTTTTAAGCTTTGTTTTCAATAGTTTCTTAGTAAAAGGGACATAAATATATCCCAAAATGCAATGCCCTTTTTCGTTGCACAAAACTTGTTACATACAAAAAATACACAAATTTCATGTTTAAAAACATAAAATCAGTTTTCTTGTTGTTGTTTTGGATACCATTTATGTAATATTTTAAGAATCCTTTTAATTCTGATACTTTAAGAAATTGTGTTTACATTTGAATTTATAAAACACTAATGAAATTTTTTGAAATGTCGTATAATAATGTATTACCCAAGCCATATTTTTATGTATTGACACATTTTTACATGGTATTTATGATACTTATAGTCATCTTGGATGACAGTAATGTATCAGAACTAAAAATTCTTCAAAAATTGATGCATAATTTGAGAAAAATGATTCAAATGCTATAAAATATCTCGATAGATTAAAAGTGAAAAATGCTATACATGTATTTTCTGAGAAATCAAAGTAAAAGAAATAAGTCAAAAGTCTTAAAAGTTATTGAGAATAAGCTAATATTTAAAAAAATAGTGCAAATACAGATTGTAATTCATAATTTTTTTGATGAAGTGACATTTTATAATAAAAATGCAATTATCTCAAAACGGTGTTTTTAAAAATGCGTGTACCATGTTTTCAGAACCCTATTCAACGGAAGCACTTGCAATCTTCACTGAATATTACTGATATATTAATATATATACTGAAGTGAACTTTTATTAATATACCCATAATATTTTTGTAAAAGTCAGTTATCGTGAAAAAAAATGACATTTTTCAAAAAATTCATAGTGATACATTACGATGAAAGTTTTTGAAAAACTAAACAATATATTTGAAAAAGTTCACTTCAGTTTAAATAAAAAAGTCTAATTAATATACAGAAAAAAAATTTAGTCTGTACATTTAATATTTTTTGAGAAAAAGGCACATAAAAATGCTCAATTTAACATTAGCGGGATGGGGTTACCAAAATATTGCGTGGTCTTGTCTTGGACATCGCCCCTGCAACCGTTGAAACCACAAGGATATACCCTCTGCCCACGAACCAGATGTAACTCGAGGTAAAGACGCCGATCCCATTTCATCCCAGATACCCTAGAGGGGGTTGTTGTAACCTTTTTAAGCCTTCTTATTTTTCTCCGTAAGAGGGCGCGCGAGAGCCGCCAGATGTATTTGTGTAACTGTGTAGTAAACATAAATAAAGATTTTTTCAAACAGTACAGACCGATTACTTTTCCATCGCATTCATAATGGTCCGATGAGCCCCAGCATTCAAGTCAAATTATTATTGATGAAGTGTAACCGTCTGCGACATTTGTCGAAATAATCAAGCATCAAAACAAATTCGTTCAATTATCATCGCAAGCATTGAACTTCGATATTGGGAAGGTCACAAACAACATGGACGCCATTCTTAAGCAAAAGAAAATCGTAAAAGGTAAGCTAACTCGTTTAGTTTCCAAAATTGATGATTTACAAAATCAAGCAAATTCTGAATCCATTATTGAAGTTTATGAAAAAAATGTTAATTTGATAGATACTGAAGTAAATAATTTTAATGATAATCTTCTAAGTACTTGTACAGATGAAGATTTTAACGGTTATGAAATAAAAATGCATGATTTATTTTCTAAATTAGATACTCTAAAAATTATTTTAAAAGAGGAAATGAAAAAACTTGTTAGGAATGATAATAATACTAATGCATGCCAAAATATTGCTAACACTAATGTAAACAATTTAAAACTTCCTCGCATAGAATTGCCAGTATTCACTTCAAACTATTTGGAATGGATCTCGTTTCGCGATTTATTTCTTGCGAGTATAGGAAATAATAATACTTTAAGCGATAGTCAAAAACTGCAATATCTTAAACTTTCTGTAAAAGGCGAAGCAGCCACTTTATTACAATCTATTCAGATAACAAACTATAATTATCAAAAGGCGTGTAATGCATTAACCGAATGCTATGAGAATGAAGCAGAAATTATAAATGCAGCACTAAATAAATTAGTTTCGCAGCCTGTTTTAAAACAAGAATCTGCGTCGGGATTGCGAAAAATAATAGACACTACCCAACAATGCATTGACACACTACAAATCCTAAAGCAACCCGTGGAGCATTGGGACACCCTTATAATTTTCTTGCTAAGGGAGAAACTCGACCACGAAACATTACGCGTTTGGACTCTCGAACAAACAAACAAAAAAAATCCCTCCTTCGCCCAGTTTAAATCTTTCGTCTTAGGCAGGGCAGGGCGACTGCAATCGCTTCTTTAGCCAAGTGCCAGAAAGAAAAAACATCTGTTCCCTTTGAAGCGGGGGGAAGTAAAATGACCAAAACAAATAAGGAATTTCCCTACTCTTCACAAATAGTCTCGAATGTTTGCGTACATTGCAATAGCGGTTCACATTTTGGATTATTTGTATGCGATAGTTTCTTAGAACTTCCGATTAAAGAAAAATGGGATGTTGTTAAAAAATACAAATTATGTTTTAACTGCCTTAAACAAAATAAAATGCATCACATTTCTAAATGCCGTGCAGGTGTTTGTAAATTCTGTTCCAAATTACATAATTCAATATTATGCTCAAAAAATCCAAATAATAACAAAACTTTTATTGCCAACACGGTATCAGATATACACACGGAAGATTCCACGATAAGTAGCAATAATGCAACCGTACCTGCCGCTCAGGCTGTTTTATTGCCTACCGCAATCGTTTATGTTAAAGACATTAATAGCGCTTTTCAAAAATGCAGAATACTCATTGATTCAGCCAGTCAAGGCTCATTTGTTAGAGAGTTGTGTAAATTTATTACAACTTAAGCGCACTAGCGTAAACATAAATGTAGACGGTTTAAGTTCGCGAAACGTGGGAAGGGTTTCAGGCTTAGTTCAGTTAGAAATAACATCACTGTTTTACAAAAATACAAGTATTACTGTAGATGCATTAATTTTACCCAAAATCACCTGTGACCTTCCTCAATTTCAAGTCGATGCGTCTGCTTTGAATACATTCAAAAATTTACAATTAGCAGATATGAACTGTCTTCAGCCAAGCTCAGTAGACATTCTGCTAGGTGCAGACGTGTTTGGAGAAATAATGCTCAACAGGCATTTAAATGTTCCAGGAGACATTCTTTAACTGCAATGGAAACTATTTTCGGTTGGGTTGTTCTTGGAAAAACAAAACTTTCTTGCCAAAGAATCATATCAAATCATGCAAGTTACAACGCAGTAGAGTTTCAACTTGACAAATTTTGGCAATTAGAGGAACTCTCTGAAACAAAACCCTTTACGAATGAAGAAATTGCTCGCGAAAATCATTTTAAAAGAACTTATACTCGTGACTCAACAGGTAGATTCGCAGTCAAGTTTCCATTCCGAGATTCTAGTGATGAACTTGGTTCATCTAGAGACATTACCGTGCATCGTCTACAGCAAATCGAACGCCGGTTCAGTAAAAACCAATCTCTTTCTGATCAAAACCATAAATTTATGGATGACTACTTGAAACTTGGTCACGTGGAATTAATCCCAGAAAACGAGATTGACGTTCCAGCCAGTTCCAATTTTTATCTCCCGCATCACCCAGTACCAAATCAAAACGGTGACAAATTTCGCGTGGTATTTGACGGATCTGCAAAGTCCTCAAGTGGTATTTCTCTTAACGATAAACTAATGGTTGGTCCACAGCTACAGACGGACTTAACAACATTACTCCTACGCTTCAGGATGCACAAAAAAGCCATAACTGTGGACATAGAAAAGATGTATAGACAAATAACTCTACACGATTCAGATTTCCAGCGAATCGTGTGGCGTAATTCACCTTTTGAGCCAATACAAGACTTTAGGTTGACAAGGATTGCTTATGGCACTGCATCAGCGCCGTACCTTGCAATAAAATGCTTACAGCAGTTGGCATTAAACGAATCAAATAATTTTCCTCTTGCTTCTAAAGCAGCTCTTAAGGACTTCTACGTTGATGATTTGATGTTCGGAGCCAATTCACTCTCTGAAGCTCTGGAACTACAAAACCAGTTGACTCAAATGGTGTCCAGTGCCGGACTTGTATTGAGAAAATGGTCTTCTAATTGCAGCGAACTTTTAAATTCAATCGATTCAGATATGCGTTTATCTAATACTTCTTTGAATATAGACAATGATGATACAGTAAAAACCTTAGATATCCTGTGGCATCCAGCTTCAGATGTATTCTACTTCAAAATCACTCCTTTATCTTTTGAAGGCACCTTAACTAAAAGGACATTACTTTCTACAATTGCTAAGACATTCGATCCACTTGGATGGTTGTCACCCATCACAATTCAGTATAAAACAATCATGCAAAGACTGGGGAAACAACAATTGAAGTGGGACGAAAGACATTGATGGGGTTCCTACAGACATTAAACTTGAATGGGAACAACTTGCTAATGATGTACAATTTGTCAAAGACATCAAAATTCCACGATTCTTGTTAGTCGATTCAGACAACCTGTTTCATCTATTTGGCTTCAGTGATGCTTCTGAAAAGGTTTATGCAGCTGCAATTTACTGTCGCTCTGTATCAGATACAGGAAACATCAACGTTCAACTAATAATAGCCAAGACAAGAGTTGCCCCACTGAAAACTGTCTCACTTCCTCGACTAGAATTATGCGGAGCTCTTTTGTCTTAATTCCAGACCATTAACGCCCATATCTAATGACCCTAACGACCTATCAGCCTTAACGCCTGGTCATTTCATTATTGGAAGGCCTTTGACAAGTATTCCTGAACCTAGTTACATTGACTCCAGTTATTCTTATCTTACTAGATGGCAACAAATTCAAAAACTAGTTCAAAATTTTTGGAAACGTTGGCACAAAGAGTATTTATCTCGATTGCAACAAAGGCCAAAATGGCTTCTGCCAACAAAATTTTTTCAATTGAATGACTTGTGCCTTATAAAAGAGGACAATTTACCCCCTACTAAATGGAAAATGGGTAGAATTGTTCAATTGCATCCTGGTTTAGATAATATAGTCAGGGTTGTTACTGTCAAAACACCAGATGGCATATTTAAAAGAAATATAACAAAATTAAGTCTGTTACCAAAATTTAAATCTATAATTTTATTATTTGTAGCTCATTTTAATATGCATATATACTTCATTGTTGTGAATGTTAACTTAAATATTAAATTTTCATTCATGTATTCATGTAAAATAACTTTATATTGTTCATGTATATTGAAATAATATTTCAAGGTGGGGGTCCTGTTGTAACCTTTTTAAGCCTTCTTATTTTTCTCCTTAAGAGGGCGTGCGAGAACCGCCAGATGTATTTGTGTAACTGTGTAGTAAACATAAATAAAGATTTCTTCAAACAGTACAGACCGATTACTTTTCCATCGCATTCAGGGGTAGAGAGAGGAACGAGAGATGGCCTGAAAACTTCGCTGAGAACGGACGCAACTCCTCCCTCACAAACAATATTTTTTGAATTTTAATAATCTCCGCTATTTTAATAACTTCAATGTATATTCTGTAAGTAATATCTAAGACGTAATTAAACTTAATATTTAAATTAACTAATATCACGCTACCTTTATATATTTATCTCAAATGTTACAGCATGTATTGCAACGAAAGAAGTGTATGTTTTTTCCAGAATTAGATCTTAATCTTGCATTCTAATCATGTTATAACGATCAGAAAAATATTTGAACAATAAAACCCCTGATTCTTTGAACATTTTGGCCCTTTTTCAGAACATAAATCACTCAAGTGATTGAAACAAATATGTCCTTTTATTTTAATCTAATTTAAAAGTGATGAATCATTTTGAAATAAGTTTCGCATTAGTGATGGGAAATCTATTTTATAAAATGTATATGAATGTTTAACAATGTTAGTTAGTTCCTTATTTCCTAGAACTCATTTAAGTATCTATATTTTCAATGTCAACGACTTTATTCCAAGACCGTATCTTGCCTGGGTCCAAGACTATCTTTTCGTAATATTAAATACAGAGTAGTTCCCTTTTGCGGTTTGTAAACTAGAATATTACCTGGGAAAGGCAGCAAAGTTCTGTACTCTTCTCCTAGTTTTAAGTTGGGGTCATTTGTCCTAGTTTTAAATTGGGGATTTACTCGGGTTATATGTCAAACTTTAGAAAACAAAAACACAGGATGTTATCAATAATTAATATCATATTTATACAACACCTGAATTCAAGATTTGGGCTGGTACCTATCTGTATGTTCACAAGAAAATGTCTATGCTCAATGGATATTGGTTTGTGAAATATCAAAATGAGAGTCTGCTCTTTTGTCTGAACATATGTTGGTGTTATTGGTGATAAATTTATTATTGAAAATGATAACACCATGCTCATGAACTTCATGAAATTACTTTAAGTCCTTTATTAAGGTCATTTAATTAATCTGAACAAAAAAGTATTCTATGTATGGATATGCTTCTTTCGTATCAGTTATATTACGACAAACTAGACAGCAAGGAAGGTCAGCAACTGATATATTACAAACAGGGAGAACGTATTTTCCATTAAAATACATCATTTTTTTTAAATTCTATGAATTTCGACTTATTTTTTAAAATTTAATTAATGTACGTTTGAAAAAAATGAAATGACTTTTTCATTTGTAAGTCAGGTTGCTGTAGATAGTTCTGTAAGATTCAATAAACAACTACTTAAAGTAATTATACGTATGTGCTCATTCGCTTTCAAATTGTGTACCCCGAAATTAATTTATCTTAACTTTTTTAAGCTCAGTATATATATGTGAACATTAAACTACACTTAGAAAAAAATATTTTTTTTTTATCAGAATGAGAAAAAATAGGTTACATATTTTTATGTGTAAGTATTTGTAGTTTGCTTGGATACCTTTGACAAAATATATGCTGTTTCACCAAGCATTTTTAACAGAGTTTGTATATCTCAACACATACTCAATAAAACATTATAGAGAAAAGTTCTGATTTCAGTGTAATGGAACATAACCCTACTACTCTTCTTTTATCTCAAATAGTTACAAAAAAGACACATTTTATCACGGGAATGGCAAGGAGACTCGGATAGTGATTCCCCTATTTCGTTAATCTACTGATATTGCATACAATGATACCTAATTCTTGATAACTTCTGGCTCTTTCTCTCAATTTTCGAAACCATCGATGACATGTGCTGCTGTCAATCATATACTTCCCAAAAGGTTACACAAAACGCAATGGCTTTTGCGAAACACGTACAACAAACAATACACCTCACGGGCGTTTTACCTCAGCTATGTGTTACACAGTCTCAAGTGTTTTTACTGTCAAATATTGTATTATCAGAAATAACATTCATTCATTATTATTATTTTAGCACATATTTACTCGTTTCATTGACCAACGATTCTGGTCAATCCAAGGTCAAGGCTCACATCAACTCGACGAAGTTTAGTTGTAACAACGAGTAGCTTTTTTGAGCATATCTTGTAGTAAATCCACTCTAAACGATTTAAAAGCAACAATTGAGCAAATATTGCCCAATATAAAGAGACATTTTACTCAATTATTGCCATACTGATCAAAGAGTATTAAGGGGATGTTGGTTTATAAACATAAAAACTTAATTAATTTAATCATAAAAACATTAGTTAAATATTATTCTCATTTCAACCTTTTCAAACAATCTAAATTTTAATACAATGTACCAAATTAAAATGAATGTTAAAATTGTTTTTTTTTTTAAAAAAGTCCTCGCAACGTCACAGGGAGAAGGAATAGAAGTGGAAAAAATTTCGAAAAAGGAAATTTAATGACATAAATATAAAAATTAGTCGCTTCGCGCATATGCATACCCAGAAGTGCTGGTGTTGAGAGAGAAAAGGAAAATTTCCGTGGGGATAAAGTTATGTTCTCGGAAAAAGTCCATGCAACGCCTGGCTAAACCGAAAGAGGTGGAAGAAATTTCTAAGAAGAGAATTTTAACGACAATATAGAAATACCACACACACAAGGAAGTGCAGACACCGATAGAAGAAAAAAAATTTATTGGCAAAAAGGTATACACTTGAAAATACCCTGAAACTTCGAGCTTAAAATGAAACATATGAATTTCAAAATGTTCAATTTACTTAATGAGTTGCTTTAAGAAAAAGAAAAACACGTAGATTATACCATGAAAACAAATAATATAATAACTACCACAATTTGTAATGTAATAATCCTCGTAATAAAAAAGACAACTGGTATTATTATAAATGAATCTTTTTTACTGTATTCGCAGTATAACACTTTATTAGAATGATAATTGTGTCTAAAATTAAAAATAACATTTAATAGATTCACTCTGATATATAACATGTGACGACAAAATATTGTTAAGTATTTCAATTAATAATAATAAATTTGATTCAAAAATGAGAAAAGTTTAGAAATACTGAAAGAAAATTTTCTTAGTAATATAATTTATGAGAACTTAATACTCTCTTACAAAAAATTACTATTATTTCATAAGTCTTAGTATGTGGGCTATATTTTATTAAAAAATGGAAGGAATCATTATTTTTTAAAAAATGTAATATATTGTACGTAATAAATAACAAATCAAAAATACTTTCGTAGTAAGCAATGGAACAATTTTTCATTAAATACATATTAAATATGATATATCTTTATGTATAACATAATATTAATCATTTTTCGCATCACTATTGTATTAAAATGTAATAATAATTAAAGTAGAATTTATACGCAGAACATTTATTTTTAGCCAATCAGTACAATAAAGAAGATATATTTTAAGTCTAGACGTTTGTAAAAAAATATTCATTGTTCAAGGAAATAGCTGCTTAAGATATAAGAAGAATAAATTATTTCTAGAATAACTGTTATATATTATATTACTTTTATGTTAATAATTATAAGTAGTATGTATGCACACACATGTATATAGCTTTTATCAACTTGTCCATATTTAAATAAAATTTTAAAAAGAATTATCTTATTTCTCGGACTTAATAATGAAAATAACCAAGACTAATTAACTCAACTATAATTCTGCTGAAATTGTTCTGTAAATAATTTTTTATAAGTGCATGATATTCTACTTTTCATTTTACTGTTTAATAATAGATTTATTTTTCAAAATATTAAGAAAAATTGTGGTCTCAGTTCCTGCTCATTTCTAATTAAGGTTTCAATATATAAACAAAATATATCTTTAGTTAAATACATTATTCTTCAAGGTACTTTAATAAATTGAGTTTCGTGCATTTTCGTTCTTTCTTTCTTACTAATAATGACTACAAATAAAGTAATTTATAATTAGTGAAACTTTAAATATAGAATACATTAGAATTTTATGAACACTTTTTTGATAAAATTTCCCCAAAATTTTATAAGTTATACACCTGACATTAAAAAAAAGTAACCTGTCATTAAATAAGAAAAATAGCAATACATAAAAAACATATAAAAATGCTATTTTCTTAGGAATTAAATGCTTGTGGAAATTGATGTAGAAAATAATGTGAATATAATTGAACTGATTGATATGATTTTAATTGTAGTTTATTGATAAGGCTATAAATTACATTAATTTGTTGGATGTCGATTCATGTTTTTGAGATAAAAAGATGATATCAATGAAATTTCTAGAAAATGGATACCCTTCAACTGCCATAACAGATAAAAGAGAGAAATCTGATTGGTTCTTCAGTTTTGATATAAAAAATTCACTAAATGATTGACGAGCTCTATAAAACCAATAGGAATATCTTTCTCTCTCAGTAGTATATAATAAAATAAAGAAAAGAAAATCGGCAGAAAACTGTTTATCACTCGATAATTGCGGGATGAAATTTATTGAAGTACGGGTAACTTTGCTAGTTTTTTTTTCCATCCTTCGTACTAAATAGTTTTTGTCGTCTATCGATCCCATTCGATTCCCACATAATTCAAAATTCGAAAATTATTTTAGTGTTAAATTTGCATATAAATTTTTGAGCACTCAAACAAAATCCGAAAGTGCTATCTTCTTGAAAGGAAACGAAAAATTTAAATGTTGTAAAAACAGTTGTATTTATCTATGACAGAAGGCTAATTCGCATATAAAATAATTACAATTGTTGAACTAAATTTATAAAATGCAATGCAAATGTAGTGCTCTTGAATTGTTTTAAGTACAAAACATGAAATCCAACCGAAATTCAAAGTACTTGTGTGTCGTACGTTGGAAATTGAAAAAGTGAAGAATTAATAAATAATAAAATTGAAAACACTCAGGTTATGAAGGGAGGGGGGGGGGGCAGATAAAAGGTCATATTGCCCTCATAGTATACGTTCTGGCATTTTACGTGCACCTATACTTTCAAATTGCGTTTTCGAAAAAACTTTTAGGTATATTGCCCATATAACGCGCACCTTTTTTGCGCAGAAACCTGAAATATACATGTGTAATGCTCTCCTCTTTTGATGTCATCTATTCAAAGTATTGTCAGGGACGTTTTAAAGCATGGGCCAACTGGGGCCGAGCACAGGGCATCGTCTTTTGGTGGGGCCTAATTTGTGTGTAGGGCTGAATTTGTGTGTAATTACAATATTTTGAGTTTTAATATAAAAACTTGTATATATGTAGGATATCCGATGGGACTTTCTTTGTAAAATGTTGGATCATATTCCTTTACCGAGGACGGTAATTTTAGTAAAAACAGCATTTCAGATCAGCGCCATCTGGCGGGCTTATAAAACTCCGACACAACTTATTTTCCGGCAGAGGCCCACTAACACTTAACAGAGCACGCTTTTGCGCATCCACGCCCGCTCGCCCATAACTAAGCGGTAAGTTGCAATCCCACCACGCATGAGTTTTTTTTAAATCTCTAACATTCTCCTAGAGGGTATAATCTAACTTCGTATTTTTAATATCTGCATGTTCTAATTACTATTCTGTAAATATTCCCCCTGTAAATTCTTCCCTAAGACTCATAATAAATTATTTCATTTTCATTTCTTTCTTTGAATTATGTTGTCGATTTATTTAAACATAATCCATGGATCGTATAAAACCCCTAGACACCCTGCCATCAAAAAATTCCGCTATCTGAAGAATCTAACATTTTGGAAGATTTCGGTTAGATTCCCACATATATAACTTTGTAACCGCATATCCAATAGAGCTCATTTATTCATATATCTTGTAGTTGAACTATTAAATGCTTCATTTCCTAAGAAATTTCATTTCAATAGAATTATCAGCATGAGGTATTTCAAGAATGTTTTCATTTTCTCTCTCTTTCTAACACTTTCATAAGTATATTGACAATGCATTTCATTCAGAATTGCTTCCCTGCCTACCAAGAAAGCCGGGGAAAAGAGTTAAATGATTTTTCGAAACCATTTCTCAAGAGGTTATTCCAAGCTCCTTCTTGAAGGTAATAGGATGCTAATCTAATCGCTTCACCCGAAAGAAATCCAAAAATCTTGGAGAGTAAAAAGAAGAAACAGAAAACAAAAATCGAATACTCCGCAAAGTTGTCAAGCCAAAAAAGATTTATGGTTGCAAAAACAAACGGAAAATCGACTCAAAGTTTAAACTGCTCTTCAAGAGAATAGAATCATGTTAAGGAAAAAGAGGTAAAAGCAGAAAGGGAAAGGCATTCTGGGAAAGAATGGGAAGATTTTACCCATGGGAAAATCAAAGTTGGGCAACGGTTTCGATTTGAAGTAACACTTGATCTCAATTTTCCGCTGTCGGAAGTCTGTGTAGTGAAACATAAAGACACAATGTATTTTAAAGTTTTCTGACGAATTTTCACCAATTGTTTTTCAGCCTTCTCACACTTCCTTTCATACAGAAATTTCTATAAAATTCTTACATGTTATAGTAAGAAACAGAGTTCCATTTAATAAGTAAAAATGGCTTAAAGTTTCTGATCACAATGACAATTTTTTAAGGAAAATTAGAATATATTAAATTTTAAAGCTTTAATAAACATCTGTACTTGTTCCCCTTAAGTATTATTCAGTATATTCCCAAAATGTTTATTTATAAAGAAATAAGAATCTTGAATATATATATACTAGCTGACCCGGCCCGGCGTTGCACGGGCTTTTACCGAGGGTATAACTTAATCCCCATGTTAATTTCCTCCTTTATTTCTGATGCCAGCACTTCTGTGTGGGTGTGACACGTACGATGTGAGTGTGTATTATGGCTTTCTCGTTTAACATTTTCCCTTCTCTTGACAAAATCAGCACTTCCAATATTATTTTTCGAAATTACTCTGACTTCTTTGTT
>BMAO01025007.1:0-179701 GCA_019973975.1 Trichonephila clavata | reverse complement strand
TTGTTAATGATACTACTCATTCGTTCTGCACTATGTTCTATGGTTTCATTATCGATACCTTACGAATGTTTCTTGGAATCTCCTTTTTATGTTGATCGTGGCAGTTCACGACAGCGTTTTTAAATTCGACTGGCACAACCTGAAGAACCAGCGTATTATCCGCACTGGTGGATAGTCACCAGCTTCAAATTTCGCATTTAAACAGATAGTCGCGGACTACGCGAGTATCAACTGGTCAAGAAAGACCAATTTCACAGTGATGCTCCCCTGCTGTGCTGACGGCACAAAGTTGAAGCCGCTCTTAATCTTTAAGAGAAAAACAATTCCCAAGGAAAATTTTCCTCGAAGCGTCGTAATACGGTGTAATGAAAAGGGTTGGTGCAACGAGGACATTATGCTCGATTGGTTTCAAGAAGTTTGGAAGAAGAGAGAAGGTGCCTTTTTGAATTCCAAAGGAGTACTAATTATGGATTCCATGAGGACACACATAAAAGACAGTGTAAAGGCGGAAGCTAAAAAAAACAACATCAGTGCTGAACTTAGCGTTACTCCAGGAGGTTTAACAAAATCCTGCAACCTCTGGATATTAGCGTGAACAGAAGTTTCAAGTCCCACGTACGTGCTTTGCTGGGAGAACTGGATGTCGGAAGGTTTATATACTTGTACAAAAGGAGGAAATATGAGACGAGCTTCATACACTGAAGTTGCCGAATGTGTTGATAAATCCCGGAAAAGTGTCCACCATCTGATCGGGATTTATAAAAGCCGGGATTGTTAGTGAAAGTGAGGAAATCACTGACAGTGAAGATAGTGATGCTGAAAATGAACTTTCGGACACTCTTTCCGAAAATATATTAGAACTGTTTAATTCTGATACCGATGAATCGGACTTTGAAGGTTTTCGTTAATGTAGTAGAATGTGTGATTAATTAATATATGATTAATTAGTAAGCACTGTTTTTTATTTGTATTTAGCGTTTTATTTCTGAAGGTATATTAGTAAGGAAGTACTTTTTTTCTATTTATACTTAGTTCTTTGTTTCTAAAATATATTAATATTGCTGTATTAAAATAACGTAATTCCGGACGTATAGTCCGCAGACTATCCGGTAGTGTGGACTATCTGACGATTTTTGAAATTTTTTTTTTATATAAAATCGTGCCTGCGGACTATACGTGCGAAATTACGCTAGATAAAAAGTCAAGAAAATAACCAAGTTATTATTTTATTATAAAATAATTTATAATATACATTTTGAATTGGATAATTCATTTATAAATTTAACACTCCAAATTACTTTCCAATAAGTTTAATTTTAAGCATAAAATTCTTCTTAACTTTCTTGCTGCGTATCCTGCGATTTTTAAAGGCACTGTAAAAGTAGCAAAACTTGCACAACCCATGATTTTTGCAGGGATGCATTTTTTCAGACTTTAGCTGTGGAACTAGCACTGTTTCCATTTATGATTCAGTTTCAATGATCTAATTCCATATTGAAGGAAAAAAACAACCATCTTTGACAAAAAACTTTTGCATATTTTAATTCTAAAATGCAAAATTTTTTATATTAAATAAAACTAGCCTAAATTTTTTAGCCTATTTTGATAAAAAAAATTATGCCGCATTATACGTATAATGTAGATTATACATACTTCTCTGGTTTCTCCAGATTTACTCCACACATCAGTGATGTTACATGACACAAGATCATCGTTGCAGTCTTGTAGTAAATCCAAAATGTTAGAAGCCTAATAAGAAGTTAATTTTTTTAATTTACATGACTATTGAAATGTGACATCTAAATTTAGAAGCTAATGCAATTAAAAGTTCCTTTCAACAAGAAATTTGTAATATTTACAATACAAAAACAAAGACTCACCTCGCTATCGCCGGTAAATAGACTAAATGCATCATCCAGAAAGAGAGCATCTGTAGGTCCTGTCTCTTCAGCTGAGAAACATTAATGAGTGAGGCTTGCCCAAGGGACCTATTTTCAGCTAACTCACTGGATTTATTTTCGCCTTTTACCTGAAACATAAAATGTAGTTGAATTAGAAACAATTTAATTTAAGTTTTAATTATTCGGCTCTACAGGTTACATGAGTACAATCTCGAATAACAAAGAATTTTTTTAAAAAAAATAACATGTATGTTAATTTTAATATACGTAAACAATATTTGGAACTGGTTTCATTGTAAGCACTTCTTTTTTCTCACCACATAGAATATGTGTGATTATAGATGTGACTTAATTAAACATTTTAAAGTTTTGGAATATATATATTATGATAAATTTTATTTTTACTTTTAAATATAAATTTTATATTTCAATTACAATAACAAGCCTTTTAAACATGGATTTTTTACAAGTTCTTTTTTGACAAGAATGATAATGTTACTCACATATGTATCTAATTCACAGTTTCCTCTTGATTGTGAATTATAAATCAATAAAAGTTGATATTTATACTAACATAATTTTTTCATGCAATTTAAACCCCACATTTAAGGTTTTTTTTTAAAAAAAATTATACTGCTTGCTATCAAATCAGGAAATGGAAATACAGAAAGAGAACTACCCTGAATTCGTTTTTTTTGTTTGAGGGGGGGGGGGGAGTAAAATCGAAATTTAGTAATGTCTTTGAAAAAGTTAATCTTTCTAGGGAAATAAATGTAGAAGTGGATAGTGATGACATTCAAGAACTGCTGGATCTCCACATTTAGGAGCTGAAAATGAGCTGTTAGAAATGCATGAACAAGAGTAAGACACTGAAGGACTTGAGCTTTAGACTCAAATCAATCAGAAGATTGAATGATTGTTTGGAATTTGACAGAATGCCTCAGCTTAATAGAAATAGCTTTAAAAAATTAGAAGTATAGACCCCAACAATAAGCATATTTTTTAAACAAAACAAGGACAAAAAAAAAATTATTACCATGCTACAAGGAAATTTTGCCAGAGAAAAAAGAAGTCTTTGAACTAACAGATTTCTTGTTAGATTTTATGAAACTTTTTACATCAAAATAACTTTGGTTTGCGATTTTGTATTTGTGTTTTTCAAGATTTTATAAACTTTCTATATTATTTTCTTTCATCTCCAACCCAAATAAAAATAATTTATTTGTATTTATATGCAAAATCACACCAACACGTGAATTTGACTTTCTCAGTCCCACCTATTGTGCGAGTTTGGGATATTACTGCATTCTAAAAAAAATACTTAAACACAGAACATCAATATTTGTCAAATTTTTTTTTTTTGATAGCAGCTCTTTGGGAGAAGGGCAACTCTTTATCTTTGCAATTTGACCATACTTAAAAATTACAACGGTTTGAGTATTGCTTCGAGTTGTAATGTTACTGAAATAATTGGACCAATTCAACACACTGATCTTCAACCCAACAATTTCACTTACAACTAAACACAATATTTGCTTAGTTACAACTGACAAATAATTTTTGTGAGTTTTCAAACCATGAAATTTATCTTTAACAGAATTTTTTGTAAATTAGTTTAGAAAATTATTAGCACTACCAAAATTTAATTTAAAAAAAAAAGACTAGGGAAATAGATATGTACAGTACAAATTTTTTTCTAATTTATTATGACAATTACCTTAGATTTGCTGTTGCTCTTTGTTGTCTCTTCTGATTTGGATTGACTTAGTTCTGCGAGTCTTTTTTCTAAACTAGCAATTCTTTTCATTTGGTCATCTATTATTTTTTGCTGGTCAAGTGTGGTTATTAACAAGTATCTGGTCTGTAAAGATAATGTTAAAATTACTTTAACAACTGCATAAATTCCATATTTTAAATGTAACACAAAATTTACAATATATATGTAAAACTTTTAATATTAACTGGATATTTATCTATTAACCATACCTTCACCACAACTCAATTTGAGCCACACAGATTGAGTCATGATATCAAACACACAAGTAGCAAAATAATTTACATATTCATGCATTTAGTGTTAAACCTTTATAATCTCTTGCCATTTTTTTTGATATTGTGGTGTGAATCATATGACACAAATTTGGCTATGGTGATGCTAATACATAAGTACTGTTAATTACAACTACTTAAATTAACAACTCTATTTAGAATAAAATCAAGCATACTTCTTTCTGTAATTCCATATTTTGTTCTTCCAGTTCGCACATTTTAGCCTTTTTTCTATCTCTTGCTGTTTGAGCTGCAACCCTGTTTTTCATTTTCCTAGAAACAAATACTGAATTAAGCATTTAAAATTAATAATATGTAGATTTAAAGTGAAGGTTTTTTTAAAAAGGATTTAAGATCTATCTAGTAATTGATAACATACAACTTAATTCCTGATGACTTTTTGTTTCAAACATGAAGAACAAAGTTTGGTTAGAATTTACATCCTTTTGTTAAAACAATCAGATTTTTTAAAAGACCTTTATAAACAAAGAGTCCTTAATATTTCCTTAGATTTTTTATCTGGCTGCAACTATGCCACTTCCTTTTTATTTCTTAAAATACATACTAATAGTCATAAAACAAGAGAAATGTGAACAGTTTTTAAAAATGCCCTGCATAAACCAAATGCATCAGTTAAAGGCTTAAGATGCATGGTAATGGTTTTAACTCTTCCAAGGGCACATTATGTAAAAAACAAGCTTTTTTTTTAATCAAATATTTCATTGACTATGATTTTTGATGACTGTAAAGAAATTTACAAATAAAAAAAATTAGGGTTGAAAAGGAATTAGAAAATAGGGAAAGGACCAGAAGCTGAAACTACTTATCCAAAAATCATGCTTTGGCACTAATCTGCCAAATTTATGTTTTGTAAAAAATATACTAAATGACATTAAAAATGAAATTTTTTTTCTAACATTGGGGATAACAAATTGTGGGGGAAAAAATCTGTTTTTTTTTTCTAACCTTATAAACATGCATTATATCCCTTTATTTCTAATACATTCTCCAAATAAAAATTTGATAGATTAGTTCCACCTAATCAAAAAGACTATTGACATCAAAGAAGGAAAAATAACTGTAGGGACTTATTAATCTAACTGCAGCCAAATTTATGGCATGCCAATCATGGTATTTCCCCCCAAAATCTGACTGATTGGTTTGTTTTGCAAATAAAACATGTATCCTTTCCTTTTGATATCAAGACACAATTTGAGTGGTACAAATTTTGCTGCAGTGATCCTAATATGCAAGTACCGTAACTGCACTGACCAGTCCTTTCCTCTGAAGGAGAAACACTTGGATGATGGTTGGATTGCTGTCTCATCCAAATATTCATTAATTTTGTAAGTATTTTTCAAATGTGTTTGAGTGTTTGAGTTTTTTTTTAAATTTTCAAGAACATTTCAGAATATTAATACCTGGCAAATCTACAAACAAAAAAAAATGATTACAATTTTATAAAAAATTTTCAGAGATTCCAACAACTTTTAGTTTCAGAAGAATTGCACATAGGAAACGAAAAACACTAATACCCAGTTGGAAAAAAACTAATAATTTTTAACAAAATGGAAAAAAAAAATAATATAAATAAGTTTTAAACATTTATCAATTTATCCTGTAACATGAAAATATGCGACATAAAATATTCTTCGGCACAAGTTCGATATACGGACTTTTTTTGGCGCCCCTTTTCGGGCGATTCTGTCTACCCTGATTCCCTGTTTTCCCGGTCGGGTTCTGCTGGGTTTTTCGTTTTATGGCGAATTTTCCAATCAGAGCAGCAATGTTTTGGGGGGGGGGGGGAGCTATGGAATTCTCTCTCAGACACCCTTCTTTTCATCTTGGATTTTTAACTGTTCAGACATAGATATTTCTGGACAAGAATTCACTGCCTCTTATTTCTAAATATTTATTAAGAATATTTATTTAATATTAAAATTAACAATTATATTAAAAATTATTTATAAAAAATAGTTATTTAATATTTATTAAAGTTTATTTTTAATTATTGTATAGGTTGAATATTCTTTCATTATTAGGTTGTATTTCAATTCTTTTATTATTACCTTATTTCTTTTTTATATTACTTATTAATATTTCTTCTTAATTACTGAAAAATTATTTAATTATTGCTTAGGTTGACTTAATTTTGTCATTATTAGGAAATATATTCTTTTATTATTAATGTGCCTTTATACATATTATTTATTAATATTATTTAGTTATTCATTAACATTCATTTTTACTTATCGATAAACTATTCCTGTTATAGATTAGGCTGACTATCAATTTTTACATTATTATTATTAATTTACAAAGAGGTTAATTTAAATTTTAAAAACCTTGTTATTTTATATACCTTTAAATATTGTAACCTGTTCCCTCTAACATGGGACTATTTGCAGTGTTTATCCCAAGTATAAGAAAGTTCTGTCAGAAACACTTCCTGTTTTATTTTCTAGCAAAAAGGCCACATTTGGGGAGAAAAAGGGAGTATTTAATCTTGATTTTTGTTTATGAAATATGTAGGGATAGGAAACTATTTTTAGATTTTGCAAGAAAAACTCATCTGATTAAATTAGAATTTTTTCACTGCAATTGTAATGTTCTGATGAAGTTTGAGAAGAAAAATTCTATTTTAGATAGTTAATCATAGATTAGCAGAAATTCCAGGAATAACAAGATATGTTGTTCAACTAAAACCGTACATCATGGCTTGTATAGTTCAACTAAAACCATACATCTTGGCTTGTGGTTCAGTTGCAGCAAACTAAAATTAAATGAGATTTTTCGTCTCACTTTTCATTTGATCATGGGAACCAGAACAAAACAGACCAAAGCTTATTTCTATTTATCTTCTGGTACAGTTGCAGATTGGGGGCAATTTGTCATTGAAGTTATTCTATATTATGCAGAAGTCGACAAATCGAATTCAGAGGGGAAGCAGTACACAACAGATCTTGTGAGATTCTAGTCAACATTTTACAGGAATGGATAGAGCCTGGAACTATGATTTTTCCAACAAATGGAAGGCATTTAAAAATTTAGGACGAGAAGGTTTGATCATTTGACGTTAAATCATAGCCTTCATTTTGCAATTCCAGTAACGAATTGCCACACAAATACCATAGAAGGCACTTGGAAGCATGTTACAGATTCACTCCCTACCTGCAATAGAAAAATAGGTTTAAAATTTCATTTATTGCTGTATATAAGTTTAGAAAATGAAGCAAACAGCAGGGAGTGGATTGTTTCAATAAGTTTTTAGAAATTGTTAGGAACATCAACTGGGCTGAGAGGGGCTTAGGTCAAATTCTTTAAAAGTTGAATTTAATCAAGATTTTTTATCACCATGATTTTTATCACAATCTATCTTGTTGACAAGTGATGACTTTGGCCATTGTGTGACAATTTTTTATACATAAAGTGCTGCAAGGTAAGTTAATTCTATTTATATTTATTTTATTCAACATAAGCAAGAAAGATTATCCTTATATTTAATTTATGACTTTAATTTTAATGTTAATTTGCTTTAATATGTTAAATTTTAATGTTTCACTTCTAGGCTTAATGATGATAAATAGAACAGTTTGTTCATTACTATTCTGAATCACTTAAAAAAATAGATTTTTATTCTTAAATTCAATGCAGTATTGCTAAAATAATCATTAACTATTTACATTTAGTTCTATAAATATTTGTCCTTTCACTACTTTTTTAGTTTAATATTGGTATTCCTTATTATTATATAGGAAAAAATGTTACATATTTCATTTTTATGCTCTACTAAAGTTAGAAAGAATCCCACCATTAATTTTCCTACAGAGGTGGTGTAGGAAGGGGGAGGGGAAGCTTAGATGGAAGACAGGAACTTAGCAAAACTGTTTATTCAGGGGGGGGGGGAGTATCACGGCGTTTCCTGGTGGCTAAGGGGAAAGGAGGGGGAGGGAAATGCAACCCTGTGCTTCCCTTGGCAACTGCTGTCACCGAAAAAAATATTTGGCGATTTTTGAAAAAAAGTCCGTATATCGAACTTGTTCCCAATTTTCTCTGCATTTTCTGTTGAACAAATTTCTAGAAAAATAAAAAATAAAAATGTGCAAATTTTAATACATTTCACAAAATTTTCTAATTTGATAGGCTGAATGTAAAAACATCACAGCAATAAAAAAAAAAAGATAATTAACAAAAACTGATATAAAAAATTAATAATTATTTAAAGTCATGAACTTTCTTTAATGTTTAGAATTGAATGAACAAATAAGATACAAAGCTTCATACAGAAACAAAAATAAATTCCTGCCACACCACAACAGAAACAATTTTCTTTGGATCAGTTGTTTCTATCAATCAATCACGAACCAAAAGTTTAGAAATGTCAATATTATTATATTAGAAATTGTCCAAAACTGGACAAAATTTATAAAATCAAAATTTTTTTTCTTAGAATGGTCCAACAAACATCAAAAATCAAGTGAAACCAAAACTAGACATTAATCCAAAAAATACGGATTTAGAAGTCATGAACTCTGACGTTCCATATGCTAAGTATTGACAACAGAATGAAAGTACTAATGCAAGTAGATAACATACAGTTTATGTGATATGTTTGACCTTTTGTTTATTTCTATCATATTAAAAGACTGTAATAGATCATAACATTTAATGCAGTAATTTCTAAACATCATGAATAGTAACAAAATAAAACATCTTTAGACTTGGATATAAATTTAACAACTCACCACCAAATTAAAAAAACAAACATGTGCGATGAAATTTTATATAAAAGCTTATTCATCAAACAATGATCTTAAACTAGTAAGTTGAAAATATACTTTTCTCTTTCCAGAAAATTCTAAGAGTCCATACGGCAAAACAAAGAGTAAAGATATTGCACTGAAAGCTCACTAAAACACTTTATAACAGTAAACTCTTCTTACCTTCGCATTATTTTTTCATCTTGTGTCAAATGATCTAAACGCTGCCGCTTTCTGGGACGGGTTCGACTTGTATCGCCCAGATCACTTTCAGCTTCACTGGCCAGATTTTGTGAATTCTCTCCCTCCATTATCATATTTAAGTATGAAGAAGTATATATGTTCTTATTTTCTGAAGAAAAAAGCGCTTCATTCAAATTAATTTTTGGCAAAAGATTACCAGAGAATGATAACTTTTTAAATTGTGGCATCCTTCACAAAAGTCTTTGAACACAGAAAAAATAACGAAACAGAATCCTAGCTTCTGACCAAAACGTCTTCCTCCTTAAACCACAACAAACAGAATGACTGAAAAATGTAATGAGTTGGCAAGCTCTCATTGGTCAAACGCAATAGAAGTTTTTGTTTCATCATGTTTGCCAGCGTGGAAGGAAACACGATTCAATATCCTGGTAAAGTTAAACAAAAAAATAAATAAATGAGAAATAAATACATAATGAGGCTGGAATAGTTCAAAAATTTACGAAAAAGTAAAATCAAAATTCATTTAGATTTATAAATTCTTTTTAAAAAACTTAATTTCAATTTTTTAAGTAACCACGCAAAAATAACGGTGGTAAGAGAGAAGAGAATATACAACTGAAATTTTCTTAAAAATTTCAATCAAGTAATTTTATTGCACGATTTCTTAATTAATTGTTGATAAGTGTCACAAACAAATCATCATTATAAAATAAATATACTTTGTCATTCTTTGAGGAACTACATATAAATTGATGTAAAAAGTCGTTTAGTTTCTAGTAAATTAGTTTTTCTTATCTATTTTGTATTATTTAAGCAAGTTATGATTACTATTTTTTGTTATAAGTTAGACAAAAACACGCGAAGAAAAGAGTAATATTTTTATTTTAAGAACCAGATGAGAAATATATTATTTTTTGGGGGATATCACACTATTTAGACCCATTTAATTCACATTTTATATATGTTTAGATTTAAGATGTAAAGCTCATCTTTACGAGTTACCTATCATATATTTTAATATATTTTGTCTGATAAGTATTTATTCAGCCATATATTGATAACACTAAATCTTAACTGCAGTAATCATTCCTAACCGTGAATCAAAAATGTTTTATTTTTATGTGAATGACCGTTACCGCGAAAATTGAAATGTTTATGATGAACGTTTACATACATTTCATCTATATACGGAAAGTCCGAAAATTTTGGTTTGAAAATGTAATAATGACATTTTTTTGAAATTATTTCATATCTTCTCATGTAAATTTGAAATTGTTTCCCTTGATTGTGCTTCATTAGTATTGTTTCTAGTTAACTCTAGTGTCAATAGAAGAAAATTTATTTTAAAAAATAAAAAAAAATTCATTCATAAGAAGAAAGTATGGATGCTAATAACGTTGTTACATCTTTTATCGCTTCAGCCGATCAATATGCCGTAAATCGGACTGAAACTAATTTAAAACAGCTGCAGAGGCATTTTGAGATTTTAGTTTGCTTAACTTCTGATGAAAGCAATCTCACATTTTTTCAAAATCATTTACTTTTATCTTCCCAGTGCATAACTCATGTCATAAATGTCTTTTTGGATAGCAGCATGAAACAGACTCTTATTCCTCGTGCATTGTCTGTTTTGCAAAACTTATTAAAAAATGCTACATTCTTCAAAAACCTGCAATCTACATTTCATATTCACTCTGCATTATCAACATTTTTGCAACAGTATGGTGTGAATACTAAGGATCCATTGGTGCTACAGTCGTTTAAAGTACTAGAAGACATTACATACAATATTAAAATTGACTATATTGAAAATCATTTTGAAAGTTTGATCTGTGTGCTTATAAATTTAATTGATGCAGAGGCTCCAGAATTTGTTAAAATATCTCTTCATATTTTGTCTAATGTGTGTCGTAATAATCCAAGAATTCAAAACTACATTTGTAGTTTACCGGATCTGAAGCAAATTGTTAAGAAACTTGTAAGTATTTTGAATACTTCAATACCAAGTGTTATATTGTATTCACTTTCTATTCTTTCCAGTATAACTCCTTATAATAATTTTGGAACTAAGTTATGGACAGATGAGCATCTTATGATGACATTTGAACTGATTATGAGACTGTTATTTTGTGATGACGACAGTTGCGCAGCAACTGCTGTAGATCTTTTTACAGATTTAATTGCATCTGAAAAATATGAATCTTGTTTTAAAAGGTCCCCAAATTATGTCAAGTGTCTAAAGAAAATATCCAACTCATTATCCGATGTGCCTCCAAAACGTGCTATTTTGTTTTTGAAATTTCTCTTTGCTGTTACCAAGTCTCCTGAGATATTAGAAAAACTGTGTTCTTTCATATGTCTTCCAAATTCAAAGTCTAACTCATCTCAGTGTTTGAAAATTAATCATGTATTAGTTGATTGGTGTATGAATAATGATAAAACAGATAAATCATTACAACAAATTTCTTTGGAACTTATCAAATGCATTCTAAGTTTTTACATTGGTGATAACTTTTGTATTATAGAAGATGATGCAAAAATAATTCTGCAAAATATTTTAGAAAACATGATTTTGCCTAAAGAAATAGATGATTCTCTGTGGGAGGATTACTTAGAATCTAAAGTTATCATTTTTGAAATTCTCTGTAATTTGTGCCATAATATTGATTTCCAAAGTTTCATATCAAAGCAAATAAATATTGAAATATGTGTAGATATTGCTAAACTTGTCCTAAATAAATATGCTTCTGATAGTAATATTACTTTTGAACCTAGTGTAAACCTTTTCTTAATGATTGTAGAGACTGTCATTTTATTAGGCCAATCATTAACAGAATTTCATGATATTCTTTCAAGATTATTAGACAATGATGGAGCAGTTCATTGTCTTTCCTATGCATTAACATCCAGTAACAGTGAACTTGTAAAAAGAAGTTTATCATTGATATCTAAAAGTAATGGGAGATGTCCTGTGAATGTCTTAAGTGAAAGTCTCTGTGTTCGAAATATGAGTACATTTAAAAGTTCCGGTGGATGTTCCGACAGTGGAGAATCACCATTATCTAGTCAAGGCTTACCAACTGCTAAAAAGCCTCACTTAAGTTTAAATAAGGTAAGTGAAAAATCCATTGATGCACTGCTAAGTAAAATAGACAATGGTCTTCAGATTAAAGATTTGAAATCATCTGAAATAATGGATTTATATGAACATAAAATTGCTATGTTAACCTTAAAGGAGCAAGAACTACAAAGTTATGTTGAAGCAAAGACTGCTGCCTTACATGAGGCTGACAGAATTCTCACGCAATACAAATGCCGTCAAGCTGATGCTGATGCAGAAACATTAAGACTAAGATATATGATGAAAGATTATGAATATCGATGTGAACAGTCTGCTTCTCAGCTTAACTTGGCAGAACAGAAACATCGAAAGATGGAAGCTAATTTTGTGGAAGCTTGTCAGAGAATCAAAGAACTTGAGCAAAATTGTAATGAACAAAAAGAAATGATGCAAACTCAGTTGAACAGGTTGTCTGAACAGAAAAGAAATGTGGAAGAAGAGAAATCAAGATTATCTGAGCAGCTAGTTTTAAAAGACCAAGAGAAGAAAGCACTTATGACTCAACTTTTACAATGTGAAGATGAATTGAGAATGAAGGACAAAGCTTATGAAGATCTCAATGAAGTGAAAGAAGAACTTGTAAAAAGCCTTGAAGAATCTAAGAGATCTATAGAAAAAATTAAAATGAACTCGGAGCAAAAGCAACAGCATTTGCAGAAATTGATCGAATCTTCCCAGCAAACTATTGCTTCTCTAGAAGAAAAGAATGAAAATCTAAGTAATGAAATGATGAGGAAAATAGATGAATTCTCTCATGAAATATCTGATTTAGAAAATCAGAAAGAGCAACTCACAGAACAATTGAAATCGAGGGACTCAAAAATAGAAGATCTTAATGATAATTTGAAAAATCTTAATGATTTATTAAACGAAAAGAGTTGTGTTTTGCAAACAACAGAAACAACACTGAATAAAATCAAAGTGGTATTGGAACAAACTGAAGCTCAAAGAACAAAGCTGCAGCAAGATAAAAAGATGATGGAGCTATTATGTAAAAAATATGAGGCTAGTATCGAGGAAAAAGATGCCAAAATTCAAGCTTTAAGTGATGATTTAGAATCTGTTCGTAAAGAATACGATGAATCTGTGAGTGAAAAAGACAATGAAATTAAGAATTTACAAGAAGAGCTTGCAAAACATGAATATATAACTGGCATGATTCATAATCTTACTAGTGGAAAGCTTAATGTTCCCAAATAAATATCTAGGATTTTTTCCCTCATGTATTTTTTTGAGTTTCTTTTCTGATTTTTCACCATTTATTTGAATTTATATTTTGTTTTTGTTATAAAATGAGTTTTGGGAAAGGAATTTTGTGTGTGTACATGGGGTTCCTGGAAATTTTTTCACTTGAAAATTTTGTGTACAGTGTTGTAAGCAATACTGCTCATTTATATATATAATTCCATTATATGTCACTGAAGGATTTCGACTGTAGGAAACATACTGCACTCTTGAAATGTAATAATATCTTCTGGCTGTATCTTAAAGATTCTTTAAATCTTAGTTACTTCTGTTTTATGTTACTAAACATGTAATCATGAAATTGCTAAGGACTTATAATACTGTGCACAGCATTTGTAAGCTGAAAAAAAGGGCACAGTAGAAAGAAATTTCTTTTACTCCTAAAGAAGAAAAATAAGACTAGAAATAACCAAGAAATATTATTTTAGTTAATAACGCATTTTACTGATATATTTGCGTAAAGTTTTAATGCAACATAATATTCTTTTATTAAAAGTTGGATAAATAATTATAAAAATCATTGTGGTTTTCTATGACATTGGTTTCACTTTGTCATAATGTAATTATATATTTCAATAGAAAATTTATAATTCTAAAAACTTAAACCTTAGAATGTATAATCTACATTTATAGCTTTATATAATTTAAAAATTGGTTTAACTAGTTTGTCTTTGTAAATTATGTGTTTGATCATTAGAATAAATATCTTGTAAATTAAAATATACTAAAAAGCAAAGAATTTATAATTAATAATAATGTATGTGTTTTATATTTTATCTGCTTGCACAAATTCATTTTATGCAGATAAAATTTGTAATTGTTATGTACTGAAAAATTCAATTTCTGTATTTTTAATTTATATCCTACAATGGTCTGCATGTTTTAGAAATTGTTGTGTTTATCATATATATTGAATTGCATAATCTTTGATAATCTAAAGGTATTTTTCAATTAAAGCCATACTATATATTTTTCGGAACCAAAGAGTTTACATCTGGTTAATCTTTTCTTATGCCTCTTTAGTATTGCTTGATATCTCTATCAAAACTGTTTTGTTTTTTTCTCCATTTTTTACTTCATATGTGCTGATGAAAGTTGTTAATATCATCTATAAAATCTCTTTTTCCGACTCCCCCCCCCCTTCTAAATTTAAAAAAAACTAGCCTCTGAAATAAAGAAATTAAACATACAGAAATAGTTATTGGTAAAGATTGAATGGGGGAAAAAACCGCACAAGACTAAAGATTACATATTAAATTAGAATACTATTTTATACAATAGAAAGTATTTCTTTTTATGCTGTGTGTGTGATGCTTTTGAAATTTATGTAAATTAGAATCTTATTTATTGACATACAATTATTTATTCTATGTGTAGCACTTGGATGATGAAATTAATATAATTATTGGAATTGGTTATTGTGAGATGTGCTTGTATCCACTCTTTAAAGTTAGAATATGTAATAGTTTCATCCACAATATTCTTTTTAGTTTTTGCTGTGAAAATACATTTGGAATTATATGAAATAGGAAGATACAGTCAGACCTCTAACGAAACTGCTAAATCCCGAAAAAAGTTCATTATATGGAAAATTTGTAAGATGGAGATTCATCTTTCAATATGTTTTAAAATCATAAACATTATACTACAGAAACTAATTATTCACACCTTTTTTTGTGAATTAATATCTATTTATTTTGTATATCTTACCTATCAAAAAGAAATCCGCAAGAAAAATAAAAAAGTATTGTCCAGGAATACAATGTATTTTTAACTTTAAAAAAGAAATTTTATATTAAAATTAATGAATTTTAATGATATTTTTTTATTTCAAGCCTGTGAGTATAAATTTTAAATAACCTGTAATTTCACGCATCCTTAAATTGAATTACTGGTACAATGTATTAATTTTGCTTGAAAAAATGTTTTCTCAATATGCCTTGCATCTTTACAATGCACCAAAACCCCATTAGGCGTATTTAGGCCATTAGGCATATCACACTGTGGTCCCCATTGAATTATTCCAGAAATATTTTAAAAATAGGGAGAAAAAATTTGTCAAAGGCAAAATGCACTATGCTATTTGGAGGTTATTTAACAAAGAAAATCGTAAAATGTTCTTGGTTCTAGGAAAAAGTTTGTAAAATGGACATCCAACTGTATTTTCAAATTTCACAATATAGTTCAAAGGCTCAGCAGATTATATTATGAAATTACATGGGATAAAATAAAATGTTTAATATATATGTATTGTGAATAAGCTTTTATCAATAGTCAATTATGTGTAGGAAAGAAGAAAAACCCAAATGGCACCTTTTAATGCTAAAAAAATGAAGGCTTTAACAGAGAAAAAGCCATTCAAAATAATGCAATTTCATCAAAATGTTTTAAAAGTTTGTGACTTCAATATGTTTTTGTCACCATTAATGTTTCATCATTGATAACTTGAGTAAGAAAATTTTAAAAATGCATATTTTAAGATTTGAATGTGATTTTCTAATTACTTTATAAATTCTGACATTTGTGTTTTATTATAATAAAAAACATTTTAAAATAAATTTTAATTTTCTTTTATACTCACTATAATAAATTTCCAACTAGTGTGGAATAATTAATGAATTTTCTTTTTTAATCATACTATTTTGGAAGATTTTTTGAAATCACTTTTAAAATTATCTAAAAAATTACAATGTAAAACTAGTTGAAATGTTATTTTTAAATATATGGAGCATTTAAAATTATGCATTATATTTGAGCATATTACAATTTTAAAATGCAAATTCAAGATTTCAATTATCTCCATTAATTCGTTTCTCAATTCTAGCCAAATTCAGCACTTTTTTCCCCACAAAAAAGTTTTTTTATTGTCTTCCCTCCAATTCTTAATGTTAGCAGAAAGAGGAAGATAAGAAAAATTCAAGTTAGCTTAAGAATATAAAAGTTCAAAGTAATATTTAACTGTTGCTCTTCTTGAAATTCAGCAGGCAAGTTTGATTCTCAGATATTTGTTTTTCATCTAACTTAAATAGAATTACTAAAATCTCCAATTGTACTTTATTTAGAGATTAGTGATTTTGACTAGGTGATCTTTTCTTTCTCCTATGGGATATATCTATGGTAAGCATAGGTGTGACATCTCCCCCAGGATGCTTTAATCTAATTTCATCCCCCCTGACATTTATAAAATTTGAAACAAATTTTTTTTTTTTTTTTTAAAAATAACCTTTTTAGTGGTGCAACCAAACAATTAAAATTTTTCTATGTATTTTTGATTTTTTTTAAAAATAAATATTTGCTGGTTAATTTTAAAAAATTAGGCATTCAGTTGAAAAATTAATAAACCTTTGGATCTATATTAAAACAAATTTTTAAATATTTTTTTAAAAAAAACTATCAATTACCATTGATAAATTCTTTCCATTATTTAAATGTACGAAAGAGAAATTAAACTACAAAAACATGAAGCTAAAATCCTCTTGAATGAATTTGATATTTATGTATTAGAATGAGTAACTGATAAAATAGTAAAATGTAAAGAAGTGCATTTTAATGCAAGTGTGAGACAAAACTTTAAAAAAATTTAATGTTCAAATCTAATATATGAAATTCTTGTGTCACAGTGTTTGTACCCAAACTCCTCTGAAACGGTGTGGCCGATTCTTATGAAATTTTGTGCGTATATTCAGTATGTCTGAGAATAGGACAACTATTTTTCATTCCGATATTGTAATTAGTTAAAAAGATATTAATTAAAAACCTTAAAACGCATAATTGTCTTAACACTGCGCGTTATTTTTCCCGCCTAGCGTCGTGAATGAACAGAGGGTGAAATTTTTCGGTATTCTCGACGTTATTTAAACAGCCATCCGATTTTTGTATTTTAAATCAGACAAAAAATAATTACAGAATCAGAAAGATCATTTCTTTCGCCACGATACAGTATAATTTTTTTTGCAAAATATTTTCTATTATGATTTTTTTAAACCGATGCGCTTTTATGAAAATCTTTTTCTAAATCGTTGCGTATGAATTTATTTTTGTTATTAAAACGATATTTTGTGTTAAATAAGTTCATGCGTTTTTCTTTTTGAATCAGTCATTTAAAAAATAAAATACTGAAAACTTTTTTTCTATGATTTTTTAAAAAATACTAAAAATTTTAACTCAACATTAAATAACTTCGTCATTTATTTAAATCATCGTACGAAACTTTTTTTACGTTTGTATAATAATGTTGTCCAACTTCTGTGTGAAGATTAAAAAACTTGCTTAAAAATTACGGATTTAAAATTTTTTTTTGAGATTTTCGTAAAATACTGTTTTTGCGAGAAGTAATTTAAACAATTTTTTTTGTACACTTATTTAAAAGTACTTTGAATTTGCAATTAATGTGTGAAATTTCAAAATTTTAACGTGAAAGTTATACTCTCAAAAAAAAAAATTAAAACTTTAAAAAATTCTCAATTGCGTCGTGGTCATTCACTTTGCGTTAGCTTGCTGTTTGGAAGACGGGAAAGATTGAGTCTTTCACTGATGCAGAAAAAGAGGAATTCCTTCATAACATTGCTATTTGCGGCGGGACGCTCATTCATATAACACATCACAACCGATAGTTTTTTTTATTCTTAAAGATGGATTTATTGAAGAACAGTGGAATATAAGGAAATATTCTGAAATATATTTTTATCACATAGTATTATTTTCTTTTTGAATTTTATACTGTAAATGTGTAAAAGGCTTTTTACCTTTTTTTTTTAAATCTAACACTCAAAAACAACGCAATAAAGAAATAAACAGTCGTTTCAATAGGTAACGGTAAGAATTCTTGCATTAATTATATTTGTGAAAAATTTAATCGCGTTTTTACTCTGTTATCATTATTTTAAATGTATTGCTTTAAAGTAGTATTGTTTTCTGTAAATCATTAAACGAAATTTTTCAATCGTTATGTATGAATTTCTTATAATTATGATAAGTAAACCATCTAAACTAAAAAAGTTAATACTTTTCTCTTTTGAAATCAGTGATTTAATAAATTTATAAATACCAAACATCATTTATTTCGTCACGATTCGAATTTTTTCCCCTTTAAAACAATAATACTTTGCCTATTTTATGATTCCTTCTAAAATGAATAAATATCGATGCATTTAAATGAATATGATTTTTAAAAAGTTCATTGATCATCTAGAATCAGTAATTTAAAAAATAAAATGCCGAAAACTATCTTTTTTTAAAACAAAATAATGATATTTTGCATATTTTATGATTTTTTTCTAAAATGAATCAATATCGGTGTCGAACATTTAAAAAAAATCCATAATTTAACTTCAAAATAGTAGAGAAATTTCGTAATTTGAAAATGTTAAACGAGAAAGCCATGACACCCACACTAAAAATCTGGCATCAGAAAGAAAGGAGGAAATTAACACAGGGATTAAGTTATACCCTCGGTAAAAGTTCGTGCAACGCCGGGCCATGCAGCTAGTATATTTTATAAATAAAGTATGAATTAGTTCATGTTTTAGTGATTAAAGATAAATTGGAGTAAGATATTCATATTAAGGGCTATGCAAACACTTCTTTAGGTAGTAGAAATCACAAGATGTACTTTCTAATCAAAATTGAATTTAAATTATTAATGCTGTAATATTTTTTAAATTACAGAAAATCTTTCAAACACATTTAATAAAATTTACATCAAAATATCTGATGTTTAATTTTTTATTCTAATTATAGCACTTTTCTTTAACTGGATTGTTTTGAAATCTATTTAGCCATTTTATAAAAATTCTCATTTTCATTAAATATATAAACAGAAAACTAGTAAGTTTCAGACCCCCCCCCCTTTTTTGGACAATGTAGCACATAATCTGTATTTATATATATAGCATAAACATTTATCATTTGATAAACTGAAGAATCCAGATGATTTTTTGAAAATATGTATAGCCAAAATAATTTTTTCCTTTTATTCTACAATTCATTCAGTAAAAATAAATTTTATAGTACTTGAATAAATATATGAAATTTTTGTGTGTATTAAATATATATCAATGAAGCTGTGACATTTTTACTTCTGAATGACATCCCCCCTCCTCAAATACAATAAGACAAATTACAATTTCATATTAGATTTCTATAATTTTAAAATACTCATGTCATATTTGAATATTGTATAATCATTATTTTAAAAAATTGTATGAATATATATCAAGTATTTCAATTCTGTGTTTTTCCCTTAAGCATTAATTTCTATCTACAATAAAATTGTATTATGGAGAGAAAAAATGTATTTTAAAAAACAATGTTTCAGTCTAACATCTACCAAGGCATTCATTGAATAAATAAATTTATTAATTTAATTCAGATTTTGAATACAAAAGTCATGTCTATTATTAGATTAAAGGCTATTAGAAATTTAATAAAGGAAAACATTTACAAATTATGTATCATTTAAATTGTATGCTTGATTTCTTCATTAGATACAGATTTGTCACGCCTTTTGAACGTTTAAAAAAAAAAAAAATTTCTATTACAAGCGTTAATTTGCAGTAAGGATTTGTGATTTTCAGTAATAAAGTGCATTCACAGGAAATATTTTTAGTACACTTATCAATATATAGAATTATTTGGAAAATTCATTATTTAAAATAACTTAATAATTACATTTTAATCCAAATAAATTAAGCAGAAAAAGTTTTGCTCCTAAAAATGACAACTGAGTTGGCATCTAATTCTTTAGCTTAGGGGTAGTCAAACTTTATTCCTGCCGGGCCGTATACACATAACAGGTATTTCATGCAAGCTGCAACACGAGGATAATAGAAAAAACACATTGTAAAACCAAAGCAAAATTGATCAAAATATTAACTCATTTTTGGCTATTTTAATAATGACCTTTCTATCAAACTAAGACAAAAAAAAATATTTACTTTTATGCATTTTTTGCCGAGTTAAAGGGTAGTTTCAATTTCTTTTCATCCATGACCAAACCTCTTGCCTACATTAAAAAAAGCAAAGCGATAGGATTTCCCACTAAATTTTTAGTACATTGTTCCTCCACTAATATAATTTCTTAGTGTAATAGGACATGACTGGGCCACTCAGAAAAGGCCTGTGAGCTGCAGGTTGAGTATCACTGCGCTAGTTCATCATCAGGAAGTTGCACAGTTTAAATATTAAATCTACCATTAAAAAGCATTCAATATCCCATTTTTTAAAAAAATTTATTTCCCCCATTTATATAAGAAATGTCCTAAACTATCTAATTTTTTTTCTTTAAATTCTTTAACAACTTTTATTTTATGTTTCCCAAAAAGATATCTATGTGGTTGTTTTATACAAATAACATCCTGCAATTGTTATGAGTGATGCTTAAGTTGTTTTTTCATAAATGAGATAATAGAACCATATACTTACTTTATAAGGTATTTGAATATTATTTTTATTTTCTCTAAAAAATTTGAATATAGAACATTAGGATCGTATAAAAAATTTATTAATAAAAGATATGTATGATCATATTTTATAAAAGACTAATACAAGATAAAATGAATTTTTATACAGCTCATTAGTTCAAATGTAGGATAATATACATATTACAATAGTACACACGGGAGAAAATATCCAGTTAGTCTAAATAGCTACAAAAGTAATATATTTATGATTGAAGAATTCTATCAAGCTTTTCTCTCAGATTTTGTATGGTTTTTTTCAAAGGTTCATCGATTTCAGCAATCAATTCTTTTCCCAGATCTGTTTCATCGCTGATTGTTAAAACCTGAAAGAGAATCCCTCAATTATATATTTCAGTGACAAGTGAAGCCCAATGTACAATTAAACTTTATTGCCTCAATAATATGCTATAAGTATATCATCAATACATAATTGCAAATATGAAACTTTATCAATAACACATTATACTTTTTTAAAAATTAAAATAAGTATCCAAAAGCCAGAGACATAACAGAGAATATTAGGGACCCCCCCCCCCAGCTAAGTCAGGTTTGGGCTCCAAACCGGAATTTTACAAAGGATTTCAAATCAATTTTCAGTCTACTCTGGATAATTCGAAGTTGGAGGGACCAACGAAAAACTTCAAATTTTCAAAAGAGTAAGAAAAACAATTTTTTTTAAACACATTTAAATTTGAAACTACATAAAAAAACAACAATTGTACACATGTATTAAATTACTTTAAGTATTTTTAAAAAGCATATATTAGGTCCAGTCTGGCCCATGCCCTATTTGGTGTCGCATGCTATAAATTGCACAGATGAGCCATAAATCGTCATGTCAGTCCAACGCAAAAAACACAATCCTACGAATCTCTTCTTCACAGTAGTAGACCATCCTTTCTGAACATGTGTAGCAAGGCCACATGTTAAACGAAAGATACGGAACTGTCCACATGAAATAAGAAAGCAATAAAAGTGTCTTTTCGCCTGAGGAATCGAAATACACAAAGGGATGGCAGACAGAAGGTCATGAAAGGGGCTACATTACAGGGGAGCCATACAGAGACAATATAACATAAAACATGTTAGCACCAGCCTGTTTGCTACAGGACTTTAGATAGTAAATGTTTGAATTGTTGAGAGTTGTACAAGATAACTTCGAAATATTGAATTTTGTAATCTGGCTAACCACAGATTTTACTTCAAAATATTGTGTTCCAAAATGTATTGTTTTAGTTCAAAATATCAAGAGTTTTTCTAGGGGCTGAGCACATATGCTTTGAATTAGCGAGAGTCAACTGTATATATATATTTTTCCATTATTGGGCTTTACGTCCGTTAGAATCCTGCCCCATCCCCTGCAATGCGGGGTGTATGTTACGCTACTGCCAAAAGCTAAATTAAAATAGGTAAAGAAAAAATTCGTAACATTATCTTTTACTTAGTAAATAACAGTCAAAAAATTGCTACTTCCACAGGTTCCCAGATAACTGCATAATTTTTTGAAGATGCCTATTACTTTATTTTTTTCACAAAATCAGAAGTACCCCCATTAGCTTTTTAAAGAAAAAACCAATTTTTTGAAGTATAAGATATTTGATATATATTGATACCAACAGGCAGAAAATGATCCAAAACAGTTCAGTTTGGTGTGTGATTCTGAACTTAAGATTAATTGACATATTAATCATCAAATTCATATATTTCAAAAATACAAGGCAGAAATATCGAGTATTGTATCTGATTCATGTAAATATTTCATAGAAATAACAGATAATTTTCTTACCTTGCCTTGACCAAGTGAAAGTGTAATTCTTGCATCTCCAACAATATTTTGAAGAGGGCTTCCAGACATTGACATAACAAGCTCACCCGGTTTTGGAATTCTGGCCATTTTGCTTACAGGATATCTGATAATATATTATATGTTACATATAAAACATATTAGTCATTCAAAGGTAAAATAATTTAACACAGATTAGGAATTAAAATGAGCACAATTTATGCAAAAATCTTTATATTTTCATCAGGGTCAGATTTAAACATTTCAGTCCTCAGTCAAAGAAATAATTTTCAATCCTCTACCCCATCAAAAGTTTTAAATTACAATGTTCAATTAAATTAAATTTGTAATAAGCTAATTCAATATGATGATATAAAACACAAATTCCCACACAAAGCTCACTGATTAGAAAATTTTTGTGATTGTGAATATATGGATAGTTGTTTCTTGATTGTGCCATGGGTTTTTTTGGGAAATCCAATCTTCACTCTTTCTATCTTTTGTGTTTCGATATTTTCGAATAACTTGAGATTAAATTAAAAATCACTTTGTTTTAATACATCTTTTATTAAAGCAGCATATAACAGAATATTCATTATGAACCTCATTATTTCATAAACAATTCATAATCCAATCTTCCTTGTAAATGATATTCTTAATTACACACAGGAGCTTTAAATATTAACTGAGCAAAAAATCTTAGCAAATAAAAATATAAGATTTTTTAAAAATGAAATACAAATAAGGCACAAATTACGATTTTAGATATTTCCAAATATATTGTTATCTTCAGTAATTCTGATTAGCTTTAATTACAATACTATATAACTTGTATTACTGTGAATGATACATTTTTCAGTTTTTTTATTTATTTATTGTGGACTAAACTAATCTCTTTAGTCAAAAGCTGGAAGGTCTCATTATAACACTGATACAAATTACATTAAATTATTCAATAGAACTAAAAAGTAATTTTAAAAAATGTATAAGCATAAAATAAAAGGAAAAAAATGCAAAGTTTTCATAAAAAAATGAATCATCACTTTTGGTATAGAACATAGCAAAAGACGTTTAACATTTGATCTTTGTGTAAATAGTTGGTATGATTATTGGTAGGTCTTCATTAATTTTTACCTGCATGCTGTAATTATAATAGTGTACATTTCAACTGAGCAATTTTTATATAAGAAATAAATTTCACTCATTACAAATACTTATTCTGTTTAGTGTTGGAAAATTCTTTGAGTTATAAAGGATTTATTTCAATTTAATTTTAGGCGTTTTAAAACATTCCCAAGAATCAGAATTTTATTGTTAGTAATTTGAATTCAGGTAAACAATACAAAGTATCAAAAACATAGATAAGTTGTTTTTTCCAATCCCTCACAGATCTAGTGGCAACTAGATCAGATCCATGATACCGTGAACTCTAGTGAAGTTAAGCACCAATAGAGGACTTTCATAAACATCCGCCAAAGCGAACCCCAAGCAATCCAAGATGTGATTGGGGGATGCCGGCTTCAGATTGCATTTTGAGATATAGATTTTGAGGATGTAAGTTTCGTATTAACATTTTTTTGAGGGGTGGGGGATTGGAAAGCTAAATTTTATAGAAATCTTTAGTTCAATATAATCACTGCCACACACAATATGATGTTCTATCATAACTATACCCAAAGAAAGCAATATACATAATTTTAAAAACAGGATGAAGAGCTTGTTACCCTTTCTCAGTATATAATAGTTACCCAATGATTCATGGTAAAATTGCAACCTAGACTGAGTTGTTTTCTCATGTGCAGCAAATGAGTTTAAAAAAATTCTAGGATATGATTAGTGCAGAATTATTCAATGCTTTTTAATCAATAACAATAATCTAAAAAATTCTTAGTTAAGACAGTGACAGAATTTCATAAATACAATGTAGTAAAAAGTTTTTATTTTTCAACATGCAAGTGAGAAGTAATTCAAACAGCAGAAATATTTAACAATGTGAAAATAAGAATTACGTTACAAGATATTTAGAACAACAAAGAAACTACTTACAAAGGATTGAACTTTGGAGTGACAACCATATTGGATAGCCTATTCTGCCTTGCAGGAGTAAGCAATGATGAATCACTCACTGTACGACTCAATCTAGAAAAAGTGTTGGTAGGAGGACGAGGAATTGGCAATGGTCTTGTACCTGCATTTGCACTAAGACTTCTTTTTCTCTAGGAATAAAATGAATACAAAACATAATATAATCATTTAAAGTAAAAATAAAGAACAAACAAAAAATGTTTATACATATTTTTAGTCTACAATCAATTATTTTAAATCAATCATCAAAGAGCAAAATACACAAATGTCACTATAAAATTTCTACCCTCCTCCCAATTCTAAGCTTTTTGAAAATTTGGATTTTTCAAAACTGGGCAGCAAAAAATAGTATCCATAAAAGTGTTCATAACATAAAAATTAAAATTAAAAAGAGAGAGAGAGAAAAAAAAGGTATGAATAACTAAAATATTAGTGATAATATTTTTGAGTCAAAATCTCAGCCAAATAATTATGACAATATTATATATAATTATGCCAATATATCGAAGAGCCAAATAATTATTCACACCAAATGTAAACTTCCGCATTATTTAATGCTGCATTTTGCATTATTAAACAAAAGACTTGAAAACTTCTGTAGTGTTTCTGCTTTCATCTTTACTAAGTTGTCAAAAACATCACTATTCTTCAAATTTTACACTGAACTAAACAAAATTGAACACAATAAGTTTTGCATTACTTTGAAAATTTTTTAAAAAAGATACATATAATTTTAAATATATAACTAGTTTTAAGCATACACAAATTATTCATTAAAAAACCCCCTAACATTTCTACCCTAGATGGGTTGATTCAACCTACTTTTAAAATGGATCTCTCAAATTCTTCCACAAATTTTAATTCTGATTGTTCATAAGTTATAAATGCATTCTTTTCATTTGTAATGCTTTCAGGATCATACATACAGGGATTATTAAATCAACAAGACATTTTACCCATCAATGTTGAACCAACCTATAGCATTAACATGCACATAAATGCGTAATTGGCTTTACATGCATTTCTGTGCATGTTAATGCTTTTCAGAGAACTCAGAGATCAATTACATGAAATAAGTGGTGATTATTGAAGTAATTTTTAAGGGGGATTTAATCCTCTGAAATTTCAACTCTCACAAGATTGAAAATCATTGTTTGGGTTTCAAAAGGATAAGACCCTCGTGTCATAATATGTCTAAAAGAATTAAAAATTTGATTCTTCAATTTATTTTGTATCATGATGGAAAAATTCCACAAGAAAAGGAAAAGAAACCAGAGATAATTAAAGATGGAGTTGATACCACAGACAAACTAGATGCCACTTTGCATGCAAAACAAGAACAAGACGATAGCCTTTGTGTTTGTTTTATAATACAGGGTGGGGCGTGGGAACTTCCTATTTTGAAAATGCAATAAAGCACACTATGTTTTCATTCGACTTTATTGTTTTCTGCCTACCACACAACGTTGGAACTTTGAATTTACACAGTTTTAAACACAATGTCCTTTAAATGTCCCCCACCATTACCAATACACTTATGCAGCCGATTTTGAAAACTCTGAGTCACCTTTTCGAGTATATTGACAGGGATATTGTCAATTTCAGCTTGGATGTTGTTCCGTAGGTCTCCCAGGGTTTTGAAGCGATTTTTGTAAACCAGTGACTTGAGATAAAACTCCAAAGGAAGTATTCAGGTGGGAATAAATCATGTGAGTGCACAGGACAGTTTACGTCTTCTTGCAGTCATTTGGAGAAGGCACCCATGTCACTGAAAACACCCATGTAAATCTTGGAGGTGTGGGCTGTGGCCACATCTTATTGTCAAGATCTCTTTCTTAGAAAGCAGATAAGAAGAATTGTTGGATCACTGTCACATATCAGTCTGAAATGATACATGAATTTGTTCCAAATTCTAACAGTCTTTGGAGGTCCTTTCCTTTCTTTGAAGACATTCCCTGTTGCTTGGAAGGCATCCATCCACATTAAAACACATTTCCGATCAGGAACACAACCAAGTGTAGGAATATTGAAATGACAACCTAAGGCATGTTGCACTGCAATCATCAACCGTTAGATAAATATGCCTCCACAGCAAAAGCGCGCTGATGACTTGACCACAACATGTTTGAGACCGAGACGGGCAGGAAAACAAATATCCCACTCCGCCGAACCCCTCCCCTCCCTACAAACACAACTAAAACATATTCAAAGTAGGAAGTTTTCATGCTGCAATTAATGCTTTTGTTGTTTTTATATGTGTCAGTCCTCTGTACAATTAACACAAGCCTTTCAAAAGGCATTGTTTCTTTTCAATTTACAGAGAATTATAGAAATATTAGGTGAAAAAAGAATACATCAGCAAACAATAAGCAATGTGTTACTAGCTCTGTTAAATGTAAATTTCACTAGGAAGGATTAAAATATGTGGCTCTAAAAAAGGTGGGGAAACTCTGACCAGACGTGCATTACACCAGCTGTAGAAAACATCAATAATGTAAATAAGAATTGTAACTAAAACTTATGAATAATTTCCTTTTAATATTTTTGAAGTCTTATGAATAATTGAGAGACTGGGGGGGGGGGATATCAATGAACTAAAATATACTTGTTGTAATAATGATTACCAATAATACATAAAATGAATTATACAGAATGTATTTCTCAAGGCCTAAGTAAATTTTTATGAATTGGGTGGATTAGACCCTCACTAGTAAAACATGACATCTTTTTCAAACACTAGTATAGTTAAAGAAAATTAGCATTATTTTAAAAATTTAAAGTCAGTAATCTTAAACAAATAAGTACTTGATTAATTTCTATGAAATTTTGATATAACATGGCAATTGAATCTCGACCGGGTTTTATATACTGTAAAATCCAGCGTTTAATGCTCACCTATACTTTTAAGCTGCAATTTTTAATATTTAGGTATATTCGCTATATAATCTGTACCCCCTTTTTTTACAAAAGAACCTGAAATGTACATGTGCAATGTTCTTATGTTTTGAAATAATTTATTCGTGGTATTATTCCAAACTTAAGAAAATTTTTTTATACTTCTAGAACTACAATCTTTTAAGATCATAAGAAATGTCAATTTATAATATCATATTATAATTGACAATATAATATTATGATATATTATTATAATATTGATATATTATTATAATAAATCAATTTATAATATTGATATAAGTATTTCAATATACGTAGAAGTCTCAATTTTTTCTACGCTCACTTTTTAGAATTATCAAAGCTTTCATTTTCATACCCGACGTATAAGGCGCACCCAGAAATTTCGAACTTATTTCTTTTGTTAAAAGTGTGCGCTATATGCCAGATTTTACAGTACTTATTATTTCATAATTCAGTCTAAATTAAAAAATTTTAAGTGATTTTCCAGTGTTATGATGTCATGTCTCTCTCTGAATATGAAAATTTATACTTTACACAGATTTTTGGGATTATTACATATTTTTACTATAGTTATGTTTATTGATTGCTATATTTGTTTATTTTTTCTGTTCTTTGATACATTATTAAAATTATTTTTCCAATAAACCATTTGTAAAAATTATTTTTTCTTTTATTAGCTCAAATTTTGTTTTGTAGTTTTGGCAACATTTGGAAAGCATTATCGAGAGGGTGTTTACAATTTTGCTTATAAATTACATCATGTTTTTTTCTGTAATTTTAAGCTAAATTTGTTTTTTCTTATTAAGCGAAAATTATAATTATATTTGACTTTTGTACGCTATTTATTTTTCTGCCAAATAGTTGTTAAAATTTCTTAAAGATTTGATGATAGTATTAGACTGGCCGAATGATCTCCCCAAAAGAGTAGCAAACCAATTGAAATTTTCCACCTCTGTTCAATCTTTCTCCAGTAATCCTAAATTAAATTAATTCAATATATAGTTTCTATGTTTATTTTTTTAATACCTCAGTTTTTCTCATCCACCATTTACCTCGAATCTAAAGACATCACCAAATGCTGCAACATGTGTAAAATTTTTGGAAACCGTTCTGTGCATATTCAAAAACAATATTTTCCCTCCACTTGACAGCATTTTAATTTTGCGAAATTAATCGATGGGATTTTTAATAAGTACATTTTTTTCCTGCTGTTTTAGACATTCTTTAAAAGTTTTTTTTACAATTGTCTGTATGAGGAGCAATCTGTGTCTAAATCTAAGCCGCTCAGTATTAAAGATAGGCCCTGAACTTTGTTGATTATGATTGCATATGCCAATCAAATTGTGAATTGCAAAAATCTTCAGTCATTATCAATGATTTGTTGTAAAGATTTCTACAGCAAAATCTTGAATTTCTTTGCATATTCAACGAAAAATATCTTCAGCTCCTGTGTAATTTATATTTCTGCCCTAACTCTAATGGAGATTAAGAAAAGCAGGCATAGTCAATATATGCTGGCAAACAATGCACACATTTGATTTTGTTAAGACGTGTTATTCCTGTCATTGATGATACATCCCACTGCCAGTAACATTTTGAATATAGGTAGTAACCTTAATTATTTTGTGCTACATTGTTTTAATACTGTGTGAGCTGCATCTTTTACTATAGAGTTGATTTTATTTGAGTATATTTTTTTTCCTATAGTTTTTGATTTAGCTTTTTAATTGTGTTTCTTACTTCTCAATGCAATAGATGGAAATTGAGCTCTAACAATTTTCATTTGAATTCAAATTACATAGCTAAATTGGCCTCCTTGGAGTGATTTATTTGAGTTAAATACTTCAAGAGCATTTTTTTATTTCCCCCTTCTTTATGGTTTTTTTTTTAAACCTTCTTTTTTCTTTCAAGTATTCCATTGACAAATAAAAGAAATATTTATATAATTTTTACAATACAATTTTTGTTTATGTATATTTACATATATTTTTTGAAAAAAAAATCATACCTCAAGTGCAATAGGTTAAACATATTAGAAATGTATGGTTTCTCATTACTTTTTTTAAAAAACCAGAGCTGAACAGCTAGCATTTATAAAATTACAGCTAGTTTTTATATAATTTGCTTAAAATAAGTATAAATTTATTCAAAAAAAAATAATTTAAAAAACATATTTCATAAAAAAATTACAAGTACAAGAGAAATAAATATGAGGGTGGATACATGTTAGGGTCATACATTTTTAAAAATACAATGTTCTAAGTTTATAAAATAACTAAAAGTAAGAAAAATGCTTCAATCTGTTTAAAGTAAATGTGCAGTGAAATGATGAAATATTTTAAATACATTAATGTAACAATTTTTCATTTAAGGAGGAATAGCTTATTTTTCTTCTCCAATGTAACATTTATTTAGTACCTGAGTAATTAAATTCTATTTATGTGGCAAATTTTTAATAATGAAAACCTCATAGCTACATGACATAACACAGACATTAAGTTGAAATAAGAAATATGAACATTTATGAATGACCTTTACTTTTTTTTATAAATATAAAATCTAGTATAAATTAATCTCATTCATAATAAGCATTCTTTTAAAGGAAAAATGAAGAATAAAAACACAGCAAAAATTAAATACTCTGGCATAAAATGGCAATAGCTGTATATAAATAAATGAAATTAAGTCAAAATTTTATATTATAGTACACTTCTAAGAAATTTCTTTAAATAAAAACAAAAGATAAATTTATAATCATAAAATAACAGAATAAAATATCCGATGAACTAATTTTAATTAAGATGAGAAATTTTGATACTAAATATGCAAAATAAAGTCTAATTAAGATTGATATGAATAATCATGGTTTTAAATAAAGCTACACATAGGTTAATGGAAAGAGATCTCATAATTTTTGGCCATAGTCAAAAGATAAAGATGATTATTCCACTCAATGTGGAAGCAGATTTCATTCTTCTAAAAAGTCGGTCCTTAACAGAATTAGAGCTTGAATATTGCAAGTCCCAAAATTGATAACTATTACCTCTTGATCACTCAGGCAACAATAATTACCAACATGAAATGTCCATAAAAATAATATATTCTCTATTATTCAATTTTGTGTAAAGAAACATTTTACACATAATAAAGCAAATTTTCATTTAAAACAATGACAAACATACTTATAATTTAAGTGCATCATAATAATATACAATAAAGTACATATTCAAATTTGGCTAGAAACTCCTTTCAAGAACTACCTACCATCATGAAAAAGTAACTGGCAAAAGGAACAATACAAAATTTGAATTGGTGCTGAATTCTAAAAAGTTAGTATAGATTGATTGATTTGATTTTTACAACATTGCATTTTGAAACTGCACCTAGGCTAATGGTGACAGCTTTCGTACTTTTGAATTACAAGAAAGTGATGAGGACGATAATTGAGCTGGTACCCCAACTCTCCAACTGCACCACACCAATAAAAGGACTTTGAACCTGGACAGATTTCTTATAAATTCAGCCCTTCTACATGGCAAGTTTTCTGTGCCATCAGGTTTTAAATAAATGATATGTAAATAAGTACCATAGTCAAAGGTATTATTTGAATTTAAAGTTAATGAGAAATGAGGAAATTCTGATCGAAAACTTTAGCTATAACAAAAATGTACGAAATGAATAGTATAGTTTTGTATTTATGGAAATTCATTGAAACAGATTTGTTCAAAAGCCTGTGTGGAACAAGCATTTTTTTTTACATGGACACTATATAAAGTTATTGGTGGTTTTAACTTATTCTTCCATTCATTCAGCAACATTTTCATTGTCACCAAGAATTGTGAAATTTTTTTAAAATCATTATAGTTATTATATCACACTTCGCATTATACTCTTATCCAATAAATTTCTTGTAATTAATGCTGCTTAAAAATATTGATGTATAATTTAAAATACATAAAATATACTTACTTCTTTTTTGCCAGTTTTCTTTTTCTCTGACATCATTTTGTTTCTGTAATACAAAAAAAAAAACTTATAATAAAGTATATAGAAACAAATAATTCAAACTAATATAAAAATAAAGAAAATATGATCAGGTTTTTCAAACCTTTCAAGGCAGGGGACTTTTAAATAAACAACAGTCTCTTAAATTAACAATTAAAATATTTTTTTGTTAGAAGAAAAGTTTTCGAAGAATTTTCAGGATTGAGTATTGTAATCAGCGCACACACAAATAATGAACCGATACCCTTATTTAAAACAATTGAATAGCATTTCAAAAATTACATTTAAACCAAGAGAAAACAGTACAATTACATTTACAAATTAGAACCCCATAAAGTTAAAACAATTTGACATTAAGAAATATCTATGTATCGCAATTAAATATCAATCTGAAAAGAAACGAAAAATTTAAATATATTTTCATATGTTTACATAGTAATAAAACAATATAATAAACAAGTCATAATATTACACAAGCATATTAAACAGCCAATATATTTTGTATTAAAAATATTAGATATCCAGAGAAGTCCTACATTATTAATATAACAACAACAACAAAAAACTATTAAAATATTTTAGATTTTCCTTCTTGTAAAAGGGGTGACATGGCTGATATACTTATAATCTACAATTAATACTTTTAAATCAATCCATGTATGGAGGTTTTTGTGTAAGTTACACTTCTAATTTTCTTTGTGAAATCATCCATCTCTCCTTAAGACAACTTCAGACAGAAAATTATTGTGTTTATAAGATTTGATTTAATGTGATTAACAAAAACTATGAAGCAAATCTTTCTATGATCAAAACTATGAAGTTCCTTTTTTGTGCAATTTTTTCATGTCCTTTTTTGTTGAATATATCATATATTATCAGGGGTGGGCAGACTTTTCCCTGGGTACAGGTGACTACAAACTTTTTCAAGGTGTTGCGGTCCACCTAGTTTCCAGATCAGTTGGCCAGTGTGCCACAAATATGTTTTTTTTTTAGTATGCACATTTTAGGTATTAGTAATGGCGGTCACCCCAAAATGTCTTGGTGATCGACTTTATGCCCACCCCTGATATAAAATAACATTGTATGCTATTTATGAAAGAATCTACAAAATTTTGCATTTAGACAAAAATGGAGATGCAAAACTATTACAGTGTATTAAAACAATACTTTAGTGCACATTTAAGTTAGTGTTTTTGATTGAATGTTCATTAATAATGCACTCAGATACAATATAAAGGCTTATAGCAAAGGTTCTGAACCACAGTCAGAGGATGAAATGTTGAAAACTGAGCTGTTATACGTTTTCAAATAACACAAGGATTTGGAGCAGTAATTCCCAAGGTGTGGTCTATATCGACCTGCAAGGGGTCCACGTCAGAGAAAAACTTATTTGGGGGCCATGATGTGTAAATGGGGGTCTATGATAGTAGCTCTCATGATTTTAATTTTAAAAGAAAACATAATCAAGTGGAAACCATATTTTACCTATTTAATAGATTTATTTACTAATTTTTATCAGGTTAATTTGCAGTTACAAGTGACAGCATACATTTTACTTAAACAAGGACCAAGTCAGCAATTTTGGCTTTAAAAGACATTCCTGTTATTTATTACGAACTATGGAACATTGTAAGAAAATTTTGAATTACTTTTCCCAGTGACAAGGAATTTCAGTGTGGTTGCCAATCTCCAAAACAAAAGGGGGGGGGATAAGGTTGGACACTACTGACCAAGGAGATTTAAGGTTAAACCTGACAAGATTGATTCCAAATGTTGAAAAATTGTTATTGAAGCACTAGATTTATTCCTCCCATTGAAAGCATTTGTTGGTTGCTTAGTTATTTTATGTATTAATTAAATTTTAATTTAATTAACCTGTTTTTCTTAAGTTTTAAACACTATACTTCACTTCAGTTAGAAATTTAAATCTTTTAAAATAGCTCTTTAACAGCTGCCAAAAAGACATTAAAAATGGTTCATTTGCAAAAATTTAATATTAGGAAAGCAGGGGTCTATAAGACAAAAAAGTTTGGGAATCTTTGACTTAGAGCCTTAAACAGATTTAATTTACAACAGATCTCTGTGATATAAAAGATTATTTTCAGAATCTTGTGATCAGGAAGCAGTAGTCTAATCAATGGTGGGACTTGACGAGTTCACCCCGTCTATAGACCAGGGATCGGCAACCTACATGTGCCACGCAGTAAGATTTTCAGTAGCACTCTGTACTACTCTACAAATTTGTCAATTATTGAGTAGTTGGAAGTTGATATATTTGTACAGGACTTTTTTTGACTAATCTTAAGAATTTTGGACATTTAGGGAATTATGAAAAAATCAAACAATTCTAAAGATAAATTTACAACTATTTTAAAAAATATTTTTAACATCATTGCTGGAGATTTAATTGTTAACCAGAAAGAAAATTGCATATATTCTTTTGGTTCTACAAATCTGAGTAAAAATTCTTTCCTCAAACAAAAAATGTTTCAGAGTATGCAAAGAAATTGTTTAACAACTGAATGCTCAGAATTGTGTCAAATTGAAAGTCCCAAATTATACCCCTGATTTTGTGATATGAAAGAGTGGTACAAGCACTAGGTTCACATTAAAATTTTTATTTATATTTTATTTAACTATAATGAAGGGGAATACTTATATTTTATGTTGTCTGTTTTTTATTTTAATAAATATGTGTAAAAATACATAATATATGTACAATTTTAATTATTATTTTTTGCTGAAGAAATAGTTATATTTTATGCTGTTTAATTTTGTTAAAAAATCCTTTTAAATTATGCAAAATTAATGTATAAAAAAACTGTAAATCTAAGTTATCAATCTTTATTCTCTAATTCTGCACGTCTTATTGCAGGAATTGAAAATTTATTAAATGTTAATTGACGTTGCAGAAATCTGAATAGCATTAAAACATTTATAGTTGGGTAAGAAATCCTGTGTATTTTGTATGAATTTGTAGCTTAAAATTTAAGAATTTTCTTGTTTAAATTTAGATTTTAATATCCAATCTGTTGATATGCAGATAAGTTGTTCCCTCTCCTCCATAATAGTTGTTTTCTTCCACAAATGAAAAATAAGGTACATTTTCCTTTAGAAAATTATTTAGTTTTCCAAAGTATAGCACAAAGGAGTGTGTGAAATTATTTCGTAGAACCTGGTATTGTGAATAATAGAATAATCACAATCTTGTATATAGTATATATATATAAAGAAAAATGTTTTAACATTCTAATATTATTATAACATAAGTTCAAAAAGTATTGCAAAATAAAGTTATATTACGTATAAATAAAATTGTATTTTAACGACTTAAGATGATTTTTAGACACTTGTGGTAATATAAATTTCATAGAGAATGTGAATCAATTTTGCATAATTTTGTTTGTAGTGGTTATTTTTAAAACTAACCCATGGTGAGGCCAGGCCACATGCAGCCCTCTAGTTTGACGCCCCTAATCTACATGTTTAGAACTGAAATAGAAATCCAAAACATTATCTAATATATATATATATATATAGATGATTAAAACCAATTTAGCTTAAGAATAGCTTGAAAAAGAAATTTTAACATCACCATTAAAAAGTTACCCCTTTAAAAAAAACTACATTAAAAAGATAAAATAGCTTTAGTATTATCATTGACCAAACTACCATTGAAAGTGCAAAGGTAAAAACTGCAAAAGGAACTATACAATTTATTAACATTAAATTATAAGCGACTCAAAACAGAAATCAATTTTTCTATTGAAGAACTCAATGAAAAAAAGTTTCACTGAATTGAGTAATAGCATAATTGTAAACACAAATTGTACCTCTAATACTAAAATGTAATCGTTGAAAGAATACTTTATTCAAAAAATTTATTTTTCTTTATCCAAAAAAGAATTGACATATTAAACGTGCAACCCCCCCCCCTGCATGGTTGTTTTTGTCAGTGGTACTAGGTTCGAACTCATCACAAGTCTATTACTTTAAAGCTCAACATCTTCCTCAGTTAAATAACTTTCCTAAATGCCAATCTAAGAATTTTTAAAAATATGCTAATGAAATAAAGAAACTTTGTATTTGATAGTCATTTCTCAAAGTCAGCAAAATTTGATAAAATATTTGAAATATTTTCATGCCTATTTCATATTGACATGAACTGCATTCCTTGAAATCTGCAAATGGCGAGTAATAAGTTACAGTATAAAAACGAAATGAAACAGATTCTTGAATTCACATTAAAAATAAATTTTTTACAATATTTGCAGAACATTTCAGAGATATTCCAATTTAAGATATTTAGCACAATGACTTGAGATAATGGTTCCACATATATTTAAAAAACACCCCTTCTCCCCTTTTTAAAGACAAAATTTACAAGAGTTCATTAATTCATGCCAATTCAGAAAATCAGCCAAGATGTACAGTGTAGAATATATCATTAATATAGCTAATACTCATTAGCTATATTTAATAATAGCACAATAAAGTTAAGTTCATTATGTATTTGTTTTACATTATTTTAAAGGCATATTTATCTAAAATGTGGAGCCCTGTAGCGTTACACATCATGAAAATGGCCCATCAACCATTCATTGTCCTTCATTTTTTAAAAAATTAATCTGGTCATTCCATTATAGTTTATTTCTAAATGCATTTAATGTTACTACATTTTGAGCCCAATTTTTTCTAAATTACTTACAGCAATATGTGGTTTATTATTGCATTACTAATTGAGATTTTATATACACTATTTCTGATCTATATGCTTAGTTATTTTTTGCAAAATTTATATGATTTCTTTATGAAGAATTAAAAAAACACACTACAAGGGAAGACAAAGTATCTAAAATGTTTCTCAAAACTTTTAAAGCATCTTCATCGCCAATACACTCCTCAGTTTAGTAAGCCTTTTAAATATTACTTACATTACGGCTTTTTCACTCAAAATTTTATGTTTTTTTCTAAAGTATTAATAAATATTGAAGTTAATAAATAGCTGGATCCAAAACTATTTGTAAATATATTAATTTAATAGCTAATTTTATCACAAAATAAAATATAAATAATTACCTTTCTTTTAAAGCACGAAGAGTATCGTCATTATCTCTTGGTTCAGACGCACATTTATTTTCTTTCTCCAGCATTTCGATTATTTCAGTTATAGTCATATTTCTAATATTTTCTGGCAGAGAGGTAAGTTTGTCCATATACAGTTTGGATATTCTGTCACATTTCTCAGCACATAAGGTATTTAAGTATGATTCAAATAATGAAGCAGAAATTTTCGAGCTTCCCAGAATATCTTCCAATAGTTGCTTCTTTTTATCAGAAAGAGGATCTTCACATTTGGGAGCTTTCTTGACTTTACGTTTTGGCATTTTTAAAAGAAGCTAAAAGGAAAATAATAATTTGTAATCATTAAAATTTGACTATTACATTATATCACAATAAAATAGAATTTTGCTTGAATTTGCCCTAAAACTTTTGGGTACTTGGACAATATACAAATGACTGATAAATTGAAGATTGTGAAGTATTTACCCAACTAATATACTAGATTGTGTTTGGGCATACGCAGGAATGATTTTTCATTGCAAGCTAATAAGTAGTACAGTATTTGGCCAGTTTCAGATTTCTCAAAAATGTTTGACAGGTTAGTATTAAATACAAAATGAAACAATTTGAAATTAATAAATTTTTCAAAGGCACACATACAAAATTTCTCTAAGAATGCTCTCTTCAGTGGAGATGGTAATCCTGTAGAACCATAACAAAACGTGATTCACCAGTACATCATCTGGCTGCCAGTGATATTTGGGGTTGATGTATATGTGCAACACCCATCGCTACGATGTTTTACGTTGGACCAGTATGCCATCGGGAAAAGGTTAAAGTCAGATAGTAAAGCTAAACAAATTGCTGATCAACATTGGTATTGTTATATAACATAAAATGTCAATATAATCATCCTAAGCATTGACACAAATCAAAAGAAACAGTACTACTAAAGTTACAAACAATAATAAAATTAATAACACAACTACATATAGTGTAACTAGGTTGGTTTTTGATTGTTAGAAAAAGACCCACACTAGGAAATGAGTTTGGCATGATTGCCTTGGATTATTAGAATCAACTTGTTTGATTAAAGTAATCACTTAATAGGATAAGGAATAATATTACTCGTAATATCTGAAGGGCTGAAGAGAAGAATAGGGTGTCTCTTAGATTTGGTAGATGCTTTAGATTTCATACAAATAATGATTTTATTCTAGCAGACTGTACTTTGGTAAACCAGATAGAATTATACGCAAACTTTTTCTGATAAGAAATGTTCTGGTACTTATATATTATTGCAACATATTGGCGACATTATGTGAAACAAAACCCATGGTTTCTAATTCAGTGTGTACCACATGCGAAATTCGGGTTGCCAACTTGGCGAGTTATCTTGAAAGTTGGCATTGTTGCCATAATACATAAGTACCCATGTTCTCTATATTTTAATGCTATCTGGCAAATATTTTTAAAAAAAGACACAAATCATTTTTTATATTAAACACTTAATTGCTCTTGATGAAAAACAATTATTAAGATTTTGGCTTGAACAATCAGTAAGAATTTTTACCACTTTCGCTTTGCAATTAGTTTTAAATTGTTTGTATATAACAGAAATGAATAATTTACATTCCTTTTCTAAAAAGATTTTAGCAAAAAATACTTGAGATACAATAATCCTTGGCTAAAAGTTGTATTTTAATTATTACCATGTGCTCCGTTTGAAAAGACTACAAGCATTTAATTGAAGAAATATTTGAATATTTAATTAAATTAAAAATACAGCAAGAAAGGTATGAATAAGCATCAAATCAGGTCAGTGTAAAAAAAAAGTAGGCAAAGAAAGTAATTTAGGTATGATTCAGATTTAAATGAAAATATGGGTTCAAAACGCCAGCTGTTATTTCATTTTTTTAGATTACTATCAACTTCTTGAGTACAGCTAAACTCAGTCACCTCATACAAAATTCAATTCTATTCTACATTTTCAATTTCATTTGAAAAAGGAAGCACATAAATAGCAATTTAGTAAGTGGCATTGTATCCATCTCGGTTAATTTTTTCTTTGAAAAATAATTCTAAGGGAAAGTAAATCTTATTTTTCAGAAATATACTTCTTATTGTTGAAATATTTCATTAATTTACTTAATTCCAATAATTCTCCTTAATTAAAAGTTGAAATTTATATTTTACACCAATATTATTGGTTATGACTTTCCTATATTGCTAATTATTAACAACTACCAATATATATCGGTAGTTTGGTGACTGCTAAACAACTTTTCCAAGAGACACTCTAATCCACATTTCTACTTTTAAAAAGTTAAGCACACTAGTCCATGGAATGATCTAAACTGTAGTAATAAATAACCTTTTCTGTAATATTTAATAATGCAAATGACATACATCAATATTAGCATTTTATAATTAATTTCATCTCAATGCATTTTTAAACATATCACTTCAATACATTTCATAACAATACAATGATAAGAAATATCATTACTTATGTATTATTGCAACCATACTGGTGACATCTTATGAAACTAAGCATATGGTTGCCAATTCAGTGCATACAACATATGCATATGTGAAATCGAAGTAGCCAACTTAGCAAGTTACCTTGAGAGTTGGCATTGTTGCATTTGTATGTAAGTATCAAAATATCATATAACAAGTGATTTATCAAAAATTATAAATCAAAAATATAAAAACAAATACAAATAAATATAAGTTACATCAGAAGTTATTTTATGATACAAGAAATAGTTTTTATTTCAGTCCCATGTTCCTTAAATCAAGAGTGATACCAAAAAAAAAAAAAAGAATTGCATGTATATAAATTTTTTACATAACTACTTTGTGTTTTAAGTGCTAAAAAATTAATATCCTTTAACTATTTAACATAAAAAAATAACTTTATTTTATTAGCATTAGATCACAGCAATTTTAATTCATTGTTTATTCCGAAACACATGGAAGACCCAAATTTTGAGAAGATCATTTTAATAACAGTACAATAAATCTGTACCCCTTAGTTACTATATATAATTTTTAAGAAAACGATGCTATTTGAATAGACAGATTACATTCACCTTTAATTTTACAGATAGCATGATTGGCACTTCTTTTACATATGAATAAATTTGCGACAGCAAACAAAAATTTGAATTGTCAGGAAGATTTTGATGTAGCAAGAATAAAATCATATTTCGTAAAACATAAGCATTATTAAAAATTCAAAGAAAAAGTCATCGTTATGGTATATTAATACAATTCAACACATACAATGCTTCAAATTAAAAAGTACATTTTATTTATTATTATTAAACATAAATATGAATTTTTTAGAATAGAACATGGCATGAGCAGGCAGAGAAAGAAATGGCATAAAAACAAATTAAAAATACCAAAGCATTACTTCAATAAATTACTGGAATAACTTTATAAAGCAAAACATGAATAAAATACTTCAAAGTAGAACAAATAACCGAATGAAATCAAACCTTAATTAAAAAAAAAACACTTCAAAACGGGTAACTTGTTTCGCGCGAAACAAGTAATGTTTTTTTAAGACCTGTTGCCAATTTAAACTGACTTCGTAGAAAGTCTGTTCAACTCTGTCATCCCTTTGAGGAAATACATTCTGTTTCTGATTCTAGTTCAATAAACCTAGCTTTAGCTTAGAATTATTAGGCTTTTCTTGAATTTTCTATAGATTAAATTTTGCACCAGAAAACTTCGGTTAAATCAAAGTGTTTGATAGGCAGTACCATATTAAGAGCAAATGCGATACGAGATTAAAAATAAAAAGTTTTCACCGTGGATATTTTACGTATATCATGAAGCACAAAACTATTTAGAAATCCCAGTTTAGCTCCTTCCCTCGAGGAGGGAAAAAATTGCACCAACGATGAGTTATTTTGTACACGAATTTGGTTGCAATACAATAGTAATGAAAAAGTGATAGTGTGGATGTGTAGTTTTTCTAAAGGTTTATGTAAAAGGAACGGCAACAAACTTTTCAGTCCAACATGCCGGCAAAGTGCAACAGCTATTATAGTATATTTCGACTATTTTCTTCAAACTTTATTCTGAAAATTGTAGGAAGTCACAATAGGCGAGTGGTCATGATTTCGAACACGTGACTAGCGTTTTCGAGTTGCAAGATCAGTTAATGGTCCTACTGAAGTTCCGCTGTGTAGAGGAACTGATGTATGTTAAATCTATGGAGGATCAAAGTTTTCACGTTGGATGGCATGGAAGTTTGAACAGTAGGGTGCCAGATCAGAAGCTGTTCGCGTCTTTTGATAGCCCTAGTGTAGTCAGAGGCGGATTAAGGTAGTTGGAGGCCCCTGGCGGTAAAAGGTTTGAGGCCCATGGGCTCAAGAGTCAAAAAACTAAAATAGTGAAAAGAACCGCTTACTTTAAATTCTCAAAATAAAATTTATTGCTAATAATAAAACTCAACGGTTAAAGAAAAATCTTAACTGTATATAAAAACAAGATATCAATCATTGGCATGGCCAAGTAATTTTAGCGCGTTTTCCCCATGTTGTATTTTACAATATAAGGCAACTAATGAACTTTTTACTAGCAAAAAGTAGTATGTACTTAAAAAAATTTAAAAATTATTAAATTTAAATATGATTCGGCTCATCTAGGGCACAAATGCGACCAAATGCCAAAAACCCGAGGTCAATTCGTTACTTATTGGCTGAGAAAAAGGTACGACAAAATATGGAACGAAGACGAAATTTGCTTCCTAATAGCGCTTTTGTTCCACTACGTGTAAAACGCGCTAAAAATAAAACCTTACTAAAGAGCTTACAGTTTCGCTATACAAATTGATTTCTCTTTGGCAAATTCATCAATTATTTTAGCCATGTATATTTTATCCAAAACATTTTGTTCTGTATATAATATGGTCATATTGTCTTTTCTCCCATAGTATTTCTTAAATTATTTTAATATGTTTTAAAACTGAAAAAGATCTTTCGCCTGATGCATTCGATAACGGTATAGTTAAAAATATTTTCAAAAGTATTTCTACATTAGGATTTCTCTTGCAACTCGATAAATTTCTAGGGGTGGTTTTCATTATATCTTTTTTCTTTTCTTTTCTTGATCCACAATTCATATAGTCAAAATTAAATGATTCAATATCGTCTTTGTAGATTTCCTTTAATTTTTGTGTAGCTTTCTTTTTAATACACTGGGCTTTCACCAACAGTTATGGTCAGGAGTGTGCAATTTTCTTTGATTGATGGAGCATTCTCGAGGTTAATTCACACACCCTGACTGCAAACTAGTACGCCAGTCTGGCGATACAAACTGTTGCACTGCGATTTATAAACATCATTCAAGGGGTGTTTTCCAACAGGATATCGTGCTCCCTCATCCCTGTTGTAATCCAACAGGTTCTATAGAAAAACGACGTGTTGAGTTGGTCTACTAGATCACCAGATCTTTTTCCAATCGAGCAGGAATGGGACACCATTGAACGCAATGTCAGCTTCATCCACAATCAGAACTAAACAACCTTATAATGACCGACCAAGAACAACAAGCATGCAATTTCATCCCACATACTGATATCCGGTACCAGTACGACATGAGGCATATGCACGTTTGCATGCTTGCATTTAAAATTGTGGCGGTTATACCAGTTTTTAATGTATCATTATTTCACATTTGAAATGGCTCTACTCTCGCTTGCATGAACCTGTGATCTTGAAACTTTAATCAATGTAATATGCTACCTATACATTTGTATAGGTAGCCTATTACCGATTTGTATTGCCGAAGTTTTATTAGTCAACAATATTTTTTACTTGGTGTTCGGATTTTTTTTCGATCATTGTAAAATGTACCCGAGATTAGTCAAGCATTCCTGTAAACTGAAAACGAACTTGATTGATTTAAATAGCATTCATTTGCTTGAAATAAAATTTCGGCAAAAAAAAAAAAAAAAAAAAAAAAAATGCATGTGAAAAGTTTGTACAAATTGCAACAATACGAAGAAAAAGATGGCTAGAGCTGCTACACGACTCAAAAACGAGGAAATATCGGGGTTGCAATATCGGTTCAAGATCTTTTTTTTTTTTTTTTGCACGTTGAACTTATAAGTGAAATCCATCAAGCTTGGGGCCCCTAGAGCTTGGGGCCCCTGGCGGCCGCCACCCGCTTAATCCGCCTCTGAGTGTAGTTTGAAACAGCAATGCTAATCAGAAATCAAATCATTTAAGGGGTTCACTCAAGTGACGGCCTGTTTTTTACGCATTTTTAGAGAATTTTTTTTGACGACCAGTAGAAAGATAGAACTTTAAGTTTTTTAAAACCATTTATTTAAATGTATTTTAAGAGTACGAAAACTGTTTAGCCAAAAATATCCAATAGAACATGAGTTATAACGCTCTGAACACACCCACCTGGAAAAAAATGGACGCTCATTTCCTTGAAGATTCCGGCTGATTGGCTTATCTGAAATAAAAAAATATTAACGGTGTTTTAATTTATAAGCTTAAATGCATAGAATGGACTATAATCAGTTGCAAATATCAAAAATTTGATTTTTGGTAGAACTCTGAAGAAAAAGTTTCGAATTTCATGGGGTTTTTTGTTATGTTTTTGTTGTAAAAAATAGAAATATTTCGAATTTTGAAATGATCGTAGTCCATTTGATGTGTATATATGTGTTGAGTCTACCCTATAAATTTGAAGTTATTCGATCAAACCGTTCTTGAGATATGATGGGGAAAATTTGAAGAACACAGTTTCTTTTTGGAAAAAAAACGCGGTTAAAGTTTTAAGTCCGATAAAAATAATGAAAATCTTAACTTACCCTCAATTGGCGATGCCTGGTGGCGAATACTAAAACAAGTTTTATGAAACATTCAATAACTATAGATATTTCTTTTAAACCTCTACAAACGCATGAATGCATATTTGCATAGAAGGGTCAAAGGTATCAAGCTGACAGTCCCGTGGTGTGGTGTGGTGTGGTAGTTAGGAGAGGGACGTGCCAGCTCAGGTACCTTCCTCATCACGTGACTATGGTTCAAAATGACGAGTTACGTCGCCACAGATTCCAAATGAATCCATCAGAGAAATCCCGGCTTATGATAATTCTATTCCTAGCTCTTCTAAGAGACTTAGAGCAGACTTTAACCACTCATATCAACACTTCCCAGCTCTGAAAAGGATGAGAATGTCTTGATACAAATTAAATTATTTATCACTCGTTGTTTTCTTTTGCAAGACTTCATTCACTCTATTTATTACCCCCCCCCCCTATGAAAGCTTTTGCATGCGGTTAGTGTGATAACTTGATCCTATTTTAAACTTGTCTACCTTTTCTTACTTTTTTTCCAAGTGGTTATTTAAAATCTCCTTTCAATAACCGCATGCAGATATTTAAGAGGTAATGAGTAACGGATTTAAAAATAATATTATCTTTAATATTTGATATTAAAGAAATTCCTCCCTTTTCTTTCCTCGTTCCGTCGAGATGCGGCAGCCGGTTGAAAGACGGGCGTGGTTGTCAGAGATTTGACGTCATTAACTAAATCAATTGGATGAGTGGTTTCCCACTTACCCCTCCACCAGCGTTGTTGCGCTGCACTCATTGTGGACTAATTTATATTCTTATGTAACACTTCAGAAAATTATTCTAATTTTTTTCTATTTATTATGATGAGTGGATGATAGAGATTTCTCTAAGGTTCCACGTAAATGTATAACCGTTTTTTTAAAAATGAAAATATTTTTTTAAAAATAATTATCTTAGAGTATTAAATTATAATATTATATTAGATTTTAAAAAACTTTAAACTTATATTATATACATTTAGAAGCAGCATTCCGAATGTACACTTCGATGCAATATAAGAATTGTTAATAATTTTTCAGAAAGGTTTTCTCAGAACCAGTGACAAGTTCAGAAGAAAGGGCTGCAACCATCTTCTTCAACAGAAGTCTTTACTTTCTAAATCACCACATTAGTCTATTCTTAATATCTCTCCCCCTTTTTAAGTATCCTTGGTAGCATAGTGGGCAAGGACATGGTCGTCGTGTCATGAGTTCGAGCCTTTTGCCGTTGAAGACCCATCGTGCGCAGGGGATGATGCACGCTAAATAAGTCGAAACTCAAAGTTCTCCAGTTGGTGTGGTGTGGAAGTTAGGAGAGAGAGGAGGGGTCCAGCACAGGTGTCGCTTTTTCACTTGATAATGGGATTCAAAATTACGCGGTCTGTCGCCAAAAACTCTCGTGTAGCAGAATAGGGTGACGTTAACATTCAATAACCCCCCCCCCCTACTATTAGTTCACTCTCTCCCTGTATATATATCTTGCTCAAATTTTCAATCGTTAATAAAATACTTTCTATTCATCCATTCAAGTTCAAATATATATTTTCAAACTTGTAGGGGACGACACTTGATGTAATGCAGATTTTTTTTCAAATATTAATGTAGGGTTGGATATGTGCAATGTCACAACCCCTCCCCCTGTTACTTAGGGTGGAGCAGTCCACACTGACGTCACACCCCGCCAGGAATGTCCGACTGAAGGACACACGGGAAATGTCGCAGACGGACGTTAGAGACGCTAAGCTCTAGACGTAGGAGGAAGACGTTCTCCTTTGGTGTTTAATATATTTTAAATATTTCATCCTTCATTTTGTTAAGTAAAGCATTTATCATCATTAGATTGTAATCATTTTCCCATATTAATTCATTAATTAAGTTAAAAAATGAATAAATAGTAACAAACAAAAATAATAGTCCAACAGCATATGTAGAAAGGAAATTCTTTCGTTGTGCCCCGCAATAGATAGCACGTTGAGCTTTTAATTTAAAGGTCGTTGGTTCGAGTCCCCCCTGGGATGGCCTAATTTATGAGAATATGATTTCTTTTTTTTACTATATTATTTTATTAGAATAATTAAATTTAACTAATGAATAAATAGTAACAAACACAAAAATAATAGTCGAGCACCATATATAGAAAAGAAAAGGGGAAATTGCAAGGAAAATTATTTTCTATTTTGCTGTTTTATATCGTGATTCTGTCATATGTATGTACATATTTATATTAATTGTAATTATTTAATAAAAAGTAAATAAAAAAATAAAATTTTTCTTTGCTGACCTAAGTAGGACTTAAATTTAAAAAAAATGTTTTTTTTTTTAAAAAACTTGCTTGTGTGTGTTAAGACGGAAAATTTTTCTCCCAACTTGATAGGCTGGGAAACACACACACACACACACACACACACACACACACACACACCACACACACACACACACACACACACACACCACACACACACACACACACACACACACACACACACACACACACACACACACACACACACACACACACACACACACACACACAAATATATATATATATAGCAGTATTATTTATGTAAAGCTAGTAACAGCCTCCGGACTAAATTGATCATTTTCGTCCAGCGGTAAGTTATGTGCTTAACGAATCAGAAGGTTCCCAAAATCTCATTCCTTATAAATCACCATGCCTTATGAAATAAATATACTCGCTACTACTTCTTAAAGAATTGGGTACGGAAATACGAATGTGAATAATCCCATTGTGCAATTTGTAGAAAATTTTTTATGTTTTTATTGATGTGCAAGATTATCGGTACTAAACAGAGGTAACCTATATCTTGGACATATTGTTTATTCTATATGGTTAGGCCAACTTGTTGATGCTAGTGCCTCTCAGTGAAATCCAAAAAGAATATGGGACCAATTTTAATACAGAAGTTTTGTATCAAAATAATTTTCTTAGGGGCAGCCATGGGATAACACCTCTACTCAAATTCGCTTTGCAAATTGTGTCTTAAGTAGAAGGAACATTATTCCCCCCCCCCCGGTTTATTTCCGATATTCGCTACTTCGACGCGCAGAAATTTTAGAATCAAGGTTGACCTATGCAATATATAAACCTGTGTATGTATAACTCCAGGCTCCTTTTATTTCTGGGTTATGGATCAAAAAATTGTGACGGGTGCTTACGCGTTTCACTAACCTTCTCTCGTATACTTTAAATATTTTATTTATTTCAACCAATCTCCACCGAGAGCTAAAAGCGTGACTTATGCAAATGAGATATTTTCTGGTTTAGCGAGTTCGAAAAGGATATAAAAGGGGGAAATGAAATGAAGAGAAAAGAATTGAGAGAGTAGTTTTTCTAGTGGAAATATAGTCGTCGGGAGAAAAGTCAATAGACTTTTCTCCCGACGACTATATTTCCACTAGAAAAACTACTCTCTCAATTCTTTTAAAAGTATACATAAAATCGTTCGGGACAGAACTGAGAGATAGCTGAGATTGAAGCCGCTCATTAAAGCAATCCAGATATAGAAGAAGTAATTAGAAGAACCTGCCTTAAGAAAAGGTATCAGGTCAGTTTGTTTTCTCAAATTAAATATAAATGTGTAGCTTAATTGTATGCGTCGTCCACCGTGGATTCAGTTAGGATTCCGTCGTTCATAATCGAATTCTTCTCATACTCCACTGTGTTTTATTGTTCTTAAAATTTGAATAGTATTTGTGTAATCTCTCAATTAAGAAAGGTCAATAAATAAGATTCATTTATTAAATAAGTAGTAATTAATCATGAATTCAACACATTCAGATTTAGATAATACAAGAAGGGGAGTTAATAATCTTAGAGGTAGTGATAGACTACGACAAAATGTCAATTTGTTTATGAATATTTTCAATTATAGATATATTTTTGAACATAACAGCATCTCATTGGCATACAAAATTTCCTAAAAATTAATGTAAAAAAATCTATTTAAATAAATGAGTAATTTACTTGGTTTATAGTTTGGCTTTACCTGGTTTTGTTTGGTTTTACCTGGTTTTGTTTGGCTTTATCTGGTTTGGTTTGGCTTTACCTGGTTTGGTTTGGCTTTACCTGGTTTGGCTTTATTTGGTTTAGTTTGGCTTTACCTGGTTTGGTTTGGCTTTACCTGGTTTGGTTTGGCTTTACCTGGTTTGGCTTTACTGGTTTGGTTTGGCTTTACCTGGTTTGGTTTGGCTTTACCTGGTTTGGTTTGGCTTTACCTGGTTTGGTTTGGCTTTACCTGGTTTGGTTTGGCTTTACCTGGTTTGGTTTGGCTTTACCTGGTTGATTCGACCTGTAAGGTTGGTATGATAGAAACCATTAGACTTTCAAGTAAGTTCACTGTACCTATAAAAAAGCTTAGAATACCTAGCTTTTATCTTATGTTATTTACATTTTTTTTTGTATTTAAGTAAATGATTATGAAATTATTAATCAAAATTTGATCATGAATTATAAATTCAAAAACACGGTACTCTGCACATAACCCAACATTGCAAATCTTTGGACAATAGAATCTTGTTTCTCTTTTTCCCTTTAATGTCTCTCTTTGAGGCATTGTCGTGTTAGATTAGTTTTCTTCTCTGTTGGAGGAATGCAGTCAACAAAGTGTCTTTCAGACTAGCGTGAAGGGGGATACTCAGCAGAAGGACGTCCTCTTTTTGCAGAAAATTCCACCGAGTGGTACTTTACAATTATTCGAAACCATTAAAAGCACATGCGAAATAATTCGGAAAAGACCAGTTACACAGTGCCCGAGTTACACACGGGATGAGCCAGGATGGTACGTCTCACGTGACCGAGCTCAGATCGGCAGATCGGGAAAAGCCGGAAAAGGGTTAAATGACGATGCAGAAATGATTGTTTATTTTGAGAGCAAGAAAGTATGTTATTTGCTATGTAGCGAAATAATCTACATAAGCCAGTAACAACCTCCGCACTATGGTGATCATTTTGGTGTAGTGGTTAAGTTACTTGGTTTCGGATCCAAAGGTCCCGGGTTCTGTCCTCAGTATAGAATGCACCACTTCAGCACCAAGCAGCAATGTGCACTTACCCAGACTAGTGCCGATTTTTGTAAAACAATTGCTACGTTATAGATACTACCCCAATGTAACGAAACTAAGAAAAGAATCTAAACAATTTATCTTCCCAAGAGCATATTGAATGTTAGTGACTTTTCACAACTATACGCTATGTTACATATATGACAAGTTGTTGTGCAGCTTAATGAATGAACAAACAAACATTTTCTTGGTAGAAAATTTAAAATGTTCAACCTTTTGTTTTGAAAAAATAGTTTGAACTCAGAAATGCTCGGTATCAGCAATCACAGTATAATTTTTTTATAAGTCAGGGGTTGGCAATCTATGGCACGCGATCCACATGTGGTATGTGGTGCAATTCTCAATAGCCCTCTGCACTTCTCTTCCAATTTGCCAATTTTTGAGTGGATGGAAGTTGACAAATTTGTAATGGATCTTATTTGACAAACATATTCAGAATTATGGATATTTATGGAATTATATGAAAAAATCTGAAAGATTAAAGATAAATTTGCAGCTATTTTGTAAATTATTGAATGTTATTGCAGGAGAGATTTAATTGTTTGAAGAGAGAAAATTGCATGTACTCTCTCTGCTTTCCGCTTTTGGTTCTACTTATCTAAGTAAAAAGTGTTTCTTCATAGAAAATTTTTCCAAGTCCTCAAAGAAATTGCTTAACAGCTGAATGCTCAAAATCATGTCAAATTGCAAGTCACATATTATACCCCTGATTTTGTGATATGAAAGTAGAGCGGTGCAAGCACTAGGTTCGCATTAAAATTTTTATTTATATTTGATTTATCTGTAATGAAGAGAAATGCTTATATTTTATGTTGTCTATTTCTTATTTTAATAAATATGCTTACAAAATACATAATATATGTACAATTGTAATGTTTTCTTATTTTGTTGAAGAAATAGTTATATTTTATACTGTTTATTTTTATGGTAAGAAATATATATATTTAAATGATGCACAAAACTAATATACTAATCTATTATTTTGAACTCTATTCCCTAACTGAATGCATTATCGCTGGAATAGAAGTGTTTCAAAAATGTCTTACTGTGTGGTACGCTTAATCCTATTGGTATATTGATTTGTCATGCCACAACTGAAAAGTGGCCGACCCCTGTTCTAAATCATACGAAAAAGTTAATGAATCAAATAACTGGTAAAATTGATAACTTTTTTTTTAAATATGAATTTTACTGATGATATAATTTTATACAATTCTATATTTTCAAAAAGTTTCCAATAAGTTTATTTGCTAATGAATACGATGATTTATTACCTTTAATATATTCACACACTTAATGCATTTTCATGATATGCGAATTAATGGCACAGCTCGAATAATTGAAGCAAATGGGTGCACATCAAGATTAAAAAAAGATCATCAGATTTCTAAGTCAGTTTGAAAAAAAATATGATAAAATAAACAATAATAAAATTCCACTCATAAAGAAGTGTATTACGATAAAGTTCGAGTGGACTGAAGAAAAGTAAAGAATGCAAGTGAAATATTCATTTGGGGGGTACCTCAGAACTCAGGAGAGCAAAAAGAATTTCTCAAAGTATTCCCGCGGTTTGAATCTTCAACGAGATAATGTCATCAGAGCTTGTAAAACATTCATCTGGGCCACAAAAGGAGTATAAAAATGGACGAACTTTTTATCTCCCCCCCCCTTCTTACTTACTCTTTACTTATTGTAATCCGTTTCTTGCATCACTTATCGTGGATGCCATCAATATTAAATTTTTTCTCTCTTTTGGTTTTTAGAGATTTTTTCTGTTTTTTTTTCTACTTTCATTTTTTTTCTTTCTTATAACATGTCGAAGAGGACTTTGATTATAAATTCAAAACCTCGACCGCGGATTTTTTTTTCTATCTCTTTCTCTCTTCTTCTTTTCCTTCTCTCTTCTTCATTTGCCATTTTCTTTTCTTTCCTGATAAATGGTAGCTCCGGCTTTTCGGACCCAATCTCCACTGCTATGTTATGAAATACAGATTAGGATCCAGGAATGGGGTATGGGGCATCACAATAATATGCAAATGAGCACGGTGGGCCGCGAATGAGATATTTTTGATTGTGCTTTATGAGTGGGTTTCTTTCTTCCACTGCTGAAGAATGTGGTCTTCCCTCTTAATGGCAGTTTGATGTGTATTACAGTAGAGAAGATCAAAAGAAGAAAAAAAAGTTTAAAAACTAAATAAATAAGAAAAATTTCTGAAATCGTGGAGCAGTAGGGGGCTGGATGCTCGTTTTTGTTATCTGGATGGATTGGAATTTAAAAGATTTGTCGAAGCTTCGTGGTCTTTGTTTATTTTTTCTATTAGAAAATTTCCGTACCCTCGGCTGACAGTTCTTCCAATAGGGAAATAGGAGGACGGATCATTAGGAGGAAAATTTCATCGGTCATATAGAATTGTTAAAAACTTTCTTTAATATCGCTTATTTTCATAAGAGAGCGAACATTTCTGGGGTAATGTAGGGAAAATAAACGTATATACTGAAAAACATTTGCAAGTTTTAAATTTTTGTAATGTTGCATTCGGTTTTGTTTCTTTTTTTTTATAATCCAGTCTTAAGAACACACGAGAAATTTGGTTTGGCAAGAAATTTGGCGATTTTAAGCTTTCTTTAATATCACTTATTTTAATAAAAGAGGGAACATTTCTGAGGTAATGTAGGGAAAAATTATATAAGCGTATATGTGTGCTGAAAGAACATTTGCTAGCTTTTAATTTTTGTAATGTTGCATTTGGTTTTGTTTCTTTTTTTGTAATCCAGTTTCCAGAATACACAGCTCTGCGTTTGGCGAGAAATTTGGCGACTCTAAACTTTCTTTAATATCACTTATTTTCGTAAGATAGAGGGCATTTCTAGGGTAATGTAGGGAAAATAAACGTATGTACTTCAAAAACATTTGTAAGTTTTTAATTTTTGTAATGTTGTATTCGGTTTTGTTCCTTTTTTATAATCCAGTCTCAAGAATACACAGTTCTGCATTTAGCGGGAAATTCAGCGACTTTAATATAGACTGGTAGATTTTTTAGCGGCATTTCTAAAAGTTTATTAACCCCTTCCAGGTTCATTTCATTTCTGGATTATGGATAAAAAAAATCAATTTTTTAAAGTTCATTTTCAAACACACATATCTTTTTTAACATAATTTCACAGTCACTTCAACGTATTGGTGCAAAATAGAATAAGTGCAATTTGAAAGAAAAGGATACGTGGAACACGGATACGAATAAGTTTTTTTCAGTTATGACTTTATAGCAGCGATTGTCAACCTTTTCTGTTGCGGTACACTTTGAACAATTTCAAAATTTGTCAGAACACTAACAATAAAATAAACTTTAAAAGAATTTTACACTTATTTATAATATACTATGTAAAATAGTTAATAATAATTTTCAATGTTAAATAAAATATGTACGACAAAGACAACAAAACGTTTACTGAGATATTAATTACAAATTATCTATAAGAATATATTTAATGCAAAATCCGAGTTTCATGAATTTTAATAATTTCGTTTGTTTATGGTCGTAAAAATGATAATGCCTTTCTCATTTCGTCATCTGCATTTAAAAGTTTCGATCATTTTTCACTTTTCGATTTGTTACTGCTGAAAATCCGAATTCACACAAATAAGATGTAGAAAATTGTAACAATATTATTAAGGCATTTTAAGCTGTTATGGGACTATCACTTTTAATTTAAATCCAAAATGAATTAATTGACCCTTTTGAATGTTTTGAAATTAAATCTCGATTATTACAGAAAGAAATTAGTTCTTCCTCTTCATTCAAAATTAGTTCACAAACAGATGTATCCGTTATCACAATTTTGTTACATTTAAGGTATCCGAACACGTTGAAAATGACCAAATTCAGTCAAGACAGATATTTTTGTTTTTTATCTTATTGAATAGAGATATTTTTTGACTATACGAAACATACTTTGTTTTGTTTCTACACTACCTAGAGGCCAAGTTACAATGAATTTCATAAATTTGGAAAAATCGGAAGTTTTGATCTACCAGAAGTGGGCATTAAAATTGCTCAAAATCTATCATGGCGAGTCTGATAACTCAAAATATTACGAACGTATTTCTATAAAACTTTCTGAACCTGATATTTATGTTATTTCTAGAGAATGTACTAAAATATTTCTTATTGTATGAATACTTTTTAAGTTATGGCTTTTTATTTAAATAACGGTCTCATAAAAACTTGACATTTCTTACAATGTTTACTCAATCAGCTCTAAAATTTTCAAATTTTAATACAAAAATTAAAAGCTTAGAACCTTTTCTAGATAAATGCATCTAATTTGTTTTAGTAATACTTTTAATAATATATGTTTATTACTTTTTTCTCTAACTTCTTTGAAGTTTTTCAAAAAATATTGCTAAAATTTCTCTTATAACTGTGATTTTAGTAAAATTCAGGTAATTTATTTTAAATTTTGATAGTTAAATATAGCAATATTTATTGGTATTGAGTCCTAAAAGAGCATTTATAATGGTTCAGTATGCTATTTTGTTAAAAAGTACTCCGAACGTGTTCGGATACCTTAAATTTAGGAAGTAATGATTATCTCCTCTAGTGTTGTTGAATGGGCAATAACATTTATATGAATAGTTTATTTCTATAAAACGGTCGAATGACTTCGCTCTGGTTTTTTCCTCCACAGAGTATTGTTTATAATTAAAAAAAAGGGCGACACCGTGGTTGAAAATCACTGTTCTAAAGTAACTAATAGCTACGCTAACCGAGTGGTATTGACCAGTGCTGATGAATCAAGAGTTCGAATCCTGATGCCGCCGTGTAAAGAGGCTGATCAAGGCTCAGAATCTCCACGGGGCGTAGTAAGGAAGTTTGAAGAGGAGTGCTGTCCTTATCACTCGATAACAATTCAAAATTGCTAAATTCGTCGCCAATAGTACTTATGTAGCTTCAAAATGTGATGGTAATAAGCACTCGCTCGAATTATCTTATAAAACATGTTGAATCACAAAATTCGTTTCTTAAATATATCACTAGATTAAAACTTGCTGCCAGTTCAAGAAATGAAACTACAGACAAGAATATTAATTAGTCTACTTTTAAAAAAGGCTTAAAATCAAATAAAAGAGAATAGTAAAAGTTTTAGCACTAAAAATTAAATAAATTCCAATAAATACATGAACTATACATATTATCAAAAGAAATGATTTAAGGATTAAAATGCCCAGTCTTTCGGTGGTATAATTTGTGACGGAACTATACGCGACCTTCAACTAACTCCTTTTGGGTATTCTTTCGGGCCAGCAACTTTTACCAATCTTCTCCTAAAAAAAGAAAACGTGATATGCCAATTAAGTTTAATATATATATCCCTTCTTAGCAAGTTTGAGGGTTAGTGAATTGTGATTTGATGAGAAGTGAAGTGAAGTGAATAATGAATATTTAGTGAAGTGGCAGTGAAGTGTATACGTAAACAAGAAGTAGGGAAGTCAAAAGTTTAAATCACACAAGAAAGTGATACGATTAGCTAACCAGAAGTGTTAAAGTCAACTTGAATTAAATAGAAGACTGCATGAGTTCAGGTACTGTGATCTTAAATTAAGTTGATGTCTAGAGTATTAAACTAAAGTGTGGTCATTAAATACGTAATCTATGTGTAAAGTAATATCAAAGATAGAGCGGCAGTATTGAATATATTCTCTCCAAACGCGAATCTCGTCTCTCCCTCTCGTTCTATTACTGATTTGAATTATCTTATTTAGAGTGTTAATTGTGTCTGAGTTGATTAAAGTGATAAATAAAATAATTTGAATTCATCATGTCGTATGATCCTTTAGTTCCTTCCACAACTTTAGCTGGGTCACTGGGAAGAAGGGATGTAAACGCGTTTCACATTTAGAGAGAAAAGCTTAAACGCGTTAACAATATAGTCTTCATTTTTTAAAATCCCCAATATTCTCTAAAATAGTGTCTCAAAACTTTTATTAGTTAATAATTTTCTTTTTTATATAACTTTATTAATTTATAGAGTAAAATGAAATAATTAAATGTATGATAGGGAGAATAGTTTTATATTATCGTTAGTTATAAATGTGTAATTTTTATAACTAAATTAAATAATGCTTATGACTAATAACAAAAATATATCATGTTTTATGTAATAAATCACACTAACTACTGTTAAAACAAAAAAAGTTATTTATTAAATAGTTCCTTTTCCTTTTCTCAATAACAGTAACTTTGAACTCATTCAACTTAATACAATTATTTTCTAGACTATAATATGAATGACCATTTAAGCAGTTTTATCATGTCAATTTAAATATATGTTACATATATAAAAAAAGTATATATATATAGTATATATAACGTGATGATGACGGATTTAGTAAAGGAGGATGACTTTTGGCGAAGATCTTGAAAGCGTGGCCGGTGTTGGTATTTCCTTATATGGTTGATGTTGAATTTTCATTATTATGGAAGAAGCAGTCTTGGAAAAGCTATTCTTCTTTATTTAACACCTCACTCAGTCACAAAATTCCTCCATGCAGTATTTGCGACAGACAATTCCTTTCACATACCATTGTCTTTTAAAACCTAACATTGTGCCAACTTCCATTTCAAAATGTGACTCACCTTTAAACTCTGCTTCTCAGTGCACAGGGAAGCCTATTGGTGTTTCACATATTCCAAACGATATACAATATCCTTCTATTGTAGCCTCTGGGCTATCATATTTACAGCTTCAAGTGTCCGGACACGTCTCAACCTTGCCAAGTCTAGCTAACTTGGGCAGGGCAACTACTTCACAAACTAAACTAAGAAAGAAATAATTTCATATGTACCAACTAATACTTTTACAGGATAGTGTCATTAACAATTATTTTTAAAATTTATTTTCTGTTTTCATTGTATTTCAAGTATTTAATAATCTTATTTTGATATTTTTGTATTGTGCAATTTTATATTTATAATTTACTAATGCATATATGTGTTTCATACTTTTATAACCACACATAGTCTCCTTGTTCAAAATTATTTTCATATGTTAGAGTGAAGGAAAATTTTTTTCAATAATAATATTTAATTCAAAAATTTAAACTTAATATCTCTGTATGATACGGGAGTGGACCAAGGGCTCTGGTGCACACGCGCGTCTTGCGGAGGGGGGAAATGTAATAATTCCCACTAATTTAATCCTTTTAAATATCTTTTAATTATCTGGTCCATCCCTTTAGGACCCACATTTTAATAATAAATTAGCCAGCCGCCTAACGAGAATATTTTAAACTACATCTAGCTACCCACTTAGATCATGTGATTTGAGCCGCCTATAAATACGAGATTCTTGGAGACCGTTCTCTTTCTCTTTTGTATTTGTCTGCGTCAACATGTAGCCGGCTGCAGCTTGTGCTTGTGTGTGTGTATTGTGTCGTCCATTCCTGCTTTATGTTTAACTTGCTTATGTGGAATAAAACAGTTTTAAATAATCACAGGACTGCCTCGTCAATCCCAGCCAAAGAAACCATCAACAATAGCGATCATATTATAAAGAATCATTTCAGCGGCCATCTTCTATTTCATATATATGTATATATATATATATATATATATATAACTGAATTACATAAAATCGAAAAAGAAATTTAATATAAAGCAATAACTTTCCTCAAGGATGGTCATTTAATAAGTTCTCATATAAAAATAATTTAGTTGTGCTGGTAAAAATTTAAATACTCCTGGATGTAAGCATTGTATTACTAGTTACAAATCAATGATTTCTTCTTGAAGAAATATCAAGTTCAAAAACATCTAGAGATTCACAACCAATCTCTTGAATAAAAAACGAATGGTCACTTATCTAATTTTCTTATGATGATAAATATATTTTATAAATAAAAATTTTCTAATTTTTTTAAATAATACTGAATCTGTACATTCGTAAAATAATTTCAAACGAGATTTAACTAGTTTTTACATTGCTCTATTGTAAGTATGATTTTGTAGCAAACTTAATCCCTTGAGGTGGAAACAATGAGTATGGTATAAATTATTGACTTCCTTTTCAATAACAATAACTTCAAACCCGTCCAGCAACGCGTAATCATTCTCCGGACAACGAGATGGATAGTCACTTAACTACTTCCGTTCCACTTGCTGTGCTTAACCCTGCACAAACTGGACAGCACATTACATTTAAATACTATCATTGAGAAACTCAAGGAGCTGACTAGACACTCCTGTTAGCGTCTAGGGAGAGAACGAGCACGCACGCACACAACCTCCAATTCTTAGACGAATCGCCGCAGCCATTAGCACTCGCTCTGCAAATCACGGATCAAAGTGTGATTTGCGAGCTCATCATGTGCACATTAATCAAAATTTCCGCCCATTTTCCCTTCTCTCGCTACTGGTGAACTGCGATTCATCACCGAATCACATCTCTCTCTTTGGCGCACACAATGAAATTACAGACTTTCTACGGGTGCAGTAATGACTGGAGAAAAGCGGACACAGTTTCGATTTCAGAACTAATGCGCCGCCAATATTTTAAAAAGAGATCTCTTCCATTCTTCATCCCTGGGATCGGGATGGTGATGAAGTACTTCCAGACGTTTGGGAAGATAATCTTTAATGGTAGGTGTAATAGAGAGAGCATATATATATGCAAAAGGGAGGGTTTTCCCCAACTAGTTGTTGATGATCCACTGAAACGGCATTTTACGGAGAAGGAATATCGATAGGACGGTGGGGGGTATCAATCAAGTCGGACTTTTCGTAAAAGGACGGTTGTAGTGGAAGTTAATGTTATTAACTCGGACAGTATGTCCGAAACAGATGGAAGGCGATCTGCTGTGTCGAATGTCAAACTAGAAATGATATAATTTCTCATTATCGTTGTCAGAAGAAGAATTTTGGAAGGCAGTTTGCCAAATATCCAATACACCTTTCGATCAAATATGAGAAAGAGGATCTTAAACTCTAGTCGGAATGAATACTCAAAACATAATTGATATCGTATAATCCAGTGTATAACACGCACTTTTAGCACAAAAAAGACGAAAATAACGGGTGCGCTTTATATGCCGGTATAAAACTTATAGCATTAAAAATAAGGAAAGAGATATACATAAAAAAATTAGACATCTACATATATCAAAATACTGTTTATTTAAGGTATCCGACTACCCTAAAATTGCGAATTTTGTCAAAAATTGAGACACACACACACACACACATTTTTTTTAATGATTTTATATTATAGGCAATCTTATTAGCTTTATAAAAGTACCAAGTTTATTATTTTTCGTTCACTAGAACAAAAGCTACAAGTGTTTAAGTAAAAGCAGATGTCATTACATTAAGCAAGATATATATGTCATACTTTAAAAAGCATTTTACTCGAAATGTGTTTTTTTGAAAATTCTCAAATGGGGACAGCGATTACTCAAAAAACTTTGAAAATAATAAACAGAAATTTTTTGGGTCTGTTCTGCATAATAGTAGAAGTGTTTTAATCTTCAAATTTATTAATCACTGTTTTATTATAAAATTTGCAGACCCTTATGCTAATGTAATAACTGTTTTTAAAGTTAATTATTCCAATAATCAATTCCTGAAGCCACTAAATATGTCTAGGTTCAAAGTCTTCACATCGGCGTGGTGTGAAAGTTTGGAGAGTGAGTAGCCAGTACAAGTGTCGTCCTTGACACTTGACCATGGTTACAAATTAACAGCTACGCCATCAAAAGCTGTTGTGTTGCATCACGGTTGCTACATTTTGATAACAAAACGTAACCAGTTTTTGTTGTCGTTTAACCCCTTTCTGATTTTCCCCGAGCTGAACTCGGGCAGGTGAATCGTACCATTCTGGCTTATCCCGAGTCTAACTCGGACACTTTGAAAATTTATTCTGTGCAATCGATCTTTCCCGAATTATTTTGCATGTGCTTTTTATGGTTTCGAATAACTGAAAAATACCACTAGGTGGAATTTTCTACAAAAAGAGGACTTCTTTCCGCTGAGAACTCCTCTTTACGTTTGTTTGAAAGATACTTTGCTGACTACATTCCCTCCAACAGAGAAGAAATCTAATCCAACACGACAGTGTATTTTTTGTTGCTCAAAGAGAGTCAGTAAAGAGAAGATAAATAAGATTCTACTGTCCAGATTGCACGTTGGGCTATGTGTAGAAGCGTGTTTTCGAATTTATCAAACACAATAAAATTTTGATTAACAATTTCATAATCATTTATGTAAATGTAAAAGATGTAAATAAAATTGTTGATTCAAGATAAAGCTAGGTATTCTAAGCTTTATATTTAAAGTTATAGGTAAATTACTCATTTATTTAAATAGATTTTTTTAGATTAATTTTTAGGAAATTTTGTATGGGAATGGTGCTTATGTTTATAATCACCTACAAATAAAATGGTTTCAGGAGAGAAAAGCCGACCAGGATTTTAAAAATTGTTTCAAGTTATAACTGTAAGTGTTAATTTATTTTATTGTTTAGCTCTTACTTTGCCTTTTTCTCACGCAAAATTTGTTTTTTGTATGCTATTTTCGTTCCTTTTATTTGATATTACTTTAAATCTCAGTATGATACACAATCATGTTTGTGAAAATATTTAATATCACTCATAATAAGGCTTAGTCTTTTTGTGTAATATTAATATTACCATTTCAGCAATTATTCAAAAAAAAATGAAGGAATTTAAAAATGCTACTTCTACAATAATTGATGTACTCACATAAAATTTGATTTATAAATACATCAAGCTATGTGTAACAAAAGTTGATAAGTTGGTATGGGTTTGCGTCTAGCTTGATTGATATACTTAAAATACTTTTTTTCTTTCTGAAAGCATTGAAAATTCATGGAAAAATGTGTACATTATAAATTCAACTAAGTATAAAAGAAGTATTATTTTGATTCAATGTATACCAATTTTTATATTATAATCAATAGGTAAAAAAAATTTCAATGAATTAGGTTAAATAAAAAAAAAAAGCCTTAGCATTAGAAATGAAGATAGATGAGTTATTTTTTTTCTTTTCGAGATAAATCCATTTAAAGTGTTTATTTGCTATTAGGATGTGACTAAAAACGAATATGAAAATTATGATAACTCTGAATTTTTTAGACTTAGAGCTTTTAAATTTTGTGAGATTATAGAAAATTATGTAAAGAATAATTTAGGCTAAAAATATTTTATTTGAATTTTTGACCTATTTTTATCATTTGAATCGTACTGCATCCCATTAATTTAAATTTAGTTACAGAAAAACTTTCTTATGCTTAAAATCGTATAAATTTTCTTTAACGTTAAATAATAATGTAAATTTACTGAAAATAACCTCTGGGAATGTTTACAAGGAGCCAATGATACTGCTGACGACTATCTAAGTACCATTTAAAATTCAGTTGCAAACACGTGCATTACGGGCTCAACAATTCTGAAAAACTTAAAATCAAAAGAGTTATTTGCCGATCTAAGAGTTATTAAAACAATTAAGAGAACTTTTAAGAAAATTAGAAGTTTTTTTGTGAGTAAAAAAAAAAAAAGAAGCATTGGTAAAAAAAAGATTTATGTTTTCTATATAAGCTACTTTTTAGTATATTCACACACATTGGTCAAACATTCTTCAATCATTTGCATTTAAAGATTCAAAGTTTTGTTTAATTGTTTATGTTCCATTTTAACTTAAAAAAAATTTTTAATGGGAGAAAGGATTTTTGCATCTTTGAAATTCACCAACATCATAAATATTTATACTATATATTTTATGATTTATGTTAGCTATTTTTAAAAATGTTTGATTTATTTTCGTAGATTTTAAAATATTTTATTCACTTTGGAGATTTTTGTTTCGTTATTACTTTTAACTGATTATTTTGCGGGGGGATAATAATTTAATAATAACATCACTCCTTTGACTAATGATTTTCTTACCGCCCTTAATATGTATCATGCCCAACAGATGGCGCATTAAGTCGGAATTTCTGATTCAGTGAACGTTTTAATTACCTGAAACCGCATACGAGATTTACAGACGAATATTATCTCTCTTTCACATTTGTTAAGAATTGAATTATTTTAAATTACGTTGAAAAATGTGAGGTTTTTCATCCCACCCTTTTAGCAGGAAGAACAGTTGAAAAGTCGAAGAGAAGTTAATTTTTTTTTGTTAGATTTCTGATCATTCTCGAAGAAATTTCGTGGTACAACTGTTAGCATAAAACAGGCTTCAAAACAAGTTGCGCATTAAAAAAAATTGAAAAAAACTCTTGTTTTTTTGTGTTTGTTGATTTGTTCAATTGAAGAAGTTATGGAAAATATAAATATAGCACTGTTAATGAGTAAGATTTTAGAAGCTTAGAACAATATCAGCAATGGAAAAAAATATACAGGCGCAGAACAATTCAACTTCCAATGTATTCTTTGTATTCAAAGATGGGGGAGGGGGTATACAAAAAAGCTCAGAATATAAAATTTAAAATACACAATGCGGCAAACAATTCCAAAAAGTTCTTTTCAAAGTATTAAAATTTAAATAACTTCTACATAAACGTATATTTGTGTAATTTATTGCTTTTTTGTTAAACTCAAAATTTTAATATTTTTAGTCAATGCATGATTAATATTGTATTCAATATATATAAAGGGCACAAAGAGAAATTTTTCTTGCGATGGGGGAGGAGAATTTTTCCACTACAATTCATATCTCAAAACTAATTTCATTGTTTATTTTCAAAGTGAAAATAAAATGTTTATGGGGAGAAAAGGACTTAAAATATATATAAAAAATTATTTTATTAGAAAAGATCCCTAAAATTCCACTATACAACGACTGTTATGAGAGGTGATTACAACCCCCCACATCCCTGATCTCTACGCAACTGATATATCCATCTGTCTAGGTATGGTAAGAAACATATACAATAAAAAGAATAAATGGCGCAAAATATGCTGTTTTTTAGTTCGATTTGAAGATCCTTTTATGATAGAAAAAATCACGATTTTTACCCAGATATATATATATATTGGATATTTATATATTAAATTGTTTAGAAAATCGTTATTATTTTGTAACCAAATTCGGTAATAATTTTATAAACAGTTACGAAAATAAAGATATACTTAAGAGCTGTTGTTATTGCTAATGCCACCTGTCTGACGTAATCAGATCGAGGTCTACGAAATTCATCATGGCAACGGGTTAGAAATACGTCTGTCGTTAGCCTAAGCTTTGAGCCCATGAAGGTGACAGTACGATTTTGCTCACGATAGATGGCGACACCATTCGAACCCACTGATTTAATAAGCACGTATTCCATGTGTACTCGGAGAGTATTTGGTGACATCGAGCATCGAACCCAGGCCTTCCGGTCTGGCGTCCGATGCCTTAACCACTAGGCTACCCACGGCATATTAAAAAAAAACTGTATGGAAAAGTATTTTATATCAAAAAGTTTCTTTCACTATTATTACACATAATACAGATTACCCATCACAAAAGGAAAAATAGAGGTGTTTTTTCAGCTTCTCTTTTCTCATTTCTTAAATATAACGTAACATTAGAGTTACATAATATTTATTGGTAAAATAATTCATAATTTTGAATAAATGAAAATGATGAGAACACCTAGTTGGTTGAAACACCTAAGTTGGTAGAATATAAGCATAAACCTCCAGGAACGAAGCTCATGACCTTAGAGCAGTAGTCTACAATGCCATGGGTGTGAATTCAAAATAATCGCCTATTACCAAGAGTCAATCCACAATACTCAGTGCTTCGAAGAAATTAAATTTGGAAATTAACCATTCTCTATAAGGAAGTTCCGCCGTTTCTCCTGAGAAAACGTATCAAGGTGGGTTTGATAAAAGTGGTCCCTTTCCCTTGCAAAGGCTTATTACTTTCTTTCCCAGGAAAAAAAATAAAGACAGGTTTTACTAAAATTTAAAGGGTTAACGCGTTGGAATCATGCTAGCAAACAAATGTTTCAATCTAGTCAAACATTTAAAAAATAGATGACTCTACATCAGCGTTTCTCAAACTTCACCCCCCTTCAGGGGCGTGATAACTCTACGAGGGGGCACAAGCATATTAAAAAGTCGGAAACAAAAGATTTAAAAAAAATATTAATTTACTGAAAGTAAACAAACAAAAAATACATTCTGACGTAATAAAAAATATAAAATATACAATTACATTAATATAATACACTTATAAATATATCAGTACTGCGCAATATATTTTATAATTAGTTTAACAATCCTATGTTAAGAACAAGCTTAATAATTAACAGTGACCCCATGGTTTTATCATAGATAAAATTATATGAAAAAGTTAACACTTTATATTTTGCATGGTTTATAATTAATCCCTTAACTGCCAATTAAAAGTTACGCTATTCGCTCCTCAATGCCACCGTTTTTCCACGTAGACATGCGTATGTGATGTATCGGGGGGGGGGGAAGAAACGGAATAAATAAGCAAATCCTCTGAAATAAGTACATCCTTCGCAAACACTGTCAAGGTCATTTTATTACATTTCAAAGCCTTCGGAATAATTTTATGAATAGCAGTGCATAGAAAAGGTAGTATTTCGGGCAGACGTATACATACGTCCGGGGAAAATACCGCTTTAGCTGAGCGATACATTTATATACGCTGAGCAGGTTTAAATCGTATTGCGGCTTTATCATCTAAGTATAGTATTATTGAATTCAAAACGTTATTGTATGGAGGGGGGGGCGATGAAAATTGTGATTGTATAGTGGGCCACAAATATTGAAAGTTTCAGAAGAGCTGCTCTATATTGTAGCCAAAGGGAGCAAGCTTACTAGACGAAAGGGCGAGAATTCCATTAAAGACATTTTGTTGAATAATCAATGACGTCTTTTGACTACTTGTGTCTCTGGGTCCTAATGCAATGGTAATTTGAAACAGCTAAATCTGCGCGACTCACAAACTCTAAAATTTAGGCACAAACCAGTTTGACCGATGGCCGCATTTCGACTAAACGAGCTGAATGATTGTTTATGGTATTAGGCCCAGACCTAAACATGGGCAATGTGGTCATGACATAATAATACAATCTTACCATTTTTGCCAGTTGACATGCAATTTGAAATTCCCTGTTTTTCGGAGAATAAGTACGGGAACAATATTTGACCATTAAAATTATCTTTTTCGTGATCTTATTAAGACAGAGTCTAGAACGAAACAAAGCCCCCACAGTGGGTGAGGCTCAGAGCCCGTGCCCAGTTGGACCATGTCTTAAGACAGTGCTTTTCAAACTCAATATTTGCGACCCAATTTTCAATCATAATTTTCATCACCGCCCCCTTACAGCTATGTATGAATGCAATAATAATGTACTTTGACGCTAAAGGTACAATGTGACTATAATTATCAAGATAAGCATTATATTTTGTATATAATTTTGAATATGACAAGCCCATGGAAGTCACTGGTAATTACTAAACTTGTTTTTAATTTAGTATTCATAAATGAATTATCAAACACTTTTTGCAGTACTGATACATTTGTATTGAGTGTGAATATGTATTTTATTTTTTTTCTATGTCAGAATGTATTTTTTATTGCTTCCTTTCAGTAAATAAGTATTTTAAATGTTTTATTTTTGACTTTTCGATATGCTCGCGTCTCCCACGTAGGGTTATCACCCCCTTCCCCAGGGGAGCGAGCTTTACAGTTTGAGAAACGCTGCCATAAGACGTCCTTGTTCACGAATATGTGTCGACCGAAATATAGAAAACATTTTGTCTGTATTTGGTTTTTCTGTCTGTTTTGCAGGACGTCAAAAAAAAAAAAAACTCTTTGTTGGCCACTATTTACCCAACCCCGGACTAAAGCATCATTTTTTCTTCCTTTCGTAATTTCTTTACAATATCTCCAACACAGAAAAATATAAAAGTAGGCAAATTTTTCGCAAATAAATTTCTACCTACAAACATTTAATTTCTTTATTAGACCCGACATTAAATCCAGTCCAAACCCCTTTCTACCTTAAAACTTGAATCTTACCTTTGATCTACTTCGGCAGACGTAAAAAAGGGATCTCTAAATCAATGGATTCAAATTGATTGTATAATTAAGACACTACCGCCATCAGCGGCGCTGAAATGATTCCAGCAATCCAAAGTCTCTGAATGCAATCAATGCTAATGGGAATGCATTTTCGACCACCACCTCTGTGTGCATAACACTATTCCTTCACTTTACGGCCACTGGAATGTTGCTGAGAGTCATTAACTTTAAAATTATAGTCAAAGCATTGGCATATGCAGGGACGAAGACATCAATAAGGAAAATTTGCCGTGCAACAGGGGATTGTTAAAATTTGGGAATAAATCTGCCACAGGGTCTTTATCGATTTCTCAAAGTAGTTGTGAAGCGTCAGGGGAATTATTAGTGGCCGGTGTTGAGAAGTAGAGATGCAATATCCTTAATGTATTTGAATTTAGCATCCACCACCTTTGCGAGCGATAACGATTATTCTTAACGTGTCCAAAAATGCGATTTTATTAATCGGGATCGTTTTGAGCAACACTTCCGCTGAGAATACTTTTGGAAAATGTGCGGAGTAATGAGGGCACGTAGATAAATCTTGGCTAATTGTTCGGTTGGGGTTGATTTTTCCTTCTCTGTACAGACTACCTTGATTCATTCAGATAATTTTTGCCATTTGATTGGTTGTGTGAATACGATTGCATCCTCTAGTAAAGGATGACGTGTTTTTATGCAAATTATTTGGGGAGTTTTCCCAAATGATGACACTTATTCTTAAACGAGTTGAATAAATTGTTATTAATTCTTTGATCTCTCTTTTTAGTGATCATTTCGAATGTTGTTTCGAGTTTTTTCTACATTCAATCTGATAATTTTTTCAGGTATGCTGTGCAAATATTATTACGTCATCTTACATAGAGGTGCAGTTTTTTTTTTAAATAAATTATTTGGCAATCTCTCCAAACGATAAAATTTTATTCTAAAATCTTTCAAAACATGATTTTGTTAAATGTTATTTGTTTGTTATTGATCTCTCTTTTTCGTGATCATTTCGAATGCTGTTTCGAGTTTTTTGTTAATTTTCGATTTCTACATTCGTTCTGATAATTTTTTTCAGGTATGATGTGCAAATATTATTACGTCATCTTACATAGAGGTGCAGTTTTTTTTTAAAATAAATTATTTGGCAATCTCTCCAAAGGATAAAATTTTATTCTAAAAGCTTTAAAGCATGATTTTGTTAAATATTGTTTTTAATAACTTTTTGATTTTTTAAAAAAAATAAAATATACAATTCACGCCAAATTTGGAAATTTTTACCGTGAGAGAGTGTTTTAAAACGTCACACTTCAAAGGAACGGTGTCAGACAAATAGGGGAGCAACTATTCGTGACTGTGTTTGTACGTGAAAAGATGCGATCCGGAAGTCGCGTCCTACTCCCCCCCCCCTGTGGCAAGAAGGAGCGTTCTCATTGGTAGTTGTGTTAATGAATTGACTTCAGCCCCGAAAAGGGTACCGTAGTCGAGTCGACATTAGGAGAGCTCCAAAAGCCGTTCCATAAGCTAGTAATCCCTGATAGAACCTCAAGAGAGAGGGAGTGAGAAAATATTAACGTCGCACTATCAGCTACACGAGGGCTTTTGGCGACGGACCGCGTAATTTTGAACCATGGTCAAGTGACGCGGACGACATCTGAGCTGGCACATCCCCTCTCCTACCTACCACACCACACCAACGGGAGGACTTTTGAACTCTTGACAGATGTAATGAGCATCGCTTCATTACACGGCGGGTCTTCAGCGGTACTGGGCTTGAACTCATGACACGCTAGCCATGATCCGATGTCTTGACCTTTTGGATACCGCGGCCACCTGATAAAACCTCACATTCAAGTAAAGCGATCAAACTCTCGCATCCACATGTATCCAGTTTGAGGACCATCTGAGGTTCTTGTACCCCACTTTAGATACCACTGGTCAAGACAAAACTTTGTTGCTACAAGGAGCGAAGAAGGAATTGAATGATGAAAAAATGGCCGCAAGAAAAAATATTTAGGACATTTGGGGAGAGGGGGCGGCATTCGTGTTTTCCAAAGAAGCAAACCTCACAAGAGAAAAGAAAGATTTTTCAGTCTTTACATCATTTCTAAAGGTCGTGAAAAAGGTAAATCCTGAGAATTAATTGATTGTTAATTAACGTCACATTCGGATTGACGTCACATTGACGATGGACCTCATTTTTACCCAAGGTCAAGCGATGAAACTTAAATGGGAACCTCACTCTCCAAACTTCAATACCACGCTGACGGACAACCTGAGAAATTTTGTGAGTGTCAAGTCTTTAATATTGTTGTGGCAGCGTAGCCTAGTGGTCAAGATAACGGACTCGTGGCCGGCGTATCATGAGCTCGAGCCTAATACCGCTGAAGACCCGCAGTGCAGAGGGGGCCGATGCAAGTTAAATATGTCGAGGTTCAAACGTCCTTCCGTTGTTGAAGTGTGGAACTTAAGATGTGTGTGTGGGGGGAAGGATGTCAACACAGGTATCGTCCTCGTTACGTGACCATGGTTCAAAATTATGAGGTCCATCTCCAAAAGCTCTGTGTATATATAGCTGAATAGTACGACGTTAATATTCACTCACTTTAAACTTATTGTCTTACTGGATTGTTACCAGCCACGAAGTTGATCTGAACCATAGAGCTTCCGGTCTTTGTCAGTGGCGTACACAGACCATTTTCATGGGAATGGCTTTAAGTTAGCTCACTGGCTTAGAGGTAGTGGGCTCGCTTCGTAAGCCTAAGGTTGCGGGTTCGATATCGGCCAGTGGCCGCGGTAGCCAAGTGGTCAAGGTATCGGAGCATGGCTAGAGTGTTATGAGTTCGAGCCCAGTACCACTGAAGACCCGCCATGTAGCGATACACATTAAATCTGTCGTGAGCTCAAACGTCCTCCCCAGGGAAGGTGTGGTAGTTAGGAGAGAGGGGTACCAGGTTCAGGTGTCGTCCACGTCACTTGACCATGGTTCAAAATTACGCGGTCCCTCTCCAAAAACCCTCGTGTAGTTGAACAGGGCGACATTAATATTCACTCACTCCCTCACTCGATATCGGCTAGAGTTGATACATTTTCTGGATGCAAAAATCTTAGGCAGGCATGTTAAATGATTATGTGGCATGTAAAAGATCCATTGAGTGTAAATTTGACTCTGGTACTCTCGGCAAAAGGAAATCACGGCAATATTTGGTATCTGACGAGAGCTTGACTCAATTCAAACGTCAGAATTTTGGTAGAGAGAGCCACCACTAGATGGTGCCACCATGAAATGACTCTCACATTTAGGGACTTGCTGTGTCTGCAAAAGCTTCGTTGCCAATATGCAGCCCGTTGAAAAAAAAAACATGTAATTGAAAATGCTGAGAGAACCTCTATTCTAAAAAAAAAAAAAATAGTGTATGGGAGAAGTTTGAACACTCATTCCCAGCCCGATCTCGAGTGAGTGAGCGAATGTTTATTATAGACGCACTATAAATCAGCATATGATCTATTGGGGACAGACCTCGTAATTTTGAACCATGGTTAAGTGACGAGGACGATACCTGAGCTGGCATTCCTCTTTTCTAACTTCAAATTGAGAACTCTGAGCCACGACAGATTTAATGCAAATCAACTATTCTACATGGTGGATCTTCAGTGGCACCTGGTATCGAACTCATGACTCGCCAGGCATGAGTTCGTGATCGTGATGGGTAGGCTATCGTAATCAAGCCTGTGGTCTCGGACGCATTAACGTTAGAAACTATGAAATAAAAATCTGGAAGTGAAATCATATTCTGGAAACTACTGGCATCCTAGAGAAAACAAAAACAAATTTATAATTAAAATTCACTTTAAAATTAAACTATTAAACTAACTATATATTACATACGTACAAAGTATCAAATCTGTTGAAACTTACATGAGAATCGAGCACTGCAATTTAAAGTCTTTCATAAGTTGGCGCAACTTCGGCGGCAATTCCACTCGCGGCGCTAGAGCAGGTGCAAGCCTATTTCGAATGTTTTGCGAATCGCAGATTGTATCGAGTCATGTTTAAATTAAAACCGCGTGACGGAGTGACACACCTTAATGAATTCGGCCACAAAGCCGAAAACAATCAGCGAGTAATATTGAAAACAATTCTACAGGCGTGGAAAGTTTTCTATTTCCAATGCTACCGAGAGCGTCATTTACATCTGCCCCAGGCAACGCATGTTGCTGAGCGCGCTGGTGGCACAAATGGCGCAAGTCTCATCTTTGTTCTTTCATGGCTTTCGCGGACGGGAAATTTACAATTTAATGTTTAACGCGTCGTTGTGAATCAAGTATAATTAATTCATATTCCTGATGTTCGTTTGAATGGAAATGGTTTAAATCTTTTTTTAATAATGCAGTTCGTTTAAATTAACCTTTTTGAATTCTGCGTAGTGGGAACGTTCCACAAAGTTAAGCCTAACATGGTTAAAAAATGCTGAAAGAAGTGTATAATATGTTGAATATAATTTTAATAATTCCATGAATGATGGTGCCATATTTTTTACTTGCACTATTTAACATTAATAACCTTTTTTAATAATGCAATTGGTTGAAATTATATATACCCTTTTCAGATTTTGTTAGAAGAGATGTCTTGCAAAATGAGAACGTTCTACAAAATTAAGCCTAATATGGTTAAAAAATTCTGACAATCAATCACGTTGAACATAATTTTATTAATTCCATGAATGATAGTACCATATTTCATTTTATTTTGCTGTTTAACACTAATTTTTATCCAGCTTTGCCTGGTTATGTGAAAGTATAAAATAAATAAAGCTTAATTATTATTTTTATTTTATTTTATCTATATAGATAAATTAACATTTTAAATTAATGGATGAGAGAAACAACAAAATTTAAAATAGTAAATATATGAATAAAATTCAATGAAAATAAAAAATCTAATACACATATTCAAAGTACCAACTCTCATTTATGCGTAGTGTTCGTGGTAATTTAGTGGTTATGGCCGCTCGTGTCCGGCGTGTCATGAGTTCGAGTCTAGTACTGAAGACCCGCCATGCAGAGGGGCCGATGCATGCCAAATATGTTGAGGCTCAAACGTCCTTCCGTTGATGTGGTATGGAAGTTAGGAGAGGGAGAGGGTACTAGCTTGGTGTCGTCTTCATCCCTTCACCATAGAACAAAATTATGAGGTCCGTTACCGAAAGCCCTTGTGCAGCTGAGTAATGCGACGTTTATATTCATGCACTCCCTCAGCGTTGTATTTCGAAGCAACTCTAGGTTTATTAGCGGTGGACTTCGTAGTTTTTAACCTGTGATGAGGACGATACCTGGATAGGCACTCCATTCTGTGAACCTTCACATTACATCATCATAAAGATTTTGAAACTGGACAAATCTTAAGTGCATCAACCTTACTAAAATTATCCTTTAGTGGAATCAGGACTCGAATACACTAATCGATAGAGTCAATGCCTGCCATTTATTTTCGTTACAAGATGATTGTATTCACGTGCATCAATATACATCTGGTTTAATTAATATTTTAAATAAGTTTTTATGAAGACAACAGCAGAAAGTTCGTAAAATGTTACCCTGGAGCTAAAATTAATCCTCACCTCGAAATTTATATAAAATACGATCAACATAAAAGAAAAAGATTTTAAAATTGTATTTTTTGAAAGAAGAAGATTAATGTGTTTTGAAAATTTGGTACTTTTCCGTTTCGTAGCCGCAAGCGTTTAAAGTCGCCAAAAATGATACAGCTGAAGCCAAATGAAATATTTCCGCTTATAAATTGTTACCATCGCATTTTCAAAACAAGTCACGATCTTTTCTTATAAGTAATGTCTTTTTCATAATACATCAAAAATAGTGAAAAACTAACCTTTTTTTTTATGTGCATATTGTGAGTAGTCGCCAATAAAGCCGGCTTGGCGAGATTTGCATCGGCGAAATTGAAAAGTACTGAAATATATTTCAGATATTTACATTTTTCAATAGAAATATACCGTATAACTCAATTTTTTAAATTTATTTTCGTTTGAATAAGTCTATTTTTTTTCTTTGCTCATGTTTTATATTTTATTTCACACATTTCAATAAAAAAATTGACTTTTTACATAAATATTTGTTAAAAGAAAAAAGTTACATATTTTTATTTTGTGTCTTAATTTTAATGATGTTATATGATTGAATAGGTTAATTATTGCTTCGCAACGTAAACTCTCATACTACTGGCGCAGCTAGCCCTAAGTAGGCCCTGTTTAAAAATTCCTTGGGGGCCCTTTTTTGGAAATGGGAGCTTTGATAATGGAACTATTGATAACTTTTAACGAATTTTATTTTATTATTTTGGGTCTCTGTATCTTGAGGCCCACGTATTATTGATACGGCATAGCTACGGCCCTGTCTCATATTAAACATGGAACATTTTTCCTCTTAAAAATGTCTTCCGGATTCAGCATTAAATGAAAGAAAGAAGCAAAGAATTTTTCATGCTTTAACCGAAATCCCTGACAACAGTGGTTTTTATTTCACAAACGAATTGGCTCTCTCGTATGATTTCTGGCGTTATTTGACTGGCCGCAGCAGCTTAGTGGTCATGGTAACGGGCTTGTAGCCGGCGTGTCTTGAGTTCGAGCCTAGTACCACTGAAGACCAGCCGTGTAGGGGGGTTAGGTACGTTAAATCTGTCGAAGCTCAAACATCCTCCCTTTCGTGTGGTGTGGAAGTAAGAAGAGGTGGTGCCTGCTTAGGTGTCGTCCTCGTCACTTTACCATGGTTCAAAAATTATGAGGTTTGTCGCCAAAAGCCCTTGAGTAGCTAAATAGTACAACCTTAAATTACCGCATTCACTGGAGTTATTTGATTGGTGTTTTTCTTACTCGTGAATCAAGGCAAATAAAGCCAAAGAACGCAAAGTGAGTGAGTGAATATTTACCTCGCACTATTCAGTTACACAAGGGATTTTGGGAAAAGACCTCGTAATTCTGAACCATGGCCAAGTGACGAGGATGACACCTGAGCTGGTACCACTATTTCTTAACTTCCACACCCCACCAACCGGAGGACGTTTAACCCTCGACATATTTAACTAGCATCGGCCCCCTCTTCCCGGTGGTCTTCAGCGGGGCAAGGCTCCAACTCATGACATGCCAGCCACGAGTCCGTTACCTTGACCACCAGGCTACCACGGCCTCCCAAAATACGTGTAAGAGTTCTTAACAGTGCAAAGTTCGAATATGAATTTTGTGAATCAAAAGGAAAAAGAGTTTCTTGCTTGTTAAATTTTTGCAGTGCATTTTCAAATACCTGCATTCCCAAATTGTCTAGTTATGTGTATTCAATATGAACTTAAGACAAGCGCAAAATGGTGCAAAGTTTTTGTAAAATAATCTTCGAAATTTCTTCTAATATTTGGTAAGCAGACATTAAGAAACACTCTTCGAATTTTTATGAGTGAACTGTTTTAAAGAATACATAATCCGAAGTTTTAAAAAACTGGATACTTATTTTGATGTTGCAAATTTTCCAAAGTAAACTGATCTTTTCGTGGGTATGAAATATTTTTGTTTTAAAATTCCATATTTACATTTATTTTATTTTATATTGCCAAAGTATGCGTATATAAATGACAAATTTAAAGATCTGCTAACATATCTGACGCGATACTTGAATATAAATATTCAAATTTATAATATTTACAAGAACTAAGAGAAATTAATTGGGAGATGATTTAAAGTAATTTTAATAATATTAATCGCTTTCAAAGTAATTACTTTGAAACGCATAAAATAACTAAGAAATATTTTTCATGCGATATTTGAAGAGCAATTTGAAGAAAAAAAATTAAAGCATATTTTATATATATATAGCATTTATGTATATATGTTTTCTGAAATTTATTATTCGTTTAAAATATTTTTATGTTTATATTCCTTTATTACTCTAATTGACTGTGGAAAGTAAATATATTATTTTGAAGAACTGCTTGTAATTTCTAAGAATACTCGCACAGCAACGAATTTAGTATTTTATTATTAAAGCAGCTTAAAATATTTGATGTTTTCAATATTCCCGTGAATGTTACTTTTGAAAATAGACCAATTTCATTCTTTAGTTAACCTCTTTTTTAATCTGTCGCCAAATGTGTGAACTGAAGTAAAATTCCTCATACAATATAGAATAAACTAGCAAAAATGTTTTCAGTGACGAAAAAATTTTATGGAAAATTTTTAATATTTGTATTCATTTGCCTTTAACTTCCAGAGAGTATTTCAATATATTGAAAATATTAAAAATATTGTAAATACCGATAACACCAGGTATTTTAAATACCAAGAAAATTTATTCTAATTTAGATTTCAGTTAAGTGGCCTACACAAACCTTTATTATGGGAAGGGGAATGTACATTCTGAAAAACACAAATAAAAGCGGCAAGAGGTAATCTGTATGCAGTGTCGGATTAAACGACATGGAGGCCCCTAGGCAGTTGAATTCTCGGGGCCCTGTAGCCTGATAATTTTATTACACAACAATTTAGGAATTTCTATCACTGCACAAATAAGATAACAAATGATCATCAAATTAAAAAAAAATTAAAGAAACAATTATTTATTAGAATCTGTAATAAAAAACACTATCTTGCAATAAAAAGCGTGGGGCCCCATAGGCAATTGCCAACTCCACCTAATGAGTAATCTGGCACTTTTTGTATGGTAATCAAAGTTTTGTTAGTCTGGAGGAGTTGAAGTCCCAAATCCTCCTTTTTGTGAACGCCACTGTTTCAATTATTATTTTAAATTTGATTTTCTTACTAACGATTATACAATTAGTACAAGCTACATAATGAAATAAATTTTTATATTCCAGTTTAATTTAAATTTATCATTGATTGAATTTATGTTTATTGCAAGTATAGCTTCGTTTTATAAGTACTATTTTAATTTCGAATCCTATTGCACCACCTTAATGGGGTGTCTTTATTTTCTCCTTTTTTAAAAAAAATCTCAAATCGATTACGAAGTATTTTCACTCAGTGGCGTGCACAGACCTTCCTTATGATGAGGGGGGGGAGGGTACCATTCTAAAAAAACATGTAGATCAAAGTGCAGAGAAATAATCTCTATGGTAAAAATTAAAAAATTGTTGGTCTACTGGGGGGGGGGGAAATTGAACTCCGAATCCCTCTGTGTACGCCACTGTTTTATCTAGATCAGTATTTCCAAATGGTGATTCGAGAAAGATTTGTCATGAACTTTTATTAAAATGAAATTATCTTTTACTTATAATTGTTTTCTTTTAACTGAGAATATATGAAATCCTAATCTTCTCGGAGAATAAGGGAATCCAATTGCACAACATGGGACATTTAACTAACGATAACGTTCGAACTGCAACAATCAACAGGCGAAGATCGAACGAGCGTTCGCCACATTCCATTTTCCCTCGCAGATGTTCGAAAACCATGCGCGCCTTTGTGAATTACCGTGGAACGCAAGTAATAATGGCGACGACAGTAACCGCCATGTATACACAATATTCCATCTTCATTTTACTCCTTCCTTCCTATTCCATAGACTCCATCCAATCAAAATCATCCCTCGAGTGCTGCGCATCACAAATGAAATTAGACGTTTTGGGCAAGTTTCAAAAGGAAGGCTGGGAATTCTTATTAACGGTTCTCAATTAAAAGCGAGGGGGAGCCGAAACGGGGTGATGTCCCAGTGTCCCGTTTTATGTCCCTTTGGTTCTTGTTGTCAGTTGGAGGAGAGGATGGGCTACAGGTTTTGTATTAGCCTCCGAACGTGACTGGAAGATCGAGGTCTTTGGTCGGTGAGGGTAAATTCGAATGGAAAGGGGTGAAATAGAAATTGATGTAGGGTTTGGATGGATGGTGGAAGAGTTTGAGATAGAACAAGCGTATTTATTATTTTTCCTTTAAGAGACCGTATAGTCGGTATAGCTACTGTACGTTATTTCCTTTATACTGTTTAATTCGTGAATTAATATAAAAAGTATTCTTCCGTCCCGCTGGTGCATATTTTGCCAAGCAGGCTTTATTGGCGACAACACACAATATAAAAAAACCACATATGTAAAAAAATGTTATAAATGTAAGTTCTGATTGGTTTTTCATCTATTTTTGATTTATTATTAAAAAGACATTATACTGATTAGAAAAGACCGCAACTAGTGGTTTGAAATTGTGGTGGTAAAAGTTTACCAGCGGGAATATTCCATTTGGCGTTCAGTTGTATCATTTTTGGTGACTTTATCGCTTGCCTCGGCAAAACGGAAAAGTACCAAAATTTCATTTAAAATTAGCCAAAGGTATGATTTTATTCAAAAAGTTTGGAGTCACCAAAATTTAATTCGGAATTCATCTTTGATCTGATAGTGGCCGTGGTAGCTTAATGGTCACGAACTCGTGGCTGGCTTGTCATCAATTCGGGCCCTGGTATCACTAAGGTCCTATCGTATGGAGAGAAGCTGATAAATCTATCGATGCATAAAAGTTCTCCCGTTGGCGTGGTAGAAAAATTCAGAGAAATGAGTGCTCACACGGGTGCCACTCTCGTCACTTAAACATGGTTCAAAATCACAAGGGGCGCTGCCAAAGTTCTCGTATTAATTCATAATGCAACGGTAATAAACTTACTTGGAATCCTGGTGTCACTGAAGACCTGCCGTGTAGAGGTTGAGTGAGTTAATATTAACGTTGCACTGTTCAGCTGCACAAGGGCTTTTGTCGATGGACCTCGTAATTTTGAACCATAGTCAAGCGAGGCGGACGATACCTGATCTGCGCACCGCTCCTAACTATCACACCACACTAACGGGAGGACGTTTGAGCTCTCGGCAGATTAAACGCGCATCGCTCCCCTACATAGCGGGTCTTCAGTGGTACTAGGCTCGAACTTATGATACGCCAGCCACGAGTCCTTTATCTTGACCACGAGGCTACCGCAGCCACACCATGTAGAGGGTATGATGCACGCTAAATCTGTCGCGAGAATCACAGTTGGAGTAGTGTGAAAGTTAAGGAAGAGCGATTCCAACTCAGATGTTATCCTCGTCACTATGTTCGGATTCAAAATTATGAGCTCCTTTTCCAATATGCTTCGTATTTCAGTAGTTAATCGTTCATTAAATTAATTTTTTGAAAGTAACAAGTTTTTTTTATTGCAAAAAAGTGGTTAAAATGTCTTTCACTCTATTTAGAGTTTCGAAGCAGCTTTACAATGGTCTTTCTTTGAATAAATTGTGCAAAATTTTTTACTTGTGATTTCTTTTGTGATATAAATTTCTCATTAAAGTGCAGATGTAAGTTTCATTTGGTAATTTTTTTTTCATTCGACTTAATTTTTCACGACAATTTTGATCTTTCATGCAGAAATATTTATTCAAAAAACGATATCACGAGAAATCCTATTGTGTAGTAAAAAAGAATATTTTTAAAGATAAAGAGCCTGTTCAAATTTAATTCTCATCATTATTCATTTAAAACACTAATAAATTGTGTGCTTTAAGATTGCTATCTTAAAAATTCCTAAGCTTTTAAGATTTTTATCCATTTTTTAAATTTCGATTATATATATTTTTTTTCAGGAATAACTAATTAAAGGATAGTGAAAATAGGAACGATTTTAGAAATTTTGCAGTTTCTCTTTTATTCATCAAAAATGCTTTCAATTTATACTTTTTCTGATTATGAAAATGTTTAAGAAAATTTTTGGTTTTGTTGCTTATATTTGCTCCAAATATATTTTACTTGTAAAAGATCTATCTACTTATTTTCTTAGCGTAGTCATGTTAATAGTAAAAGAAGACACATAATTAAAAAAAAAAAATCCAAGGAAAATTCTTAAGGAGATATTTTAGAAACAATTATAATTAAAGTATAAAAAATATTCATTGCCCCTAGATATCCAGATAGTTTATTCGAGATAATACTTATTTTTGTGCTATTCGTTTACTCATCAGTAGAATTTTTAAAAATTTTCTAAGAATTGTTGGATTATATTGAACTTCGAATTTCTTTGTGCAACACCTGGTAAAGGATCATGAAAGCCTTTTTTTTCTTCAAAAAAGTGCGTTGAAGTTATTGATTCTAACCGCACTTAAATGTTTTGTGTTATTCCATAAAGCATTTCCCCCCCCCTCCCGCCTCAATGAAATGAGGCTACGGTAGCCTAGAGGTCATGTTAACAGACTTGTGGCCGTCATGTTATGAGTTCGAGCCTAGCACCACTGAAGATCCGCCCGTGTCCGTTAAATTTATCAAGGCTTAAAGCCCTCCCATTTGCATGGTGTAGTAGTTTGGAGAGGGTGGTGTCTATCTCAAGTGTGGTCCTCGTCCCTTGACCATGGTTCAAAATTACGAGGTTCGTCGCCAAGGGCCCTCGAGTAGCTGAACAGTGTGACATTAATATTCACTTACTTTATTATTTACTAATTATTGGTGCTTTAGCGTGTCCCATTACAATATTTGATACTTGAAGTTTGCTAAATCACGTGGTCTCTCAGTTGTTGGACTGGTTTTTTTTGATTGCCTCCTATGGTGTGTATACTATGTGAAACAGATTTTGTGCTCAAAATTTCATAAAAAGCTAGCCATTTAATTATTTTTTTTATGGAAAAAAAATTGTGAAGTGATTTTAAAATGCTACTCTTCTTACAAAATTTACATAAAATTTTATTTACAAGTACGTCAAACTATGTATAACAAAAGTTGGTATGGGTTTTGCGATAACATGATTGGTATTCATACAATACTTCTTTTTATGAATGCTTATTGAAAATTCCTTAAAAAATGTATTAGTTCTGAGTTCAATTATTTAAAAAAATAAGTATTGCTTTGATTCAAAAATGTATACGACATTTGTTATATGTAGTATTAGCAATAGGTTAAAAAAATCAAAGCATTAGGCACAATCGAAAAAAAGCCTTAGCATTTTAAATGAAGACAAACTAGTTATTTTATTTTTCTGAGATAATTTAGTTTAAAGTTTTGATTTGCCATAGGGATGTGAATAAAAAGAGACGTAAATGCAATCATAATTCTGCATTTTTTAAGTTTAGAGCTTTCCAATTTTGTGAGTGAATGAATATTAACTATACACGAGGGCTTTTGGCGAGGGACCTCATAATTTTGAACCATGGTCAAGTGACGAGGTTATAGAAAAGTATATAAAGAATAATTTAGGCTAAGAAAATTAGATTTGATTTTTTGACTGATTTTTGTCAATTGAATCATACTGTTTCCTCTTAATACTCACGCATTTTTTATATTAGTGCGACATTAATGCAATAATTCTTGGCCGGCATGTCATGAGTTAGAGATCTAGTGCCACTGAAGACCTGCTGTGTAGAGGAGCTGGTGTACGTTAAGTCTCTCTTGGCTCATTCTTCAATTTGGCGTAGTGTGGAAGTTTAGACACTAGTATCTTCCTAGTAGTGCCAGCTCTGGCGTCATCATCTTTTGAATATGGTTCAAAATTACGAAGTCTCTCACCAAAAGCCTTCGTGTTGCTTTATAGTGTGAGGTTAATAAACACTCATCACTCACTCATTGAAAGTCAGTTGAATACCTTGAACTCTCGGCTGTTGATCTTAGTTGTAGTATGGCATTATTGAAGTCGTAATTTTTTACCTCAATATGTACACACGTGTATAGAAAATAGATTTATGGGTATTATATCGTGATATTGAATTTGTTGCATAAGTAACTAAAAATTTGGTAATTCATTACCGTATTTCAATTATGCCATCTATTTCATTTTTGAAATTTTTTAAATCTATTTATTTTGTTTTAATAATTTTCTAATAGGCATACAAACTAAATCTTATGAACATGAAATATTGTAAAGAAACAAGTTTATTTTTATCTCTATATATGTAACTAGCTGGTATACCCGTTCTTCGCACGGGTGAATTGAAAAATTTAACAATACCGATTGAAGGATAAAGAATGAGTTAATTTTTTTACGTGAATTGCAAATTAAACAAACAAAAAAAAAACTTTTTGCATATCTCCGCTGAAAAAAAAACCCATATTTGTTAAGTTTTAAGTCTGTGGATCTAATAGCTGATAAGAAAGATTTTTTTTATATTTATAACGGGGGCCCCGTAGCTCTCTTGTGGGTCGATTTTTGAAAACATTTTCCTAAGCGGATCTCTACTCTGCAAAAGTAATACATTGTTGCAAATTTTGTGTTATGAACGTTTGCAATAGTGTAAATTTATATCTGGATGTGTATTACTTTCTGTTGTATTGATTTTATGTTAAAATTGTAATATTCGAAAACAACGTCGTTGCGTACTTTATGATGGCGATTCAATGGAAACATAGCAAAATGTTGATGATAAAGTCAAGTTGGCATCATTTATGGTGACTATGTTGGCAAATTGTCAATTGATTAAACGGTGCAGAAGTTGATATGCTGTAGAGCCACCTGGTGGGGAGCTCAAGAGAATAGCACAAAAACATTCTCCATAAAAAATACATATTACATGCCAATTTTCATTGTGATATCGATTGAATGGTGTTGGAGTGAAGCGATTTCATATATACAAGCATCCATTTATATATATAGATATATTTTTTTCTTGTACGTTAATAGACCGCGGTAGCCTTGCGGTCAAGGTAACGGATTTGTGTCAGGAGTGTGAGTTTAGTATCGCTGAAGAACCACCGTATAAGGAAACGATGAATGTTAAATCTGTCGAGAGCTCAAACGTCCTCCCGTTGGAGTGGTAGTTAGGAGAGAAGGGGGGTGCCAACTCAGGTGTCGGGCTCGTCACTTGATTATGGTTCAGAATTACTAGGTCCGTCGCAAAAAGCCACCGAGTAGCTGAACGACGTTAATGTTCCCTCACTCACTTGTACATTAATAATACAATGACTCACCTAAGAGGAATCTTGATATTTTATTTTTGTCTATTTTGTAACATTTTCCCCCACAAAAGGCGCACAGAAAATCTCGAATATATTTTTTAATCTATGTTTATATTTTTGATTCCATTTTTTAACCAGTTTTTTTCTCGTGTCCTTCGCAAGAACGAGAGTTAACCCTTTCGTCCCTATCATACCACCCCCTCAAACAGTGCTCAACCGCGACTCGTTCTTCCATTCCCTTGGAGAGGGAGTGGCCCGAAAAGGATTGAGCAAACGATATCGCTGATTGTTGCAGACGACGAAAAGTGAATTAGTCCAATCTCCTGGGCCTCAACCTGAACCCGCAGTTCCCCGGTGATTGTGAATGCAAATAACCCTTTGAACACAGACTTGCAATTGGCCAATTTAATTAAGAAGGGGGGTACCGCCGTGCCACAAACAATTTTCGCTGAGGACACTGATCACTGGGAGGTAGAAGGATTTTTCTCGTATTTTTCTCACTCTTTCCTCTGCCGATCTGCAATTAAGAAATTTCTAGGGAATGGATATCTAGGGTATCTTAGAACTCTTGAGATGTTTTTCCTGATTTTTTCTTTTTACCTTGGGGGGAAAAAAGAAAAACGTTTAGAAGTAAGAGTTTGGGTCTCAATTATATCTTTTCTTTATAATTTGGGTAAAATTTTTTAAAATTGGGATTTTCGAAAAAATATTTTGGTGAAAGTTATACACAAATTGTCGAAGTTTAGGGTGAAAGAGTATATGTAGTGGTTGATTTTTATTTCAGAGTCCACTAAATAATGAGTTCGGATATTATTTAACAGGGTTCGTTGCCAATATTTCTTTGCGCTCCTTTAGTCGTCACGGTAGTCTAATAGTTATGAGTTTGAGCTTAGTGCAACTGAAAATCTACCGTGCAGAGAGGGGCTGATGCATGTTTAATCTTTTGAGGCTCAAACTCTTTCTGTTTGTTAACTGTGAAATTTTAGAATTGACAATGAGATGTCGTCTTTTTCATTTAACGAAGATTTAAGACAGAGATTCTCAACCCAAATTTGTTGCGGTACACTTTTTACAATCTCAAATTTTGGCGGCACACCAACAATAGAATAAGTTTAAAAGAATTTTATTTATCTATAATACACTATGTAAAATTATTTGATAATAATTTTCAGTGTTAAATTAAATAATATGTATGCCAAAGACAACAAAATGTTAATTGAGTAATTAATTACACATTAATTATAAGAATACATAAACATATGAAATTTGAGCTTGATGATTTTTGATAATTTCGTTTATATTTGGTCTTAAAAATGATAATGTCACTCTTATTTCCCCATCTACATTTAAAAGTGCCGATCTTTCTTTCACTTTTGTATCTATTCATGCTGAAAATTCGAATTCATACAAATAATATGTAGAAAATTGTAACGATATTTTTAAAAGCTTTTTTGGCTATTATAAAATAATCACCTCTAATTTAATTCCAGAACTGTGGCCACGTTAGCCTAATGGTCTAAGTAACGGACTCATGGCGGGCGTGTAATGAGTTCCTATAGTGCCGCTGAAGACCCACCGTGTAGGGGAGGCAATGAACGTTAAATTTGTCGAGAGCTCAAACGTCCTCTCGTTGGTGTGGTAGTTAGGAGAGGGGGCGCTAGCTCAGCTGTCCTCTTCAAAATTACGAGGTATGTCGCCAAAAGCCCTGAGTAGCTGGATAGTGTGACGTTCACTCACTTACTTCAATCCAGAATGAATCGACTTTTCCGAATGTTTTGAAGTTAAATCTCGATTATTACAGAGCAAAATTAGTTTTTCCTCTCCATTAAAAGTTTATTCATATAGAGATGTATCCGTTATCACCAATGAATTACAACCCAATCAAATTTTTTTTGTATCCACGAGAGTCTAAGTTAAATATCCCACGAATATCCTTAGTTTTATTTCTATAAAACGGCCGAGTGATTCGGTACAGGATTTTTTCCTCAGAGTGTAATTCATAAAAAAATTTGGTGCCACACAAAAGTGCCTAGGCACTGTGGTTGAGAATCACTGATTTAAGGTATCCGACTACCCTAAAACTGTGATTTTTGCCAAAAATTTACAACTTTTTTATTAGCTTTAGAAAAATACCAAGTTTATTATTTTCTGTTCACTAGAACAAAAACTTCAAGTGTTTTTCTAAAATCAGATGATATTACTTTAAGCAAGATGTTCTTTAAAACGCGTTTTACTCGAAATGTGATTTTTTGAAAATAATCAAACGGGGTCAGCGATTGCTAAAAAAGTTTTGTACATAGTTAACTGTGAAATTTTTTCTGAATAATAGTAGAATTGTTTTAACCTTCATATGTATCAATCACTGTTTTATTACAAAATTGACAGTCCCTTATGTGAATATAATCACTGTCTTTTTAAGCATTTTCATATAGTAACCGAGATAAAGTGCTCTAGTTTTTGTAAAAAAGAAAATCTCTCTTATCCTGAAGGTCATTTCAAAATTGAATAATAAAGCAACACATTAGATTGAAAAAATTGAGAATTTGTTCACAAACCTTTGGTGCAGAATGGGCCGCGTTTATGCTATTTTTGTTAATGTTCACCTATTTTTTCCCATTTTAGTAATAATAATTTCTTTTTCTCTTCTTAATTTTAGCACATTTTTCTTAAAATGCACTAAAGAAATCTATAAATAACAAAAGAATCCCCATACCTCCTTTTATTAGTAAAAAAGTTGTCGCAATCAGTCGGATACCTTAAGATAATGAGATCCACCATAAAAATACCTCGCGCGTGTTGCTTCGAAGCTTGATGTTAACATAAAATTTATCAATTAATCACTCCATGATAAAGTAAAACAACTAAATGCATTAGATGAAGGTTTTTAAATTTCTAATGGGCTGCGGATTTCTGTTTTACCATTGCAAACCTAATACATTCCCCGGAAGCTGGTATCTCTTTTAGTGCGGGCACCATATAGGTGGAATACCAATCACCGCAAAGTAATTTTGACGCCCAGTTTCCTCCCAAAAGTTAGGCACCTGAGCTCTGACGATGTGAACCTGCACTAGGATTTAATTTTGCCGAGAGCATCCGAGCCAAACAGATACTTTAAGGATCTTTTACATATCGTATAATCATACGACATGGCCGCTGTCGATTTTCTGCATCATAAAAATCCACCGACTTGGGCTGGGGCGAACCCGCAACCTTAGGTGCAGAAGGCCAGCAACAAACGAATCACGCTACTCAGCCGAAGGTTATAGAAGATAAATCTGATGGGCTGGAGGTACTACTATTTCTATGAAATTGTTTAATAATGTAGCATTTCAAAGTATCACGAGGGCTGTTGGTGATGGACCTTGTATTTTGAGTCTTTGTCAAAAGACGAGAATGACCTTTTTAGTTGGTAGTTCACTCTTCATACTTCCTCTCTATAGAGGAATTTGAGTTTCCACAATATTAGCGTTGCATCACCGCCTCTGTACTTTGGTTTTTTTAGCGGCGATTATTGTTTGAAAGAAAAAAAATTTTACAAATTTGCACAGTATGCTTATATATTTTTGAAGCTTGTAATTTAGATTTTATGATACAGATAAAGTTAAGTATATAGAAAGAATTACGGAAAACCACAAATGAATAACTGTTGCAATTAGATTGCAATGTTTATTTAAATCTAAAAATAAATTATTTTAAAATAGAGAATAGAATTATTTTTAAAGCGTAGTTAAGGAACACTGACGATAAACATATTTAGCAACAAAAATGAAACTAGTTGAAATCAAATATTGTGAATGAATGTTTTTATGAGTAAAGAATGTATCTTCTTCAAGGGCGTGACAGCCAAGAGGGTGGGACTTCCGAAGAATTTGCTTCTAGGACTATTTTTTTTTTGGCCATGATGCTCCAACTAGTTACTTTTAGGGTAGATAAATCCCTTTCTAACCACGCCAGCCCATTTAATTCTTTGGATTCTTATATATTTGACAAGGTTTGGTTCCCTGAAGGCACAGTAGAGATCTAAATTTGAGCATCTGTTCCAAATGCCATCAACTTGAGTTTTTCCAAAAATTGCTCTCAGGGTCCGACACTCAAAGCAACCAAGAGTATTGTAATGAACTTAATTACCATAGGAAACCCGTTGATAAGTAGGAGGCAGAAAAGGCTTCCACACAGCAACCCAAGCCTCCTACTTTTCAAGATAGACTCCTTTATACGCATGCGCAGTGGAGCTCCCTTTCGAAGCCATGTTAGATTTGAGATGGTGATCTGAGAAGCGAACCGGTTTTGAGAGACGCTCCGGTTTTGAGAGGGTAAGAAAGAGAAGGCAAGTTGTGTTAGGATAGCTCGTCGGTTCTTGTGAAATATAAAAGTTTAAATATATAATATCTCTAGTCTGTGTTTTTGTTTCTAGTACGTCACAGTATTTTCATTTTGTGTCATTGTCCAAATTTCTGACGAATGAAAAGTCAAAATGCTCAGATAATTTAAATTCTTCCTATATATCTAATTCCTTTTTAAGTAAATAATTTAAATTGCTAATTTAAGTTGGATTTTATAAAAAAAACTATGATTTTTTGATTTAAAAAAATTCAAATTTATAAATCTGAAAAGATTATTTGATTAGTAAAATTACATTTCAAAATAAATAAATGACAAGGTACTGAAGAATCCATTTTCTGGATCTATTTTTAAGAAAGGAATTCAGTGCAAAACATGTGGCCATGATGGCCGAGTGGTCATTGTTGCGAGCTCGTGGCCGCGTCAGCCTAGTGGTCAAGGTAACGGACTCGTGGCCGTTGTATTATTTGTTTGAGCCTAGTACCATTGAAGACCATAAGGGGGCGATGCACGTTAAATGTCTCGAGGGTTCAACGTCTTCCCTTTGGAGTGGTGTGAAAGTTAAGAGAGGGGGGGATGCTAGCTCAGGTGTCATCCTCGTTTTTTGACCATGGTTCAAAATTACGAGGTCCGTCGTCAAAGCCCTCAAATAGCTGTATAGTATGACGTTAATATTCCCTCACTCACGTGACCTGTGTTATGGAGTCGAAGGTTCGAGTTCTGGTGCCACTGAAGAGACGCTATGTTGAAGAGCTTAACTTAACTCAGTGGCGCAACAGCCCATGAGGGCCAAGGCCTACTATGCCCATATAAGTATACGTGACCTTGGGCCCTGAGGTTTATTAGCAGATGTTCCGATCAGGTGGTCAGTCGGACGCTAATCCTCCAGTGTTAAGCTCCCAAGCAAGCTTGATACTCATTTATCGGCCCATTGAAGGGATGAAAGGCTTAGTCGACCTTGCCCAGCCCAAGATTTGAACCTCGGGCCTGTGGTGTGGAAGCACGATGCACTACCACTGGGCTTCTGTAGAAGAACTTATGCATATTAAATATATCGAGCCTCAAAGTCTTTTCGTGTTGTGGAAGTTTGGAGAGAGGGGGAGGGGCAGCTTATAGGTGTCGTCTTCACTTGACCGAGGTTGAAAATTACGAGTTCCGTTGCAAATTGCCTTCGTGCAAGCGTGAAAGTGCGAATCAAAATCCTCTGCTTAAAATAAGTAATCAAAATACTGAGTTTTATTGTTTATCATGTTTTAATGACTTACAAAGTCTGCAAGTACTAAATGTAAAGAAATCGAATTCCGTCTTGTTCTGTAAACACGTCTTGTTCTGTTTATTGCAACTGTTTCGTTATTACATATTCATTACGTTATTTGGTGGTGCTTAAATCTTAAGTGTTCAGGTAAGGATTTGATTGATTTGTTTTATCAACGTCGCACAGAAGCAATATGCGGGTTATTGGTGATTTACCTCGTAATATAGGATCAAAATCAAGTGATGAGGATGACACCTGAGTTTGCGTTCCACTCTCTAAAACACGGATATCAGACTCAATAGATGTGACAGGCATCAGCTCTTCAAACGTTGGGTTTTCAATGGCACCAGGACTCGAAATTGGAACTCTGCAGGAGGTACACCGACCACAAGTTCACGATCATGCCCACTCGGATGCCTCGGTCATACCCGGATGAGGATTTCTTTACTCCTTTTTGTTTATTGCATGAGATCTTTTGTTTATTGTATATATCTGATGTAGGAGCACATTTTAATATAAACTAAACATTCGTTAAAAATATAAAATTCTTTATTACGCAAGCAGTCGTCTAGAGCTTTGCTTGCCACCCTTTTTATCACAGCGGACCGATCAACGTTTGATAATTTCATCGCAGCACGCTGAGAAAAGAAGGCTAATTGCTTATATTTTGGAGGGTTTAAATCATCTTTTTAATTTAATTGTATTTAAATATGCCTTCAAAATAAAATACAGTACATCAAAAATGATTATAACGTAAATTTAACGTTTTAACTCACTAGAATACTGTACAATACACCACAGTACGTAAAATGGAATTAATTTAATGTTCCTTGGGCTGGTCCGGTATCCTTTGATCCATGGACTGGTACCAGTCCGTGGTCCGGCATCATTTGATCCCTGGACTGGTACCAGTCCACTGCCTCCGGCATCCTTTGATCCCTGGACTGGTACCAGTTCGCGGCCCGGCATCATTTGATCCTGACTGGTACTATGTGTACTGCCGGCATCTTTGATCCTGACTGGTACAGTCGCGGCATCATTTGATCCATGCACTGGTACCAGTCCGAGGCCTGGCATCATTTGATCCATGCACTGGTACCAGCCGTGGCCAGTCGCTGGCATCATTTGACCATGCACTGGTACCAGTCCGAGACTGGCATCATTTGATCCATGACTGTACTAGTCCGAAGACCTGGCATCATTTGATCCATGCACTGGTACCAGTCCGAGACCTGGCATCATTTGATCCATGCACTGGTACTAGTCCGAGGCCTGGCATCATTTGATCCATGGACTGGTACCAGTCCGCTGCCTGGCATCATTTGATCCATGGATTGGTTGGTACCAGTCCGAGGCCCGGCATCATTTGATCCATGGACTGTTACCAGTCCGCGGCCCGGCGTTTGAGGACGGCTAGTCTAGAGGGAAAATTATTTTAGTTACAATGCTTTCGGAGCGAAATAATAGTCGTATATCTGTGTGTGGGGTGTGTGTGGTATAATTTGAATATATTTTATGATTAATTTTGATGAAACTGATATAAATATTAGCCTACTAAAACATTTATTTTAATTAAAAAAACAGCAAAGATTTTTAGAATTATACCAAATTATGAAAAAGTTTTATAATTTAGATTGATTGCATATTTCTTAAACATTTAGTAGGTCAATTGTCAACGTCATATAAATTCATTATGATGCTCCTATTATAAATGCAGCAGTTTTTGATATTTTTTCGAACTCTTTGAAGTCAAATGTCTGAGCAAAAGGTTAGTCGGGCAGAAATACTTAACCCTTAGAATGTAGGCTCAAAAAGTACCCGGATGAAGGATTTCTCTTTTGAAAATTGATATTACCATTTGTACGTTCTTATTGGTTATTTAATCAAGTGGACGCCCTCCCTTTTTAGTCCAGGTAAATACCGTCTGATGAAAAAGAACAAAAAGAAGACTGGCTTTTTTCCAAGCGCGAGAAAAACTTCATTAAAAATGAATCCCGCTTTTTAGGGGCACACCCCCGTAATTGTAGGCATGGGTACAGGCCTCTCCAGGGCCTAAGGATAGGGTAAAGGGCGCAAAAGAGTAGGGGGAGGACGTATTATTAATCGTTTGACATGCCCCTTAAAGGGAGTCCCCACATGAGTCACTGTAATAACTCCGTAAGAGGCAAGTCAAAATGTTCGAGGGGATGTATGCGTCTTTTGATCTTTTAGTTGCTCTCAGGCGTTTCCATCGGAACAAAAAAAAAATGCTCTTTATTCTGTAAAAATAAGAATGAAAGAAAAAAATTATTTCCTTTCTCTCTACTTGAACTACCTGCTTGTTGGATCATTAATTAAGATTACCAGAAGCCTATAGTTAAATAAGGGCGGTCTCGCGATGATTGGCGCAATTTGATTTTTCTCAGGGAATTAATAAAAAAGCGTTCCACTCATGGGATTAATGAGAGAAAAAAATGAATCAGTGGTGTTCTCTTCCAGTGAATAAGTGATAATTGTGAACGCATGAAAAATTCAAAATCTCTGCGAAGGTACAATTAGTGCAAGGATCTCACTTTCGCCAGTACCCGACAAATGAGAAATTTTTTAAAATTAGGCTTAACAAGTTTCTTGTGTTAACTTTAATGAATATAGATCGCGATTTTAAGCCTAATGGAATGTTTATAAAAATGAAAACAAATGAAAAATCTTTTGATACTAACAACATCTAAATAAATACTATATCAATTACGCATTTTTTTCGTAAATTTTAGTAAAATCAGCCAATATTAGTTTCGAACGAAATGCACAAGAATTTTGCTCTGTATTTTGTGGAAAATGAAAACTTAGAATTAGGCTTAACAATTTTCTTATATTAATATTAATGAATGTCAAATGGAATTTTTAAAAGTGCAAAAATGTAACTAGTATCACAAAAATATTTCATCTAAATAAAGAGCATATCAATTCAGCATTTTTTTCCCGCAAGATTTAGTAAACTCAGTCCGTACCAATTTCGAACAAGAATTTTGATTTGTATTTCTCTTAAGTTCAAAACTTAAATTTAGGCTTAACAAGTTTCTTATTTTAACGTTAAAGAATATATGCTATGATTTTAAGCCAAATAAATGGAACACTTATAAATAAAAGAAAAATGCAACTGCATCAGCACAGATATTTCATCTAAATAAATAGTATATCAATTACACATTTTTTCACTTAAATTTTAGCGAGATCAGTCAAAATCAATTTCTAACGAAATGCATAAGAATTTTGGTTTGCATTTTGCTAAACAAGAAAAATTAGAAATTAGGCTTAACAAGTTTTCAAATCCATATATGTATGCATTCACGCATACGGTAACATACTTTTATCTACATAAATTTCATTTCAATGTGCAAAGTGCTTATAATTATAGTTCCGCTTCCAAAATTCTGCAAAAAAGAACCACTGGTTAGAATGACTTGAAATTTGAACCGAATGGGGTTGAAAAGAGAGGAAACGGTATGGAATAAGAAAAAAAGTTCCAAAATACACTGCTGGCCACCGTAAATGCAACACCAAGAAAGACAAGAGATAGGACAACAAAATTTATTTTGTGGATAACATGTTGACCAAGTATCAAAAGATTAAATTTATAGACTTCTGTGAAGTGTGGTTCCTGCCAGAATCAGTCGCCAGAGTAGCCGCCATTGGTGGAGATCACCACTGTCAAACGCCTCGCCATTGATTCAAAGAGACTTTGGATGTGTTCTTGGGGTACAGCAGACCAAGCAGATTCCACACGTTGCCAAAGTTAATCTGGTGTGGCAGCTGGGGGTGTAAACTGGGTCAATAGTTGAGCAACTATGGACTACATGTTTTCTATCGGCGAAAGATCCGGAGAGCGAGCCGGCCAGGGAAGCAATTCAATCTGGTGATTGACGAAGAACCTTTGGACAATGCGTGCCACGTGTGGTCGCGCATTATCCTGTTGAAATATGGCTGTGGCCAACTGGCTCGAACACCTCGGAGATGTAGCGCTGGCTGTTTAAAGTACCGGCAATGCGTACTAGATGAGTGCGAGAGTGATATCTAATACCACCCCATACCATAATAACTGGTGCAGGACCAGTGTGGCGGTGCATAACGCAGCTGTTCAGCATCCTCTCTCCACGGTGTCTCCAGACTCGAATCCAACCGTCGTGGTGTTGCAGACAGATGCTTGACTCGTCAATAAAGACAACTTCATTCCATTCTGAGACCCACATCCTTCTTTAATCACACCATTGGCGGCGGAGACGTCTGTGGTTCTGCGTCAAGGGTAGACCAAGCAATGGACGTCTTGCGGACAGACCACTCTGCTGTAAACGGCGTCGAATGGTACGCGCAGACACTGAATGATGCGTTACAGACTCAATGTGCTGTGCTATGGTTCGTGATGTGACTGAGCGATCCGTCACTGCATGCGCACAATTTGCCTGTCCTCACGTGAAGTGGTGCACTAAGGTGGATGCGATCGATCACGTCGTACCCTATTGCGTCCAACGGTCACATATCCGCATTACAGTTGTTTGGTTTCGTCCAACACTACTACCCTGAAGGATAATCCACAATCTCGGTGGGCCACTATCCTTCCTCTGTCGAACTCGGATACTTGATCAAAATCTGATCGCTGTTTTCTACGAGACATAACTGGTCGTTTTTTGAAAATACCACAAGAAAAACACAATTGCCGAACTTGAAATAGTCGAAATCTCCAAGCCTTAAATAGCGCTTTGAGGTGGCGCTACAGGCGTGCGTGATGTGTGTTTGCGCTGAAATTCTAATCATTTGCATATCTCACCTTCGCTAATGCATGTTGTGAATTTCATGTTATTTACTTGCTTCCTTCAGGGTGTAGCATTTACGGTGGCCAGCAGTGTAGATAACGCTGTAAGCGGAATAACGAAAGTGTTCGGCTACAAGTGGCATCGAATTAGACGACGATGACTTAGGCATGAGTTTAATCTTAAGCCAACTGCACTATTCAATGTGCATGATTGCTTCGATTTCTTTTTTTTTTATGGAAAAGGATCCTCCCACAAAAAATTCCTTCCAAAACCTTCAACAGTTGTTGCCCTAAGAGTGAGAAGCCCATCCACCACAAAAAGGTCATGCCGCATTGAATGAGAAAAATTAGTTTTTAATTGTTTTTGAGGTCAAAAACTGCATAAAAAGCAACAATCAAAACATCAATGAATTTTTTATGCCATTCCAGTTCAAATTTTAAGTCATTCTGAGTAATGGTTCTTTTTTAACCGTATTTTAAAAGTTGAACCTTAATTATAATCACCCTATATATATATTAATCTCTACATCAAGCATCTCTAAAGGCCCTCCAAGTAGAGGAACTGATGCACGTTAAATCTGTCGGGTGTGCTGTATCAGCTATGAATCGTCCTCGTCACTTGATGGAGATTCAAAACTACGAGATGCATCACCAATAGCATTCGGGCAGCGATGAAGTGTGTCACAAATAAACAATCAATCAACATCTATGATTTGCTCACTATCTTCGAAAATTAAGTAAATGTATTACTAATTTCGTAATTATGCATAGATGTTAACTTTTTTGTTCTTTTCATTTTATGAATTAATTTTTCGATTTTACAGACTGCAGTAGTAGAATTATTAAATCGTAACCAGAAATTCAAATATTTGTTCGTTTCCTATAACTATAATGTTATAAATTAAAATAGAATTAAAAATTCTCACTTTTGTCATAGTTTAAATTCAGTTTTCACTCATGCACTTATTTATTTTTTTTCAACTTAAAAATATTACGATTTCAGGATGGAGGAAAAATGAAAAAAAAAACCTAAGTTTTTAACAGACATTAACTAGATTTTAAATTAGAAAAGAAAGAGTAATTTTGTGACAGATATATTTAAAAAATATAATGATCTTTTTATATGTTAAATGGCGATTGGAAATATGTTCATAATTTAAGTCGTAACCAATTTCAACAACTGGGTGTGCATATAAAAAATTTTTATCATTAAAAGAAATGGGGGAAAATCAATATTCCCAATTTTAAACTAACTATAAACTATTAGTTTAAATAATGGGATATTTAAATTGCATCACTATCATAAAACATAACAAAGTCATTTAAATTTTCTTTAAATTCTTGTACGTTATTACTGTAAACTTTATTACTAAATTTTAAAGAAAAATCTATGCTTATTTATCAAGAAATACATTTCATTATTTTTGTTTTTGTAGAAAAAAAGGTTATTTTTTTACAAAAACAAAATGCAATAATCGACATATTGGTTAAAGATGGATAATTCGATAAAATGTTTATATCGTAATCTGCTTTCATTTCAAATAATCGAACCCTATTTCTTATTTAATAACAAACGGATTCCCAGCTTTTGCAAAAATAAATTTAGTAATTTTATACATTGTATATTTTTTTGCATGGGCTACTTTTCCGAGTTAATATTAATTTGTCCTGACAAGACATATAAATATACAGTAAAACCTGTTTTTGTGCGGTAGATAGTGACAGCATAAAAAAAACCACACAAAAAAATTCGAAAATTTCACAATTTCTTACATATATTTACTAATTCGTCAAAATATTACAGAAAATTTTTTATGCGGGGGGAGAGGGACCGCATAAAAACACACTTAGAAAATAGACCAATTATTTCGGACTTCTTTATATTTTCTGATGGAAATTCATCAGAAAATATCTCCATAACAGAATAAATAATTCAATTACACATGGAAACATTTTAAAAACATTTAGTTTCTCATTGTATACATGGAGAAATTTTCAAAATGCTCATACATAAGTCACTGCTACTCATCGTAAGCCAAAGCGCTCATCTTTCCTGTGATGAATAAGTTCAAAATCGCTTTCGTCTCTTGAAACTACAATTTTAATTGATTTATTTTTTGGCACCATAAAGTAAGAGATAAATTTTTACGACAAAGTTTGGTTGGTCAGTTGCTAGTAAATGTCACTATAATCAGATATGCATAATCGAAGTTCTTTTTGTGTGTGGAATTTCATACTCCTTTCGGAATTGGTATCTATTTTGAAAATGCTTTTCCAATTTGTTGGAAAGCTGGATTCCATATATATTTTATTTGCTCTCAAAGAATCTGATTTTTCTTGTCCAACTTCATAATCTATCGAATTATTGATAATGTCACTGTCATTGAAAGTTTCATCTTCAATCAAGCGCTGGCGGTTGGCGCGTTGAGAGAAAGCAACTGAACGTGCATTGTCGGGAGACTGTTTATAACAAATGAACAGAGCATCTTGAAGTGTATATATGCACATTGCAGTGGCGTAACATACACCCCCGCAACTCCCGCCTCAGGACTATTGGGGGCCCAAGGCCTAACTAACGCCAATCCACCCAATTTATAAAATATTAACAAAGGGCAAGTGTCATAACATTACAGTCATTCAAAATCCTAATGATGAGAGGTTAAAGCTCGAAAGAACTAGGCACTCTGGTCATCCCCCCCCCAACGACTATAAAATATTAAATTCAAAACCTGACTTTGCAGGAAGACCCTGACATTCTCCATCACCACTGGTACATTGATAGAAAACATTTCAGTGGTGCCAAAGCCGTTGAAATTCACATACCGCATAAAAAAAATCGAACAAAAAAACACATAAAAATAAAATCGCATAAAAAAGGACCGCACAAAAACAGGTTCTACTGTATAATAATTTACAAAAAATTTCTATCGTTATTGATCCTCATAAAAATTGTATTGAAACAGCAAAAAGTATTTGAATATTATAGAAAGTTTATTTTACTCCTTAAAGTAGGAACAACAATCCGTACAAAATTCACCAATTTTAACAAATCCTTTATACTTAGATGACAGTAATAGCTGTTATCATCAAATCTTAAAATACTAAATCAAAAATCTGTTATTATTAAATTAAAAATAGCTATTATCTTTATCAATTATAATGCTTCAGATACAAAAACAAAGCCCCACAGTCAATTCCCCATAAAACCTTATTTTCAATTCTTTTAAAAGTATAGTTTCAATTCTTTCAATTCTTTATCCAAGTAAGTATTACAGCAACATGGCCTAATAAAGAGTTTTACATGAGTTTGTGTAATACTGACTAGCAAAACACATTTTTTTAAAAAAAAGCATAATATAAAATCAATCAATAAATGTGTGATATAATTACTGTGAAATTTTAGCTGTTGAAAATTTTTTAAGAGGCAAAAACTGTTAGTTGTATTTCTTATTTAAAAACTAAAAATAGAAATTGTACCTTTAATCTCGACGTTTCCACCACTTATGTCGGCATCGGAAGCCTAGTTGTCATGGTTACCGAATTGTGTCCAGAGTGTAATGAACTTGAGCCTGGCGTCATTCAAGACTCACCGTGTAGAGGGCCTGATGCGTGTTAAATCTGCCAAGGCTCAAAGTTCTCCCTAGACATGGTGTAGAAGTTTAGAAATAGGATTGTAAGCTCAAGTGTCGTCCTCGTCACTTGACTGTGGTTCAAAATTACTAGGTCCGTCGCCAATAGCCCTTGTGTGACTTTATAGTGTGACGTTAATAAACACCCACTCCACCATTTATATCAATCGATATTTAATTTGAATTGAGTTCTATGTAGGTGTATCTTAAGTGTTACATAAGTTCAAAGGAGCTTCTTAACAGTTTGACGACGGGAAATGAATTTTTGTCTTTTGCTTTTTAACTTTTGGCGATGGAGAAAAGGGAATTCAAATTATTTGCAGTGATGCCAACCATTATAGAATTTACTAACCTTTTTTTGTAAATAGTTTTCTTTTAAAATAGTAACTGCTTCAAACGTTAAACTGTGAAATAAAAGAAAAAGTTGAAAGAAAAAAAAAAGACGAATTTATGTCTTCCGTCTTCAGTATGTTGAATATTTACAAAAAAGGTGCAGGGGAATTCAGGCTGTATATTTTTCACAACTGGTCGTCTTCAATGTTTTAACATTTTTCCTAAAATTTGCTACATGAGACTTGTACGAAAAATAAATATATATAACATGCTATTTTCTTGTCAAAATATTTGACAAATAATTCCACTCTAAACTTATGGCTTGCTTATTGATTCGCGCGTTTTCTTTTTAACGTTTGCTGTCTACTCTAGTATTTTTGTATCTTAGAACCAGATATGTTAAGATTTTTTGAGGCCTTGGGTCCTGGGAAATCTTAAAATTTTTTGTGGCCCTGGGCCTCTATGCAAAAGTAGGCTCTATCTGAGATCTATAAAGTAGATAGTATATAGTATGCATTGTCAAATACTCGTTCAAACGGTAATTTTTAAATAATGCCTTGTTATTGCCCTTTTAAATAATATTTGTGCCTTGTGCACGACTCACAAGGCACAAACCAGCTCAACCAATAGCCGCAATTTGACTAAATGAGTTGAATGATTGCTTATGGTTTTAGGCATAGGCCTGGGGCGTAGCTCCCTCCGTATCAGCCGTATCAATGATACGGAACCCCCAAGCTTTGAGGGCCCCAAAACGTGTAAGAAAGAAATCCAAAATGTTAAGAGGCCTCAAGAAAAGGCCTAGACAGAGACAAAGGTCAACCCATAAGGATACAGTCTTACCACTTTCCCCATTTGGCAGGCAGATTGAAAATCCGTGTTTTTTGGAGAAAATATGTACAAGAATAATATTTGGCCTTTAAAATTATCAGAATCACGATCTTATTAAGACAGAGTTGAGAAGGAAACGAGCTGAGGCCCTGAGGGTTAGGCCCTCGGCCCGGGCCCATGCTTTAAGACATCCTTGAAACATTTGTCCTAGTTTTTCCACATTTCTGGCAAAATTGAATCTATCTCGTTATGGAAACTGGATTATCTTGAGCATTTTTGGCACATGTGTATACACGGTCATTCTGGCGATTGAAAGATTCTCCAACGTCGAAAATTGTCTTCTAGATAAATATAATTTGTATGTGGCCATTATATAAGCATGACGCCGCAACAGTATTTTTGTCTGAAGGCAGGAGGAGTGTGGGGGGCTTTTCCAGGATACGTGTTGCTTCTAATGTTTATTTGTTGCGGTCCATCCAGTAGCATTGGTGTGTCCATTCTGTATTACAATTGCATGTTTTCTTTTCTTAACACTTGTTTTCTGCTTTGTACCTCTCTTTTAAAGTATGACAGGTAACTATTTTTATTGCAAAAACGCAAAATTATGAAGTTGAGTGCTTGAACAACCATGAGCGACTACTGGACCTTGGAGCGTGGATGTATTCAATATAGCCAATAGAGACCATACCTTAACCGAGGAATATGAAATCTACGTATGTAGTTAAGATTGTTTGCTGCCGATTCTCCCGCTGTCGCGGGACATGACATCTACTTGAGAACCCAATCCCATGGAAAAGTGGGGTGGCGATGATTTCTCGATATCCAATCCCGTACTTTTGCGGGAAAAGCTGATCCTCAACATTAATTCTCTCCTTCAGTCGGCGTGTGGGGAAAAACTACTCATGTCTACGGTTGGCATCGCAGTAATCGTACAAAGGCAGTGTATGTATTAAGTAGCATCGTGAGCTTCCAATGAAAGTACATATGTCATCTACACATTTTTCGTATCATTTGCTTAAGTAAAAACAGTTACATCGATTGGGAAAAGCCGATTTCTTTGTCTAACTGGCATCGGTGTTTCATAAATACATTAAAATACGTTTAACGCGAAAGCGCTTAAGACGAAATATAGGTTAACACGAAGCAATATAATGGTTCCGGCAAATTGCTATGTATTTTCATGCATTTTTTTCTCTTAATACAAAACGAAAATCGCTTAACATAAAAAGATTTCTCTTCTGGGAATGATCAAAATACAAAAATCACCAGCCGCGCCGGCGAGATTTAAGAGGAGAGTAAAATGAAAGATTGGTGGTTTCACATGTTTTGCAGAAAGGAGCCTTGAAACACACTCGGAATAGCCTGTGACACTTAGCCAATTTTGTTTATCTAAGCTACTTTCACCCTCCATCCCTACAAATACCACACAAAAACATTTAATCTCTCATTAGTTGATTTTGGAATTAAGTGACGAGTACTTCACATTGTGAATAAAGAATAGTGAGTATGGTTCTCGTTTTTGTTTCATTTTAGATGAATTTCTTACGAGCACAATGGCGACGAACTCGGATGGGGAGCAAACTACTATTTCACTTAAAATGAATATGGGGCTTTTTAAGGCTGTTGATCAAAAACAGAAGACGAAAACAGAAATCTGTGTAGACTTTTCGGTGAATTTCTAACTCTACACTATCAGCAATAACAATAGGCAACATCAAAATTGTTTCGGGCTCAAAAATAGTTTATTTTGAAGTATTTTGGTCTGCTAAACACGAAAATCATCCTAAAAACTTCAGATTAGCTCTTGTTTTCAAGAATCAGAACTCACTATTCATAAATAGCTGTATTTTTACTCAGCTTTACTTTCTGTGTATAATCTTTACGGTGTTCATTTGAGTGGGTAGATGGAAGCCTCAGGAATGATTTTTATTTCAACGAAAGGCGTGTAACCGCGCCACCTTTCTTCAGGTGTGTTTTGAGTCTAAAATAGAGCATAAGTTGAAACAAAGAACAGGCAATAGTGCACGATTCAAGTGATATTCACTGTTTTTCGTCTTACACGCGTCTTTAAGATAAATTAATTCAACTATATTTAGGTCTCAAAGATAAGTGTGGTATAAGGATTTTGAGACAGCAAAAAAGGATGAGAACTATCAACAGTTGGTGAAAGAACTCCTACAAAATTTTCATGACCCAGGATGCAATATGTCTCTAAAGATCCATTTTTTACATTCCCATCTTGATTCCCCCCCCCCCGAAAAACTGTGGAACTGTAAGCGATGTGAACACGATGAAATGTTTCATCAAGATATCACAGCAATGGAACGTATTATATCAGGGTCGTCGGGATGAATCAATGCTCGCAAACTACTGCTGGACAGGGATATCTCGGGATACTCGAGCTTCGATATACAAGAGACAATTCAAAACGAAATGTTCACAGGAAATAAATTAAAAAATACTACTGATTTCTGATTATGAACATGGTTTCTAGAAACATGACTTATTGTACTGTATGTAGTTAGTAATGTTTTGTTCTTGAAATTTACCAATAATTTGATGGATGGGCTGCGGTATATCTTAAAAAAAGAGCTAATAAACAAATTTCGTTTACATATTCGTTTTTTTCAACCCAAAATTAGTAAGAATAGGCTATTTAAAACTAGGAAACAGACAAAAAGTTGTTTTTTGTTGCACAGTGTATTTAAAAAAAAAGAGCAAATTACTGAAATGTTTGGACATATCTATGTAAATAAAATGTACTCTAATAAACTTAATATTTTTGAACCTATGTGGGTTTATTTATTTTTTTGCGATATCTTAACACGAAAAAATATTTCACTCCCCTCAGTTTCGGTTTAAACCAGCGCTTCTCAAGCTTTCATTGCTTGCGACCCAATTTTCAATCATAATTTTCATCGCGCCCCCCTCCATACAATAACAATATATAGAATGTAATAATAATGTACCATGACGTATATAAAGCTACAATACGACTCTAATTATAAACTGCATTAATTAACACGATAGTAATAAATTTTGTATATGACAAGCCCATGGAAGTCACTAGTAATTATTAAACATGTTCTTAACTTACTATTGATAAATTAATTATCAAATACAATTGTACACACTCCTGATACATTTATAAATATATTATGTCAATGTAAAAGTGCCCAAATGTATTATGTTTTGCTTCTTTTTAGTAAATTGATAATTTCTTAATCTTTTATTTTAGATTTTTTTTAATGACACCCCCCCCCCCATGTAGGGTTATCACGCCCCATAGTTTGAGAAACGCTGGGTTTAAGGGTTTTTACTGTATGCTTCTTTTAGTAAGCGTGTTTTAGGTCTTAGTAAAGGTGGTCACCCTAAAATGTCTTAATGGTTCAGTGGTCAATCGCTATCGACTTATTGCCCATCCCTGTCTTAAAGTACACCTGGCACTTTAATCTTTTTGTATGAAAATGGTAAGATATTCTTCGACGATATCTTAATCTAGGATCTTCGTTGATACGTTAATCTGTTTAGCAAAAATGGTCTTTTTCAATAAGGTTTTGCAAATTCTCTCCCCGACTGCTTTGGCGAGACCTAGTGTTCTCGCTGTGCACGGACTGCAATGTTGGTCCCAGAATATATCCCAATCGTTTGATAATAACATTTTGAAGTCTAAATGCTTAAGAGCCTTAAAAAATTTCTAACGGGCTCCTTTTCCGATACAATCGTGAATGTGCTTGAATAATCACTAAGTTTTGAATGATATTGCAGAAATCTCCTACGACACAAAATTTAAAACCATGTGTTGCGTTTGAGTTACCTTCGACGATATTAATTCTTATATCAGAACATACGGCACAACTAGGTTATAAAATATACTGCTCTCTATATGTTATAAGATAACAAAAAGTTTAATTTTAGTGATGGAATACATTTCGATACAGAAAACATTTCGATTTTGGGCCATATATTCTTTAATATTATGCTGAAACCAAAAACCTTAAAAGATCTTTCGGGATATTTGTTGTAGTATAGAATGGTAGGATCAATTTCTTGAATGCAAGAACATGGGTTTGCATTGAATTGGCTAAATTTCATTCATAAATTAAATTTTGAATCTTTATTAAGTAATGATGAGAAATTTTATACCATGAAAAACCCGCTCAGTTACCACCCTCATCATCTCATCTCACCTGTTACTGGTGGCCGCGGTAGCCTAGTGGTCAAAGCATCGGATCGTGGCTGGCATGTCATGAGTTCGAGCCCAGTACCCCTAAGGAACCGCCGCTTAGGGAAGCGATGCAAATTACATCTGACGAGAGCTCAAACGTCCTCCTTTTGATGAGGTGTGGTAGTTAGGAGAGGTGGTTCCTGCTTAGGTGTCGTCCTCTTCACTTGACCATGATTCAAAAGTCTTCGTGTAGCTGAACAGTGCGACGTAAATATTCACTCACTCCCTTACACTCACCTGTTACTAACTCTAAACCGCGTTTTACCCTGAATGAGTTTTTTCAAAAAATTTTAAAACGGGAACCCAAAGATACTGCAGAAAAATTTATGAAGATAATTAAACGAAATTATTTTTTCATGTATGTTTTGTGTAGTATTTGAACTGCATTGAATTACTTTTTTTGTGGAAATCACTGCATTATTACAAGATTTAAAACATTTAAATAAAAATAATGCTTTTTGAGTGATTTTATATAATGATTAAGATAAACTGTTCTAGTTTTTCGTAAAAATTTAAATGGTTTTATCTCTTACGTAATTTAAAAATGAACAACAATGTAAAACATAAATGATTTTAAAATTATGAACTCGTTCATGCTTATTTTGTTCATAGTGGGCTGGATTTACTAAATTTTTTTTTCACATTTTGATACTTAAGTATTTTTTTCTTTATAATTTTAGCTTTTTTCATTTAAATAAGTGAAAAAAAATTCAGATTACTAATCAATTAAAAAAAATCTCAAGTATATAACCAACTACCTTAATCATTATAAAAGAATCGAAAATTGGTTTAATTATCTGAGAAATTATGAAAATGTAACAAAAGCATATAAAACTCAATGAAATAAATACACATTAAGAAGTCGCTTTATGACACAGAAAAATAGCAGAAGAAAATTTTGTTTCTATGCATGTTTATTACATAATCGGTTAATATTGTGCTAGGTATAAGCTTAGAATTTATTGTTACTTCTCTTAAAATTAGCGCGAGTATATATTTGATCAATGATTATTTCTCTCTAAATTCATCAATTTACAACATGTGGAATTTGTATGGTTTTATAATATGAAAAAAGCACGTGAGATCTGAAAATATTTTGCTGATTAAGAAAAAAAAATCCTAATAGTTCTTCAAGAAAATGTAATTTTTTGAAGTGAAAACTTCTTTAGCGGCGTTGGGCACTTTTTGGTAGGGGAAAATCTTATGGGTTCGCGTCACCGACATGCTCTGACTGGCGCATACGCAGTGTGCTGTTCGCCTTAGACACTTTTTGGATGGGTGAAATCTGGTGTGTTCGCGTCCCCGACATGCTTATAGCAATATATCTGTAGCTATACAGCTGACGGAATTGAAGGAATTTAGTGAAAAGTTCAATGTGTATATACTGTGCATTGCTCGTTGCGATTCCGAGAATGGGCAATACATATTAATGGTTGCCGTTTATATTTCGCCTGGAAAATCTATGAGACAGATACAACGATTTTTTTCGAAAATTTGATGATTTATACAAAAGAAGGTTCTGAAATACTCGAAAAAAGATTTGGCGAAAAATAGGATAGTGTACCGATGATTTTAAGTGGATTCAATATTAACTTTGCAGATGATACAAATCTACCACTAATTGGATTTATAAATGAAACACTTAAGTTAAATATCTCCAATGATCGAAAACTCAGTACTACAAAATATAAAACGACGATCGATGGGGTTTTTACGCGATACTTAGATAAATTTCTTACTTTAGTTACCATAAGCCTATTGTATCTTTTTTAGAACAAAATGAAATAATTGAAAGTACAAAAAGTCTAAGTATTGTTGAAATTAATGATGACAATGATGCAAACAATTAAAATAATGCTAAAAATCAAGTACATTGAAATTTAAGTAAATACAAATACTATCTATAAATAATATGATTGTATATTAATTGTTATTTCAATTGAATTGTATTTATATTTTGACATGATCTTGTACAGCCCGTAATATATTTGAATAATAAAAAAACCATATAAACATGCATTTAGTTGTTGTGTGGAGTATCAATAGATATGAAAACCAGACTGATGTTGATAATTTTAATTCAAACATTATGAAATTTCAAATTTTATCACTAAAAGTTCTAAGTTTTCACTTCTATCGGCAGTCTCTATAACTGCCAATTTTTTTTAAAAAAATGAAAACTTTAAGGAGGAATAAGTTTTATAAAGCAAAGTGAAGGAAAGAAGAACAGCAAATCATAAAAATACTGGACAAATGTAATTTGTATTAATAAGATACGATTGAAGTTTATTTCTATTAATCGATTGCAGAAAAAGAATTCCTTTTAAGTTGGACTCTAATTCTTAACTGTACGTAATATTCTCGAAATTATTCTTAACTTAATTTCTGTGAAATACTCTCTACATCAAAGAATTTTTTGAAGCCTTTTGTTTATTTTTTTATATTATTGGGAATTGTAAAACTTGATACGGAATTTGAAAATAAATCTCATTCGAATTAAATAATTCCTTACGGACATCTTTTCCTTAATTTTAAAACATCAAAGAAAGAGACGCATCAAGTTTTAAGTAAAGGTTGGAAAAGAATGATAAATTAAAGAGATGGGGCAAAAAAAATGCTCACAAATTTATTTAATAAGAATTGGCGAACACAAAAATAAAAGTACGAAAAAAAAAGTTTAAATCCACATTATAACTGAAGATTGAATTTCAATTTTGGAAGCAACAAATTTGAGGTAATTCCAATTACCGATTTCAAAGTTCAGAAACCCTTTGCCCAAAAGCCTCTAAATTAATTTTTATACCAAAACTTTTATATCCTCTTAATTAGTCGTTAGGCGGCGCCTTTGTCGGAAACGCATGTTGCCATTTGAGATGAAAGAAATTATTATGACAAGAACGGGAGGGTGGAAAAAAAAGTCGCAATTGTTTCCAAAGCGAACCGTTCCGTTATTAATTTAAATACTTTTTGACGTTCTCTCATTACTTAATTTTTTCCTCTCCATTTGCTTTCTTTCTTAAATTAATAATAAAGTAATTATGATTAATTTGGATAGCGAAATCCAATGACAGACTTGTTCCCACCTTTTCCATGATTTGATTGATATTAATTGCCATTCAGCAATAGGGAATTTAAAGTGAGGGCGTGAAAAGACGAACGACGAAGGGGGAAAAAATGAATAAGGATCGAGAACCAGAATTGATAACAATAAATAATCGAAAAAAAAGCCAGTCCTAGTCATAAATAAATTGATCATTAGCACGGTTGGTACAAATCTCTTTCAAGAATTTTTCCATCGCTTTGCTAAGAAGAGAGAACAAACGATTTGTCATTGCAGTTGTTCTTTGGCGGGAAAAAAAGTGGCGTTCATCTTTTAATAAAGGATTCAGTTAGTGGTTCGCTTGGAAGAAGCAGCTTTTGCATCCTCTGTTCTTTTAACAGTAGTATGAAAGTATTCTGAATATTATTAATTGATAACCTACCACAAGTCTAATGTAGAATTTACTTGCATTATACTTTGAATAAATGAGGAATTTAAGAATTATATATCAGCTATAATCAAAGAATAAATGTTAATGGAATTAAATAAAATAATGGAACATTTTTCCATAAAAAATGTTCCAAAGGTTTGTTCAAGTTAGAAATTTTAAATGCGAGGACTCTTTTTGATGCCTAATAAAATACATATCTTACGAGAAGAACCCGTGAATTATTCTTTAAGAACCATTCTTAAATGTTTATTTTAATTTAAAAAATGTAATCCGAGAGAGAGAGTACAATTTTTGGTTAATTAAAAAAAAAAATGATTTCATTAATAATCTTAAAAATGAAACTTACCGATAATAGTTACTTGCTAGACAATTTGATATTGTTCAATCAAACGAATATTTAAACAATATTGACGAAATGTTATTGAAATTAAATTATCTTATTACATTTTCTTCTGCTTATCAACATCTACATTACGATAAAAATTTATGTATACATTTTGTGTGTTGGTACACGTGGTGCTGTGATATTCATTTATCCTTAAAAAATAGTATATTTATATATTTAATATAACATCCTATGGTAGCATCCACATAGTATTATTATTTTAAGTTCTATTATTTATAATTTCTCATACATCCTTTCTTAAATCTTATGTCTGATTTAACTTGCAATTTCGATTTTTTTTTCAGTTTTGATGATTATTAACTATTCATCTCTCTTAAGTAGAGAATTTTGAATATATATTTAATATTTTATGTATAGAAATTATTAGATTTATTTTTCTGTGGTACTTTTTATTTGATATTTAGCATTTTTAATTAGTTTTGTAAATTTAGCATTATTCTTCTAACGTTATGATTATTATCCTTATAGTATTAATATAAGCCTTTTTGCAAATAACCTGCGAAGGTTGGCTGGCCATAAGGCTATGTTTAACAGTGCAGTCTTAGTTCCTAAGGCTATGAATTTGCTATTGTATTGCTGAGGCTATCATATTTTTTAGACTTAAATTGTCTTGTTATACTTCTATTTTTACTTTCTTCTTTAGTTTTATAGCAATTTTGTATATTATGGTTGATTACACACATACACACGTGCACACGGACACGCGCACATGCACGCACATACACACATGCACACACACACATGCACACACATATACACTCATGGACAAAAAAATTAGCGCACCAAGAAATAATTGCGGGATCATAACGAAACTTGGCATGAATGTTCATGTCGCAGAGATATTCAAATGATTAGAAATGCGGTGTGATTGCGCATTACGTATAGAGGGCGTTTAACGTTGTCTCCATGGAGTATAAAACAGGTAACCAAAGCTTGTTTGAGTGTGCTGAATCGCTTACAAAGGAAGACTTGAGGTAGACATGCTATTACGCCGTTTTCGAAGACAATGAGCAGCTGTCGCAGTTTGAGAGGGGGAGAATCATCGGCATCATGGAAGCTGAGTGGTCAGTTAGGCGAGTAGATCGTCAAATGGGTCACTCTGATTGTGTTGTGGGGAGGTGTTGGGATCAGTGGATCCGAGAGATGTCATTTACACGAAGACCAGGCTCAGGACGCCCTCGACAGACCAGTCGTCGGGAAGACAGCCACATCGTAAGAAATGCTCGCATACAGCCAACTGCTTCATTGGCCGCCATCCAGGCACAAGTAGCATCTTCACTAGGAGCCGCTGTGTCTTCTCGAATCATACTAAGGTGCCTGGCTGAAGGACATTTGGGATAGCGGCGCCCATTACGTGTGCTGCCCTTGACGCCCACCCATCGACGCCTCCGTTTGGAGTGGAGTCACGCACGAGGAAACTGGACTACAGCGGAATGGAACCAGGTAGTCTTTAGCGACGAATCCAGATTCAATCTCAGCAGTGATGACAATCGTGTTCGTGTGTGGAGACCCCATGGTGAACGCCTCAATCCTGCCCTTGTTTACAGCGACACATCGCTCCCACAGCTGGTGGGATGGTATGGGGTGCCATTGCCTACAATACACGGTCACCCCTAGTATTGATCCTGGGCACCATAACAGCCCAGTGGTATGTCCATGACATCCTGCACCCACATGTGTTGTCACTCATGCAACGGCTCACAGGAGCCATTTTTCAACAAGGCAATGCTCAGCCTCATCAGCAAGGGTGTCAAAAGACTGGCTCCGTACTGTTACTACCATTCCTTGGCATGCCTGATCCCCAGATTTGTCTCCAATACAGCATATCTGGGATCATTTGGGACGGCGAGTTGGGCATCCCACGAGTATGAACGAAGCAGAGGCATGGGTACAGCAAATATGGAACGAAATGTCTCAAGACATCATACAGAACTTGTATGCCTCAATGCCCGATTGTATCGCACCGTGCATTCGCGCTAGAGGGGATTCAACAGGGTATTAAATCCTCCGTTCTTTTGCTTTTTTCAAAAAAATAAAGGATCCTTTTTCTTTGAATTTATATTCATTTACTTATATGAATGTAGTCATTACGTATGTAAATTTTCATTTCATTTTGACGACTCCTTCTTGGTGCGCTAATTGTTTTGTCCATGAGTGTACACACACATACACACACACACACACATATATATATATATATTATATACAGTACAATATAAAGGATAATTACATAGGTAGTAACTGATATATCTACAGTAGAGAGTACATTTTGTGTTTTTCATAATATGAACCATATTTGTGTTACATATTTTTATAATAAATTATATAGTATTTATACTTCCTAGAACTTTTTGAGGCTTATTTTGAAAGAACAGTCAGTATCTGACAATATTTTTTTAAATTAAAAAAAATACATTATTCACATATAAATTCTAACATATACAATTTTCCGCAGTAGCCTAGTGATCATGGTCACGAGTTCGTGGCCAGTGTCTTGAGCTCGAGCCCTAGTGTCACTGAAGACCCGCCGTGTACAGGGGTTGATACATGTTAAATCTATCTTGTCTCAAAGTTCTCCTGTTGCGAGGTGTGGTAGTTTAGAGAGGATGTGCCAGTTTGGCTGTCGTACTCGCCAATTACCGAGGTTTAAAATTATGAAGTACGTTGCCAATAGCCTTTATGTGGCTTTTAAGTGTGACGTTAATAAACACTAATTGTCCTTGTGTTCGATTGAAGAAATATAACTTTTAGTCCTCTTTTTTTAAAATTAAAAGTTGAAACAAGCTATATATATATACTGGATAGGCTGTATAATTATTCCGTAGAGATATGTTTTTGGATTAAATGAAAAGAAATTCGTGTTTGGTTATTTTTCTTATTTTCTAAAGTTGAAAGTAATAACATTTAAAAATGATAAAAATATTCATTTTAAAATTGGATTTTGTAAACAATAATTTTTTAGAATTCTTTCTCTCTATTGCATACTTTATCATAGACTTATATTAAATAAATTTTCCGCCATTACAATTTTATTTTAAAGTTCATGTTAACATAATCATTTTTTTCCGATTAATTTCATTTAGTTTTTTCTAGAAAACATTTCTTATAAGTAAATACATGCATAAAATGATAAAAGCATTTATTAATGTATATAATGCATTTTCTCTAAGAAGGCGATAAAATATATTCATTGATAATTAAATGTCTGATATCTTCTCTTTTAATGCTCGATATGTAATCTTTATTTCATATTTTTTTTCCTTTTGAGCCTCGTAATAAGCTTTTTTATTTATATTTCGTGGGAGAAAAACTGTTAATATAAATCAGACATGTTGAGCCTGTTTTCCTAGAGGGACCATACCATCTAGATTCCTTTCTTTTAGGTTTATCTACTTATGAAATTATTACTATCATTCACAACATGAGTTATAGTTATTTTTTGCGATATATGACAAGACGTCAAATTTATATTTTGACACGCTGATAAATACATATTTATTCTCAATATTGCATTTATATAGGACTGAAAAATATATTTAACGCAATTTTTTGAGCAATAGTAAGATTTTTTTTGATAGAAATATGTTCTTAAATCACAAGGAATTAAAATCGTTTCGTTTTTCTTACTTTTAAAAAAATACTGTAATGACCTTTGAGGAAATTTTTTTTTTAACTATATATAATTTAAAATACCCATTTTAAAGGGAGGCTGTGATTGATTTGATTAATAAATTAATTAGAACACTACACATGGTGATAAATATATATCTGAATTTTTTTTGAAGAACAGTAATCCCTCGACTTTGACTCTCCTGAATTACGCGAACCCGGAGTTATGTGATTTTCAAATATCATTGATTCCTCTTTTGTTTGAGTGCTACACAACTCGATTGTTCACTTCCTGTTTAGCTAATGAAATATTCGCGAGGAATCAACGCTTAGCCAAAATAATCGATTTTGAGTTAGTATAAATAAATTTAAGCAGGAAAATAAATTTAGAAGTGGATAGTGACGACGCGTTCAAGAATTGCTAAATTTCCACAATCAAGAGCTGACAATTGGTGAGCTCATAGAAATGCATGAGCAAGAGCTAGAAATTGAAGAACTTGAGTCTTTAGACCCAGTTCAATCACAAGATCGAATAACGATTGGGAATTTGACAGAGGGCCTCAGTTTAATTGAAATGGTTACAAATTTTTTTAAATATAGACTATAAAAAAGAGCGTAATTTTCAATTCCTATTACTTAGTTCACACTCTTCTTGTATATATTTATATATATATATATCTTGTTCAAATTTTCAATCGTTAATAAAATACTTTTTATTCATCTACTGAAGTTCAACTACATTTTTAAAACTTGTAGTGGATGACACTTGATATGAATACAGTTTTCTCAAATATTAATTCATTAATTAAATTTAATTAATGAATAAATAGTAAAAAACAAAAGTAATAATCCAACACCATATATAAAAGGAAAATCGCTCGTTATATCCCTATAACGCAATGATAGCGTGCTGGATTTCTAATCCAAAGGTCGTGCTTTCAAATCCCATCTGGGATGGCCTAATTTCTGAGATTGTGATTTCTTTTTTTACTATACTATTTTATTGGAATTATTAAATTTAATTTAATGAACAAATAGTAACAAACAAAAATATGAGTCGAACACCCTATTTAGAAAGGAAAATCCTTTTCTATTTTGCCACTTAATATTGTGATTATGTTATATGTATATGCATATTTATATTAATTGTAATTATTTAATACGAAGTAACTAAAATAAAAATTTTATTCGTTGTCCTAAGTAGGAATTGACTTAAAAACTTTTTTATACATTACTTGTGTTTCAACAAAACTGGAAATAAAATAATTATTAGTATACTGCAAAGAAATTTCGCGGGGAAAAAAATTTGAGCCGCAGACACTTTGTTACATTTTATGATACCATCTACATCAAAATAACTTCGGTTTTTGATTTTTTTTCTTGTACTATCCAAGATTGTATTGAACATTGACTTTTTTCGTCTTCGGCCCCAACTAGAAATAATTTATTTGTATTTTTATGCGAGATTATACCCCTACTTACGCGTTTATTACTCAGTCCCACCTATCGTGTAAGCTCGAGGTATTACTGCATTTGTAATTATTAAATTAGTAATTTTAAGTTAAGCTTATAATTATTATAGTTATATATCTAAGGAATTATTTATATCTTAAATTTAACTATAATTGTATAAGCTTATCTATGTAGTTACAAAACATGTATGCATATGCATGTGTGAGAGTCTATGTATCTAAATGTGTGTATATGTGTTGTATGTGTCTAAATGTGTGTGTATACGTGTATGTATCTAAATGTGTGTATATGTGTATGTATCTAAATGTGTGTGTATATGTGTACGTGTTGTATGTGTCTAAATGTGTGTATATGAGTGTATCTAAATGTGTGTGTATGTGTACGTGTTGTATGTGTCTAAATGTATGTGTCGTGTTGTATGTGTATATTTGTATGTGTCTAAATGTTGTGTATATTTGTATGTGTCTAAATGTGTGTGTATATGTGTATGTGTCTAAATGTGTGTGTGTATATGTGTATGTGTCTAAATGTGTGTGTGTATATGTGTATGTGTCTAAATGTGTGTGTGTATATGTGTATGTGTCTATATGTGTGTATGTATATGTGTATGTGTCTAAATGTGTGTATGTGTATGTATCTAAATGTGTGTGTATATATGTGTATGTGTCTAAATGTGTGTGTATATATGTGTATGTGTCTAAATGTGTGTGTATATGTGTATGTGTCTAAATGTGTGTGTATATGTGTATGTGTCTAAATGTGTGTGTATATGTGTCTAAATGTGTGTGTATATGTGTCTAAATGTGTGTGTATATGTGTATGTATCTAAATGTGTGTGTATATGTGTATGTATCTAAATGTGTGTGTATATGTGTATGTATCTAAATGTGTGTGTATATGTGTATGTATCTAAATGTGTGTGTATATGTGTATGTATCTAAATGTGTGTATATGTGTTTGTATGATGATTTTAAATTGTGCATCATCAATTTCACACTGTGTATGTGTGAATGAATGAATAAATGAATGAATCTTATAATGCACAATTAAAACTTAGAAACACCTTTTCCCCTATTGTCTTATAATATATAAAGAAAAAGGAGCCCCCGCGACCTCTTGAATTAAGATGTGTAGTTGTGTGAACGAATTCTAAGACTGAATTACATTTTAGCCTTTATAAGTTGTCAATAAAATACTATTATTTCTAGTTAGATGAAATTGAATTATTAATGTCATATGTCCTTTAAATCGACTGCCATACGTCCAGACTTTAAACGAATAATTAAAAAACCAATAAAATTAGTTTTTATAAAATGTACGTTCTGCCATGAAATCGCTAGGCTAAAATAGCCATATATATTGTTCATACAAAGCACTAGCTAGCTACTACGCAACAATTTGAATCCCTATTTCCTTCTTCTATAGAATAAAGAATCTATTCCAATTAAACTGAACAGAAGCCGTCACGTTTTCGCATAATAAGAAAGTTAGGAGTTTGAGGTACTGACTATTTGTCGTTTTCCTCATCGAAATGTGTTTAAAGATTACAACTCTTTAGTGGCTTACCTTGTTCAGATAAATATTAGAAATATGAAAGAATGTACTCCCACACCCTTTATTTCATTCTTTCTTGTACTTGCAGAATTTTGTCTAAAAAAGGTAGTGGAAAGCCACGCGATAGACGTTGCATGCGATAGCCACGCAACGGGCCGTAAATGCAGGAATAGATCTAATGAAATGAAACTGCTGAGAGAGAACTTACTTTAATCAAATAAAATTCAAACTTCATTTATTGTAAGAAAATAATATTTTTATTCAATTTTCTGCATCATCATTTTCCAAGAAAGACACAATAGATGTGTGGTAACTGAAGTAGGATATAAAAATCCTCGATTGTGTTCAATCAAGAAAACGTGAGAAAACTGCATCAATCGTGGTTCTTTATGTTGTTTTTCCTTCTCTAGAATCAGTGTTCATTGTCAAATTCAGTGTCCGTTTCAAGAATTCCATGAATGGCTTTGCTTCTTCTGAAGCAAAACATTAAAGTCTACAGTTAAGATAATCGGCTTTTAATCATCATCGGATCCAATGATTGCAGCACTCTCTGGTGTGTACAGCCCTAAAACTTTATGGATAAAGATAACAGCTGCGACAGAACTACCTGGTGATGTATAGACTTTCGCCTGGACTTGCTGCTAGTTTTCCTTTTTTTCTCTTTCACGAAACTCTTTTCCTCTATTTGCATTTGTTCTAGGCATTCTGACCAGAATTAATTTTAATTCAATGGAAATAAAAATTAATGAAATAAACTTAATGCATCACTCACAGATGTCACTGTGTTTGCTTAGAAGACGCTATCCGTAGCGATTCTGGCGCGAATGTTAGTGACATATACACGATGCCCAGACACTCCCGTAACGGGAAGAGCTATATAATGGTAATATTTTTGGTGCATTTATTCGTTGAAAACGGCACGTTTATTACATAAAAACTACGAAAATACGCCACGCGAGTTCCTTACGAGAGTAGCAAGGGTACCCATTTAATGTCACCAATACCTAAGAGCCTTTCGTCCATAGCAGTAAGATACCCCACTCTATACCTCTGATTCACAATTCCCCCTTATCAATCGTCCAACTTTTTCATGGATATGACGCAAGTCACATGGTATACCTCCCCCTCTTTTCCTCCCGCTCGCTATTTCCTCACCATATTGACATTTCAGGGGAAGGGGGGAATCACTATTTCCGTTCGCTTTTCAACGTTACGCAGAACTGGGCAAATTTGCCATTCACTCTCGCACCCAAAGAAGTTTCACTTCAATAACAGTTGACGTTTTTTTTGTAAATTAACGAGTATTTGGCGCAGTTTGGCGAAATATTCTTATAATAAATCAATTAACAAAAACATAATAACGATGTTAATCCATCCCCTGCACTACATCCCCTTTGCACTTAGTTCAGCCTGACGTTATTTTAGATCAAACAACCCAGTGTACAATTCATCGACTATTCAACTAAACAGTGCCATTTAATGAAATACTTGAAGCAAGGAACAAACATGTAGTGACAATTTCCATGTGAATTATTAAGACAAGTGTATAGCCTTTTTGAATTGAAGTTGATCAACGAAGCGGTTATTACATTTATATGTAAACTATATGTAAAACCGGCTTTACATGATTTCTAACCTTTAGAGTTCATTTACTTTATTTTTTTTAATGTCTCAACTTGAAGGGAGTTATTGCCAACCCTGGGTGACAAATTAAGTACAGCAATGAGATATTCTTTATAATACTTGTTCATTGTCTTCCAAATGCAAGAAAAGTCCACGCCAGTGGCGCACACAAGGGGGGCGGGTCCAGACCCCCTCAAAGCCCTTGATTCCCCCCCCCCCGATTGCTTATAATTCTATGTGTATAGTTCGTAAAATTTAATTTTGTACTTGTTATTATTCATTAATTTTAATTAATGCTAATTATTTATTCAAAAATTAATTTTTTACTGTTTTTTGTTCTCGAAAATTGACAAAATCAAAAGGGGCATGATACGAGAATGGTGGACTTTCGTCCTTGTACCTCCCCCCCCTCCTTTGAAAAATTCCTGTGTGCGCTACTGGTCTACGCAAATAAAAAACAGGTTCTTTCGGAGTAAATATATTTTTTATTCAGATTTTCTCTTGCAAATACAGATATTCTTTCAAAAGAATGTAATTATAACACACGTAAAATCCTTAACACAAATTTAAAATTCATACTGCAATATAAAATCGCAATCACGATGTCGCTTAAAACTAATGAAACAAGTAACCGCGCTCGTTGTCAAGATTCTCTGCTTCATCCCTGTATAGGCTAGGAAGAAACTTCTACAGAGCTTCTTCTCTCTCTCGGCAAAATAATCCTAGATCATAGGTACTCAACCTTTTTTGAACAGGAGCCCCCTTTTCTTGTGAATATTTCGATACTGCCCCCTTCCACTCTAGAGAAATAAGAGTGTATATAATACAAGGTGAAAACAAGGGTTAAATTAAAAAAATAGTCTCTTACTAATAAAATATATTTAAAAAAAATTTTTAAAGCCCCAATTTTCTTACTTGCGAATCTGAAATAGCTATTACCACAAATACATTTAAATGTGTAGTATATATTTTAGTCATGGATAGGATATATTGTTGGAATTGAAACACTTCTGAATTTCTTCTTTATTTAAAAGAGTGGAGTAAAAGTTTTGGCTTACCTGTTATAAAGACAGGCAGGAGTTTTGATGATACGAAGTAATTCATAATAAAGTATTGCATTCAAAATAAGTAAATTGATTGTTTCAGCCTTTAAAGAATCTCACGTTAATTTCTGATTAACATATTTAATTATGTTTCCTGGATGATTTACGTAATGAAATGCCGTGGACAAAACATTTTTCCTACTGCTCACAGACAATGACAACTGATGCACTACAGAAATTAAAATTTACTATATCATTCAATTTAATGTAGGTCTGAATGCAATGTAATCCTTGAGTTTATCCACTTCCCGAAATATGTGAATTTTCGTACATGTGATGGAAATGATTTAAATGCATCCAATCAACATAAGGTAAACAATACTAAAGTTTACTTTTGTTAGTACATAATCAGTGTGCTTTTTAGTCTTTTTTAGACAATGTTTGGTTAATCTGCCCAAGCCCCTCCATGCCATGTCAACGCCCCCTAATTTTCTCTAGGTCTTTTACTGCCCCCCCCTCCCCGAAAGCCTCAAACACCCACGTTGAGAATCTATGTCCTAGACCCTTCCGATTTATTTCAGGGAAATTTTTTTTTTGTCTTTAAATTTAGACGACATTTGGATGTTACATTTATCTCCAAGCTCTCTTCCTTTTACTTAGCATTGTTGATGGGTATTTTGTTTTGGGCTACAAACGATCTTTCCGGCCACAATACCCTTTCGACAGGGAAGCAAACAGTGACCGAAATTTCCGCAATAAGAGAAATGGCGTACATTGTGAAGTGTATTTAATTAAAATTTGCAAAGTTTGAACTTATATTAGATATAAATAAATTACGTCGTTTTTAGATTAAAAAAAATAAATGAAATATTTTAACTTGAAAGGAATCGCCACATGTAACATAGCGAACAACAAAATAATAAAAAACTTGCAAAGGATTCTTTAACTGTGTGGGAATTAAATAATCCACACACAAAAAAAAACCTTGGAAGAACTTCAATTAATAAGTAATTTAATTTTTCTTTGAAATTTTCAATCATTTTTCTAAAGTAAAGAAATTTTAAAAATAATTAACTCTGAATTAGCCTGGGGAAAACATAAGGATTTCAGGAAGTTTTATAATTCCTTATGATTACATACATCCCTGTTCATGTTCAGGAAGCTTGCTGGAAAAAAAAAGTGAAATATAATTTAATATAAAAATACTTTTTTTTTAAAAATATTTCATAAATATTTTTCAACCTTCAAAAAGTTTTTCCTAAAAAGAAGAAAAAGTTAAATAAAAAATTATTAAGCACAAATAAGAATTTATTCTAATTTATTATCGAGTTAAGAGCCTCGATTTGTAACTATTGAAAAAACAGTAATATTACTGAACATTATTAAACGAAAATATCTTACATTTTTAAGTTCTAAACACTCCTTCAAAAAATTGATGAAAATAAAAAGCTAAGTCAAATGTATTATAGCAAGATTGAGGGCTATATTGCATTTCATATCTTAAAACTATGAACCTTTTTCAGTATTCCAGTTGATAGGAAAAGATAAGTAAATTATCTCTTATTGGATTAATGCATTGTTATTCATATTCCCCCCCCCCGAAGTCCTAAAAGTGTATCGATATTTACATAATTCAAATACACTTTAAAATTCTTACTAAAAAGGAAAGTTAAAAGAGGGAATGTTTAATATTTTGTAGAGATTAATGATTCATTTTAATTCGCACTTTAAGAATCAAAATCCTATGGAATTCTTTTGGAAAACAAAAGGTAAAAAAGTAATCAGTAAAATTTTTAATAGAATATTTAGAATTTATTTTGATAAAAATAGAAAATACATTTGTGCAGCCTACTATATATATGCTATATCTCATTATAAATAAAATCTCTACATATTTTCTAACCATTACAGTGTATAATTACTTTTCAATTTTATTGGTGCAATTGCCTCATTAGTTGAAAATATTAAAAAAAAAACTTCATTTCGTCAATTTGAGAGATTTTTTAAAGAAAATATTGCTTATTTGTTAACTAAATTCAGTTAAAGGGTTCTAAATTAGATTTTATTAAATTATAAATAATTATACGACGCTTTTTTAGATTAAAAACACTCGATACATTATATTAATTTCTATCGAATACCTGTGTTTATAATAATAAAATATGCATTTTTGTTACATAATAAATATCTATTTTAATAATTATCAAGATTTTTTATTAACAATATTCTTAACTTATAAAAATTCATTTAAATATCTGTTAATTAATCTTCTACAGAAATGGAACTTGAAAAATATGCATTAAACGGGGGAAAAAGAAATAGTCGATGAGAAAAATTAATTATTTTTCCATTTTTGAGTAATTTTCCTTTATTTTAGCGATTTGCATTAAAATAATTAATAATATATTTATTGTGAGGTGAAGAAATGTCTTAGACTAATAACAAGAAATAGTCCTGTTAATCTTTCTAAGAAATGTTTGCAGGATATCTACAGATTCTTACATCCCTTTGATTGGGGGCACTGCCCTTGTTTAAAAACCTTGGAGAAAATCCAAAAGAGAATTACTATGGATAATAAATGTCTTAATGGAATACGAAATTATATGAAATCGAATTTAATCAAAAGAAAAATAAAGGTTCTATTGTATAAAAGTCTTTTAAGATCAGTATTAACTTATGCATGTGAAGCTTGGTTCATGTCTGAACGCATGAGAACGTGATAAGTATATACGAAAGGAAGATTTTAAGATCTACTTTTGGAGGACTTCAGGAAATTGGTGAAGGTCAAATTTCGAGCTCTATAACTCATATAAATAATCGGACATTAAAAATACTCATATAAAGAAACATTGTTAGCTTCAACAAAATGCAATGAATTAAATGATCAGACCGACATATTAAAAATACTCATATAAAGAAACATTGTTAGCTTCAACAAAATGCAATGAATTAAATGATCAGACCACATTTTTTTTTTGTTAGAATGGGCAAAAACCGCACCACTAAAAAAGTGTTAAATCCCTAACCAATTGGTAAACGGAGGAAAGGCAGGCCAAGCCTAAGGTGGATAGATGGACTAGAAAAAGATCTACTAGTTTTGAGAATTAAAAATAGGAGCGCCCGCACATACACACACACTAGCAGGAAGAAGGCTGATCTGGAAAAGGCTTCTTGAGAAAGTCAAGGCCCACCCAGAGCTGTCGAGCCACTGAGGAAGGAAGGAACTTATCTTCTAAACTTTTGAAGATTTTTAGAATTATCACCAAAAAGGGGAAAAGGTCTTGATTTGTGTGTGTAGGTGTCGTCCTCGTCATTTGACCTGGGGTTCAAAATTAAGAAGTACTTCGCGAACAATCCTTTTTTTTTCGATAAAAGTGATGTTACTGATCAACTTGGTTCTTCTCCGTAACCATAAAATGAGATGAACGATAGTTTGGCAGCAGTGAGTGCTTACCTCTTTAAATTTAACTAGATTTAAAATCTTCGCTTGACAGTTTGCTTCGGAGAAAGTGGTACAAATCAAGTATATATCTAGTCGATTGATTGTCAATGATAGCTTCAAGATTTGTCGTCTTGGCATTAAGTTTTTAATTTTTCTGAAAAACTCTAGGGTTTTTGTTAGAATATCTATTTCTTACTTTGCACAATATTGAATTTATACTTACTAATAAATTCACACACACACACACACACGAACACGAACACGCACGCACACACACACACGCACGCACACACACACACACACACATTTCTTTTTTAATAAGTATTTAAATGCAAGCTATTTTTTCAGTAAGAATTGCTTAATTTTTTTTGTAAAAATGGTAATTTAATTAATAAATATTTTTAAAGAAATTTTATTACCAATTTATTATAATATTGTTTCCTCGATTTTCTTTTGTAGGTAAATAGTAATACATGACTGCCTCCTTTTCCTCTAATGTTGTTTTATATTTTTATTTCTATTTTTCATGAATTTATTTTTTTATTATACTGTTTATCATTTCTCCTCAAAATACAATCATTTTCAATCTGAATGTCAATATACTGTAAATCTAATTGAATAATGGCGTCAGCTTACAGCTAAAAATAAATAAATATAATAAAATAAACTATTAAGCTTGTATTGCATTTATATAATAATTTTCAAAAATTCTATGACTCATTTTTAAATATTGAAAACATAGAATCTCTAAATTTCAACCCTAAGCGTATACAAAAATAAATGTCTTTATTATTGTGCTTCTTGTACTTATATTAACCAATAAAATACTTTAAAAAAATTACATTTTCTTACTTGGAATTAAGATTTTTGATATTAAATAAAAATAAATTCGTTGTTATATGAAATGATGAAATCTAAAATCAGTCTTTTTTAAAAAAATTGAAACAAAATTTTCAACAATTTAGTGTTAGAATATGTGTATACAATTTTTTTTAATTGTGAAAAATTGAAAGAAATGCAGTGTGGATTGTTAACGAATATTGAGATTTCTCGAAAGTTGAGATATATCTGTTTTGATTGCTGTTATGGAATTAGAGTGATAGTACTGAGTGTAAAAATATTATTTATCTTATTTTCGTTAGTTGGCTGTCAAACTCTTCCAATAGATGGCGCTACAAACCTATCTATTCTACAATCGGTCTGTTTGGATTTCAGAATTATGATGTAGTGTGTTACGGGATTTTAGAAGATAAAAAGATGTGTTTTTTATAGAATTGTTACGAAAATTCAAGAATATAAATCAGGAAAAATAAGAAATTTATTTTCAAAAGTAAACCCCTAGTAATTTTTCAGTTGGATTGTATCTTGATCATTGTCATTCAGCATTTACTACAAATTAAAAAAAACATCCTAAATAGTGTATTAACTTTTTAATCATCAATTTTTGCAACGTTAGTTACTAGTAATTCATAAAATTCTTTCCTAGTTTAATTTTATTTTTCATTCTCAATAAAAATTTTGTCACAATTGTATTAATATATATTGTCTTTCATAATTAGAACTAAAGGTCTTGTAAAGCTGGGTGATTAAATACTAGTTTTAAATCGTCTGAGTATTATTTCAAATATAATTTCGGCGACATACACAATTTTTTAGGGAAAGAGGGGGGGGGTACATTTTAAAAAACACGTAGACAAAGATGCCGGGGAAGTAACCTCTGTGATAATAGTTAAAAATCTGTTAGTCTAAGGGAGGGTTGAACCCTCCAAACTATAGGTTTCCAACCTTTTTTTAACTGGAGCCCCCTTCTCTAGTAAATACTTCAATACCGCCCCTTTTTCTAGTGAATATTTCGATACCACCCCCTCCTTTTCTAGAAAAATAGCAGTGTCGTTAAAAAAATATCCTATTTTACTAATAGAATATATTTTTTAATTTGATTTTTTTTCCAAAGCCACAATTTATTTATTTGCAAATCTTGAATAACTATTTCCACAAATATATTCAAATGTGTAATATATATTTTAGTCATAGATAGGATATTGTTGGAATTAAAACGCTACTGAATATCTTCTTCATTTAAAAGAGTGGAATGAAAGTTTTAGCTTACCTGTTATAAAGACAGATAGGGTTTTTGGTGATACGAAGTAACTCATAATAAACTATTGCCTTCAAAATAAATATGAATTGACAGCTTCAGCCTTTAAAGAAACTCGTTAATTTCTGGCTAACATATTTAAATATTTTTCTTAGATAATATACTTAATGAAATGCAGTGGACGAAACATTTTTCCAGACAGAGACAACACGTGCACTACAGAAATTAAAAAATGCACTATATCATTTAATTTAATGTAATGTAATCTAAGTTTTTCATCCACTTCCCGAACTACTGAAATATGTGAATTTTCGCACACATGCGATAAAAATGATTTAAATACATACAATCAACATAAGGTAAACAGTATTAAAGGTTACTTTTGTTAGTACATGATCAGCGTGTTTTTTGGTCTTTTGGGTTTATCTACCCAAGCCCCTCCGTACCATCTCAACGCCCCCTAATTTTCTCTGGATCTTTTATTTCTCCCCTAAAAGCCTCAAATGCCCACAAGGGGGTGTTATCACCCCCGTTGAGAACCTATGCTCCAAATCCTAACCTCGTGTAAGCTACTGTGTAAGATCTTATAATTCATTTTTTGTACAGAATAAGATATATAATATAAATCTTCGTACCACACATACTTTTAAGTCATTAAATGCAAGTACTTTGATGCTGGTATTGTACAAATTGCGGTATAATGGAACTTGTGATAAACCTTTATTGACTTTTAGAAATAATAATATAGTTATTGCATAGGATTTAACTTGATTCGGGTAGCTAAATTTCGACACAAATATTTTATAAGAAACTAATTGAAATCAACAGCAGTCTAAAGGCTTGTGACAATAATAGATGAAAATAAATGAATGAGTGGAGAATTTCACAAAATATTGAAAGACAATGGAATAAATATTAATAAATTTTAAAAGCATGTGTGGTCTCGAAATTTCAAGTTTAATTTTGTTAATTAAATAATCATTATTTCAATATCTATTTTCCGAGACAGGGAAAATCGTTATTTTACATATTATTGGAATAAGTTTGCAACACAGTAATTTTATTTTTTATCAATAAATACTTAAATTCTCCTTTTGTAAATAGCAGTTATTTATTTTTTTTACCTATTTTTAAAAAAAATATCGTGTCACTAAAAATAGGTTCATAAAATGGTCAAATCAAAATTTTTTTCTACAATAGGCCCTTATTAACCAATTTTAATCCAATATACTTATCATAAGTTAAGGTAAAAGGAAAAAAAACTATTCCATAATCAATACATATTTCAAAAGCATATCATCTATAAAAATGAAATAAATAAATTCCAGACAAAAACATGCGACGTGTCAGATTATCCGAAATTCTATTTATTCCCAAACTTTGCATAATGCCAGCAACCAGACGACTCACATACATATTTCACTGCCGAAAGTATCTATCGTTTGCAGGGAAAACTGCAGACGATATTCCGAGTTGAGAATAAGATAAGTGCCTATAACTTTAAATTATAGTCTGCGTAGAAACGCGATGAATCAATCGATATGCTGCACCGTTTTCCGATACGATAGACTTTATCTGCCATACCATCGATAATCGATTAATCGTTGGATATGTGTGTATAGCTCTTCGTTTATATTTTCGCTTTATCACTGAGAATACACTTTTTTTTTCTCACTCCCATTTCTGGACCCTCTTCAGTTTTGTCTTTTGGAAGAAGCGAAAGTAAATGTTTGAGCTCAGCTCGTCAAACTATAGGTGCTATATTCCCGATTAAAACCGTTAAGTATTTCTTTCTGCTCAAATTTTCTCCAACAACACTTCCTGTACTTAAAAAGTATTTTAGAAATTTTGATAAATGAGACAAATAACCGATTTTTCGCCCCTTCACAGTCCGATACAAGGGCTGTCAATAGCTGTGCTAAGAGAGGGGGTGGGGGGAGGTTTTGCTGTGTAGTTGATAATGCACCATGCTGACTGAATGTGCGTTTTAAAAGAGGGGGGGAGGTAAAGACATATAATGGCAAACAGCTTAAGGCATATTTTTTTGAGTTAGGTATGCAACGGTGCGTTTTAAATCACTTGTGTTGTATTTGTTTTTGCTTGGACTCGTAATTCTGGCTCTATAACGATTTATATTACAAGATATACTCAAGAATACATTTTTTGAGATAACATGCTTTATTTAGGAAGGGGGTGGGTGGTTGTAAAAGATAAAACTGTAAGAGTGAAAAATGAAAGTTTAAATTTTTACTGAAGAATACGATATTTATCTAAAAATTTTATGCTGTTCCATTTTTTTTTAACTTAAAGAACGCGTTTATTTATCTACATAAAAAAAAAGTTTAAAAAAAAGAGAATCTAAAAAATACAAGAAATGGTAATAAAAAAATATGGAATTCAAGCTATCGGTCTAATATTTTTAAGAACTCTTTTTTTTTTTGTTTCTTGGCATTTAATAAAATTTTTTTATCTTTTTGCTGAAGTTTTTAAAACAAATGAGTTGTTGAATTTCAGATGAATCAGGAGGTTCTGGATAGTAATGACGTAAGTATATGATACTGAAATGACCAATAAAAAGGCTTCAATATTTAAAAAATTCTAAAAATATCTGTTGGGTTTTATAAACGGTTGTTCTAACGATATTTAAGATGTTTGCAATAGATCGGTACGTTTCTTGAATGTGTAGGAGATTGTTTTGTAGGGGAGAAAAAACTAAATTGCATGTTTACAATTCAAATCTGTAGGATTTAAATTTATAAAAATACAAAAATGATATTTTTTTCAAAGATGATAATAATTTCGTGACTATATATATAAAATTAAAATAAAGTAATTACCTAACTAGTCAAATGAAAAGATGTCGCCGAATGCCGCGATATGCAGCCAATAGTGGAGAACCTTCCCGTTCAAACACAATCTTTTTCACATTTGGTGCGAAATTGGTGGACAATATAATATGTAAGTACTGAGAAAAAAACCGTTAATGGATTAAAATGTATTTTTTTCTTATTCCTTTATTACACGTTTATTATCTGATTTAATGATAATCAATTAAATATTTCACTGATCTGAATCCACTGTTACAAGTATTTGCAGAAAATTATAACCTAACTGAAAATTTTATTTCCTTACCTAATTAAAATTCTGCTGAAAATTTCATTTCCTAAATAATACAAAGTAGTCTTATTCGAAGTACTAAAATTTCCTGCAGTTCAAATTTTAAACTTTAAAAGAATGTTTGTGTGATTTTTAGACTTGACATTTCTAATTTATACATAATTTCTATATTCGTCTAGTATCGTGTACAGAAAATAATTTTTAAATATAAATTATATTTCTATTTGGGATAATTAAGAACCCCTTGAACACATCATGAGTTGAGATATTTAAATAGTTTTATTCTGAGCTTATGGAAATTAATCATAAATTTCACGAGAAAAAAAAATTTAGAATTCGATCAAGAATTAAAGATTAGTTTTTTTCGGAAGTTGAAAATAGTTTACTTTGAAGCCCTTTTGGGATGTTTATTTAACCAGAACCCCCCCCCCCCAAAGTGTTTTTTATTTAGTATGAGAAAATCTGGAACTAGATATAGAATGGGAAAATCTGGAACTAGATATAGAATGGGAAAATCAGGAGCTAGATCTAGTATGGGAAAATCTGGAACTAGATATAGAAAGGTAAAATCTGGAACTAGATATAGAAAGGGAAAATCTGGAACGAGATATAGAATGGGAAAATCTGGAACGAGAGCTAAAATGGGAAAATGTGAAACGAGAGTTAGAATGGGAAAATCTGAAACGAGAGCTAGAATGGCAAAATGTGAAACGAGAGCTAGAATGGAAAAATCTGAAACGAGAGCTAGAATGGGAAAATCTGGAGCAAGAGTTTAATGGGAAAATCTGGAGTGAGAGTTTGAATGGGAAAATCTGAAACGAGAGCTAGAATGGGAAAATCTGAAACGAGAGTTAGAATGGGAAAATTTGGAATTAAGATTGGGAAGATTTGGAAAACTAGATATAGAATTGACTGGAAGTATTTGTAATTTCAGATGGTTTTGGCAAGTTTATTTTAAAGCTCTGTTGGGATGTTAGTCAAAAAGTAATGAAAAAGAAACAGGCCATTAAGTTTTCATTGTTCGAAGCATTGTACTGAGAGCGCGCCGGGGAGCGCCACCTGCAGAAACCGAAGTATTGTATTACTCCCCTATATATATATATATATATATATATATATATATATATATAAAATTAAAGAGCAGTAAAAATACATTCTATGTTTGGGTGAGGCTATGTGTAGACTTCTCCGAATCTGTTTATTTTAATAAACATTTAATGTTTCTCTTTTGACATGTCTTAATTTTTTGAGTCCATTCTTTAGAAATGAATCATATTAAGTTTTAAAATATAAATTTTGATATCATTATTTCTTAATTAGTATCAAAGTAAGATTGTAAAAAGAAAAAAAAATCCTTTGTTTTATGAAAATATGATATTTAAAAAAAAACTATATACATTATCAACTTCTTTAAAATATTTTTTGTTTTCTGTATTCATTGTTTTTTTCTATAAAATTTTGAAGTTATTTAACGTAAAATTATGTAAGATACTTACTTATAGTAGTAAATACGATTTTCGTAAAATAAACTTGAAAACGCTCCTTCTCTTAGTTTTCAGAAATCTACTCAAAACCATTATTTTTAAAATAAAAACATATTTGTAACCTTAATTCCTCAATAATTACATGTAGTCCTTCTTTTTAAATAACTTTTTCTGCGCGCATAAAAAGAAAGAGTACCACCATTCAATACAAGAATGAATCTCTCCAATCTCTTTGTAATCAGAGCTCCCCAATCCTCAACTGAAGTAGGTAAAAAACAACCCAAAGATGATCCGTCGTTATAAGGAGGATTGTTCAGCTTCCCCATCTGAACGTTCGGCCCGGGCCCAACCGCAAGAGGGCCCCAGGGAATCGGACTTAATATGAAGCTGTTCATCTGGAAGCGCCCTGATCACCCTTGTTGAAGCCGGCAACTTATTCTTGCTCGCACTAACAGTGTACTTATTTGTTTGAGGGGGGGGGCGAGGTATACTTTTATGCTTTGTTTTAAACCGGGAAGACCCTGGGAGCGCTATAGATCTCTCCCTTGCCTTTTTTTACTACTCCTCTTCTGCCTTTCCTTCTTGGCCAGGGGGTGATTCAACAGATTTCTTTTGCAGATTTACGTTTTTTTCCTCCTTTTTTTACGTTACGTTGGTTTTTTGCAAGACATTTTTCTTTGCGTATATGTGCCTGTAGGACACTCAATGGGAAGGGGGCATTCGTATATTGAGAAATGTGAAGGATTTTTGTGAAGATGGATTTTAAGTTTAAAATGTTTCTTTTTTGTGGGGAATGCACTGAAGAGAGAAAAGGACAAAGAGACTGAATGGAGATAATATTTTTCCTGTGTTTCACAAAATTTTATTCTGGTAAGAAGCACAACTGAATATTAAATAGATATTTATCCCTTAAATTTTCTGTTTTAAATCATTTTTATTGTAGTGGATTATTATTTACAGTGATAATCTTATTTAAAAAGTTTTGCTTGTTTCTAATAAGGTATTAGAAATCTATAACTAATATTAATTTTAAAGGTTGACATATTCATATATCTCATTTTAATTAATTATATCAGTTCATTTTTTTTTCGTATTGTAAGAAAAGAAAAAAGCACACAAGAATTTTTTTCTATATCTGCAGACGAATTTGGAAGTTATTTATGATTCATAATGACGATTTTTGTCAAGAAAAAATTTTGTATTTGGATGCTGTCGATATATCTTAATGAAAATTATTTATTTATTGATATGGAAAATTACTACTTGTAGGATTTGCGAATTTAAAATAAAGCTGTGGAGTTATATATTCGGCTATAATTTTCTGTATTGGTTTTGAGTTCAATTTGTTATAAAATATTTCTCATGTATTAACAGTTATTTGGTATTTGTATTTCATTTACTGGCGGGGATTGGTTTTGCATGCTCAAAATCTTGTATTTCCTTTTTTTTAAATTGATGAAAATATTTTTATATATTTTTTGATGGTCATAAAAATATTACGAAATGTTATTTTCAATAAAATTGGAACAACCTAAAATTTGGAACAGTTAATATCCTATAAAAATGGACAGATGTATGAAGAAATTTTGTGATTGTTGTTTTTTTGTGGAATATTTAGGCTTTTTCAGTCGAATATTTTTTTCTTCTAATTTTAACAATTTAATGTAGGACACATGAATCTTCTTGTGGAAAAAATTAGCTAATTTTTTTAAAGAATTTTCACGATTTACATCTATTAAAAGTAAAACAATAATCACGAATGCTTTAAATTGAGGATTAAAATGAAGAAAAATGTATTGCAATATCTAGATCTTTATAAACACTTCATACACCATTTTGAATTCGGTAAATGTGTGTAAATTTAAAGTTTAAATAAATTAAATATTTCAGAAGAAAGGTATGAATGATATTGAGAAAGCTACTTTAGAAAAACTGTTTAGATCTATTACAGGACAATTTTCTTTAGATGATTTACTTTATTTACTTTTACTATTTGTGTGAATACTTGCATTACTTGTTTTGAAAAGATGGATCATAAAGTTGCTTAAAATATACAACATTGGAAATTGTTGACTTCTAAGAAAGTTGTAAGATACTTAAAAATTATGCTAAGGTATATTAATTCAATAAAACTTTTTTTCTTTTTATACATATTTAATGTTTGATTTTTAATTTACTTTTTACTTCCTTAATCTTGTTTTACGGTACTTAATTTTATTGCCTTGAATGTTTTATTACTTTTAAAATAGGAGCTTATATGACTAAATTTTATTTTCTTCAAATTTTTTTTATGAAAAATCGGATTTAGAATCGGATTTTCCCCCTTAATAACTTTATGGAAAATCTTGGTGGGGCGCAACATTCAAACTACTACGGTAATATTACAAATGAACCACATCGATCTAATCATGATGCGTGAATTTTTTTTAAACATCCCTTCGAATCAATACAAGAAATTTTAGTGCACGGTATTAGGTCCTCTTCATTATGAACTTTTTTTTTACTAATTGTTATCATTTTTGTTGATATAGTGCTGTAAATATTTTGTAGAATGACTTTTGCATGTTGTCTGTTGAAAAGTCTTTTTTTTTTCCAAACAAAAAAAAATCAAGTCCATAGTAAATAACTTCAAAAAAGTTAACTCTTTCGGAGTAAATTGAATATTAAAAACTATTTAAGTTATTTTGGTGGCAGAGAAATCAAGATTTTTTACCGGTAAATCTCATATAATTATTTGAATTTGAAATATATATTGATCATACAATGTTGATCGATTTCCTTCATAAATCTGTTTCAAGAGAGCTCTACACCGAGAAGTATTTCGCACACACTTCGCAGAGCACCCCTCTTGTACCCGAAGCACCCCTATCCTCCATCCCAGTATCCGAACGATTACGGGAAATCTGGACATGGGATAAAGTCGCGCGATAGAACGCATAACCAGCACATTTCCGAACCCGCTGACAAATTGGAAAAGGCCAGATCCAGCCTTCCCATAAACTCGACCCTCTGGAGATTTTTAAGTTAACATTACTCCGACGATAAGGACGACGGCCATAACGCCGAAGCCTACCCTCTTTCCGTATATAGAAGAGAAGTGAAGAGGAAAAGAAGAACGATTTAGGCCGGAATCTTTTAGCAATCTGTTCTAGCCAATGGTAATGTTTGAAATTCGGCTTATCCAAAGAGTCGGAAAAACGTGAAGGCAATTGCTCAATGGTATTGTTTTGTTTCTTGATGTTAAAGCAAATACAATTGTAGCAAAAAAAAGTGCCTCCAAACATGTCTGATTAGCCCGGAAGTGGGAATATATGTTGGTCTGAGAAAGATGGGGGCTATAAAGAGGTTATAGCTGGTTAGAAAAGTAAAATTTTTGTGGTTTACTGAAAGTTACATTTGGGGGTATTTATTGATGTTTTTTGTATGTAACAGACGAACACAATGACGGACGTTTTTTGATAGTGACTTGAATTCACTGTTTGTGAATTCCCATAATATTGATTGGATTTTTCAGAAGAAGAAACTGTGGATTTAATCTTACGTATATGCTATTATAATATTTAAATCCAAATTAAAGCGGAAAATTTCAATTGTAGTGCAGCTTGATGAAAAAATTAGCATACTCGTATGAATCACCTGCCGGCTGGGGGGCGTAGTTGGTTTGGCGCTGGTCTTGTACGCCTACGGGTTCGACTCCCAACCCAAATCGGGGCCGCGGTAGCCGAGTGGTCTAGGCATCGGATCGTGGCTAGCGTGTCATGAGTTCGATCCCAGTACCACTGAAGACCCGCCGTGTAGGGGAAGCGATGCACGTAAAATCTGTTGAGAGCTCAAACGTCCTCCCGTTGGTGTGGTGTGGTAGTTAGGAGAGGGGGTGCCAGCTCAGGTGTCGTCCGCGTCACTTGACCATGGTTCAAAATTACGCGGACCGTCCCCAAAAGCCCTCGTGTAGCTGAACAGGGGGACGTTAATATTCATTCACTCACTCACCCAACCGAAGTCTGTGGATTTTAATGATGCAAAAAATCAAAAGCGTGTGTGTTGTATGATTATCTGTATGTTAACGATCCCTAGAGTATCTGTTTGGCATGGGTAATCTCCGCAAATTTAAATTCCTTGTTCAATTTCGCATCTTTAGAGCTCAGAAGCCTCCCTCTGTAGAGGAAACTGGTCGTAAATATTACATTGCGGCAATTGATATTCATCTATAATGGTGCCACACTAAAACGTGATATCATACGTTGGTGGGGTGTAGTTTGGAAAGTGGTGCCGGTTCAGGTACCATTTTCGTTACTTGGCCGAAGCCCAAGATCAGGAATAGGAATTAAGTCGATCGCGATCAACCAGTGGAATGCTTTTACTGAGACCCAAGACGCGTACTCTGAAAGAAACATATTTATGAACACCGACGCCATCCAGACTGGAGAATCGGCTTTCTACAATCGATGTGCCTGTGTTTACTTAAGCAAATGATTTGATGAACGTGTTGACATACACATATACCTTCATTGGAAGCAAACAATGACTCTAAACAGGTTCACTGCCACTGTAAGGGAAAAAAGCCATCATTGCGATGCTAGCTATAGAAATGAATTTTCCACCCACACGCCAACTGAAGGGGAAGAATAATTCTTGACGATTAGCTCTTCCCGCTACAGCACGAGATTGGCTATTGAGATATCATCTCGCATCCCACGCTTCTACGGGATTGGGTTCTCGAGTTCATGTTACGTCCCGCGATGGTGTGGGAATCAGAAGCGAACAAATGTAAGTGTGTACGTCACTTTAAGATTCATCGGTTCACATATATTCTCCGCTCACTGCGTTGAATGCGTCCTCGCCTCACTGTCCATCAGTCGCTTACAGTTGTTCAAGCATTCAACTTGACAATTTTGTGTTACTTGTGTTTTTGTAGTAAAAATAGTAGTTTGTCATATTTTAAGAAGGGTTGCAATATCAGAGACGCCGCCCATCCGGTACAGTGTTTAGTGACGCTGACTACTGTACCGTAGGGCCTAGGTTCGAATCCCAGAGAAGGCATGGATGTTTGTTTGTAATCCTTCCTTCTTTGTGTTGTAAGCCCCCGTATGATCCATTGTGAGGTCCACGAGGTTTATAAACATTCTCAATAAAAAAATATCAAAGACAAGTATACAGAAATAAAACACGTGTAATTTTAATACAGAATGGCCATGCCTAGGCCCCTGGGTGGATCGCAATACCTTAACAACATTAGAAGAAGCTCGTAACCTGAAAAAGTTCACCCCTTTCCGCCCACCCCCGCTCAAGATTATAAGGCACGTCGAAAGCTCTGCTGTAGTTTCAAAGAGTGACGACAGCAACGCTACTAAAAATCAAATGAAATCAACACTTTTCACATAAGTAGGGATATTATATTTCCTCTATTTCCACATTCCTATTTATTTTCCTCTATATTCCTTCTTTTCTTTCTCAAAGTTACTGTGATTGTAATATTTATGGTATTACATGACGCAGTGTTATGCGAAAATTTTTATAATTCTCGCACTATTTTTATATGTTCTAAAGCGCAGAAATCAGTAAAACCAGAATTGAATTTTAGTACTTAGATATCCTTTTAAACTGACGGGTCTGAAACATTGCTAACTCATTCATAAATCTTCATCCTGGGCCTTAGGTTTCATAAATGATGATTTATATCACGTTACTTTTTATCACTTAGTGTTTTGGACTTTTTTTAGCGCGTTTTTCACGTAGTGGAACAAAAAGGACGCAAATTTCGTCTTCGTTCCATATTTTGTCGTACCTTTTTCTCAGCCAATAAGCAACCAATTGACCTCGGGTTTTCGGCATTGGGTCGGATTTGTGCCCTAGATGAGCCGAATAATATTTAAATTTAATAATTTTTAGTTTTTTTAAAATTAAAAATTTTTTTTTAGTACAGTACACACTACTTTCTGTTAGTAAAAAGTTCATTAGTTGCATTATTGTAAAATATAACATGCGAAAAACGCTCTAAAATTACTTGGCCATGCCAATGATTGATATCTTGTTTAAATATTTCCGTGGTATGGACCATTTTTTTGTAATGTTTTGTGAGATTTTGAAACTTTTATTTATATAATCAAAATTTCTCTACAAGAGAGAGATGAATTAACATGATTAATACTTAAAAGAATTGCAATTGCATGATAACCAGACAACAGAATTTAAAAGGAGATATGAAAAATTGAAATAACAGAGTAAAATATAAAAATATAAAAGAATGGATTCTACAGTATTATCAACATTGCTGACTTAGGACAGCTTGTATACAAAAAATTCTCTTAAAAAACTTCTCTGTATAAAAGTGGGGTTGAACATGTTTATTGTCCAGCCAACCTTCCCCCTTTCTGTTAATAATACCGAGCAAAAACCAATTGGAAATAATGGATAGGAAATCTAAATATATATATAATTATATAATCATTTTCCTTGCTCATCTTTGAGATTTGAAAATATTCATGAAAGCTTCTCTAATGTAGAAGCTGAGAGAAATTATTTTAATCTGTCCTATGTCTAATATGTAATTCAATATCTCCTCAAAATTCTTAACATTTTCCACACGCGCACATTCTGACTTAATTTTAATATAATAGGGTAATACGTTTTAAAATAAATTGTTTATTTTAAATCGATGGAATTTTTTAGGCAGAATGTTTCATATGTCATCTGCTATAGTTAAAAACAATATATTATACTGAATTTGACCCATTTGGAAAATTAAATGCGAATTGAATTTGTGTAAATTCTTAAGATACTATATAATAAACTGGTATAATTGTGAATGTATAACAGTGTTTCTTGAATTAGGGGTCGTGACCTCAAGTGGGGTAGTGTGACTTGCAGCTGGGTTCGCCCAAAATTTTAGGATTTTTCATATATTTTTTTGTATAAAATAACTTATTCGCCATTAATAATACTAATGACAAGAAGCACCTGTTGAGTCATCAACGGACTCAGGGTTACAAATTGATTTTAATACGATGCCTTAAAAAGAATTTTGGCTAGGAGTTGCAAAACAATTTCTGAAACTGCAATACAGTATCTTTTACCTTTTTTCTACATTTTATTTGTGTGGGGCGACATTTTCATCTTTAACAACTATGAAATCAAAGTATTGATCAAATCTAAAGAATATTATTGAGAAAGCGCTTCGTCCGGTGTGTCGACTATTCCAAGATTGAATAACATGACTAAAAATAACTAAGCACATTCTTCCCATTCACATTTAAATCTCTCATATGTCTTTATTAATAAAAGGTGATCTTAGAAGTGAACTTGAAATGACTACACTTAAGAAACAGATTATAGTGTATGCATAATTTATGTGTAATTACATTATATGATGTTTTTTATTTAGTTAAATTTTTTATATTGTTATATTGAAAGTAAAAAAAAACTATTGCGAATGTTTATTACTGCGAAATAAAAATATATTACAAATAAAGCACGAATAGAAGTACCTAAGTGTGTAAGTTTTGCGCAATGGTTATTGGGTAGCACAAAATTTTTGTACAAAGAATAGGGTCACCACCCAGAAAAGTTTAAGAACCCCTGATTTTTAGTGATATTCAATCACTTTTCTGTCTGGAACAAAAAAAAATCCGGTTTCATGTCGTTCCTTAACATTAAATGATAACTGATTTAAATATTAGATTGTTATTCTCATAGATATTATTAATTTACCTTTAATTTTCAAGATTGTTAGATTTTCAAGATTGTAAAATTTACTTTTAATTTACCTTTAATCTAAAGACAACTCATAAGAACTTTGTTTTTTTTAACCATCGGCCCAAAAATCAAAATTTTGGACCATTCCCTTTTTACACCAAAACCTTGTATACTTTTTTATATCTTTTGCTGTAGATCTAAAAAAGGAGTAGTGTAGTTTGTAGTTTTAAGAGTAGAATCTACTCGAAGGAGTACATGTTTTGCTGTAGTTTTGTTTTATATCTTTTGTCGGATTATATAATATCTATTCTATAAAATTCTCCATAGAATGAGGGGGTGGATTAGATTTATATTAGACTTGCTTTTGATGGAAGTCGAATAAAGGTGTCATCCACAGCCCCCTCCCCAATGGCAGCATCTGGTCATCTTTTTCCCTCCCCTCTACCCAATAGGCCCACCCTAATTTTTGTCCTTTCCACAATCGAACGGGCAGTAAAAACTCTTCACTCGAAGGCCCAAGGGCACCACAATTAATACGTTTCTCATTACCTACCGTGTCAGACCCTCCCCCAACTCTCAGCATTTCTCATTATGGACTCTCCCCTCAGATTCGACAACCCCCTTTACTCTCCCCGGGGGTGGGGGAAACAACAGCTGCCCTGCTCACCCCTGGGGGGTGGCTGATGCAACAGAGGGTCACATTTCTCACCTGAAATTGGAAGCTTGGCATAACACACATGTCGCTTATTACACGCCAGTTTGGGATGCGCGTCCGGTGATTCACGGGGATTGAACCCTTAGAAGCAAGAGCTCACTCAGGTGGAGGGTCACAAAAAAAAACTATGTGTTTTTAATCCTTGACTCTCGGAGAAAAAAAAATGCCCAAATCTGTTGAACTAAGCTAACTTTAAAGGGTTCCTTAATTTAAATACGATTAAATTCAGGCACAGATGTTGCTCGAATGGACTTAGGATAGGATTACTTGTGGTTTTCGATGAGGCCTTACAAAAATGACCAGTCAGGTGAAGGTACCTCAATTTTGGTTGGGGCAAGTTTTTAGAAACTATATTCCTCTTTCAATTCCTGCTCAATTTAGTTCACTCTCTCTCTCTCTCACTGTATATATCTTGTTCAAATTTTCAATCGTTTATAAAATATTTTTAATTCATCAATTCAAATGCAATTTTTTAAAACTTGTAGTGGATGACACTTGTTGTTAATACAGTTTTTTCAAATATTAATTCATTAATTAAATTAAAAAATGAATATATAGTTACAAGCAAAAATAATAGTTCAACAGTATACAGAGAAAAGAAAATTGTTCGTTGTGTCCTTGTAGTGCAATGGATAGCGCGTTGGACTTCTAATTCAAAGGTCGTGGGCTCGAATCCCACCTGAAATGGCCTAATTTCTGAGAATGGGATTTCTTTTTTACTATGCTATTTTATTAGAATAATTAAATTTAATTCATGAATAAATAGTAACAAACAAACAAAAAATAGTCCAACACCCTATATAGAAAGGAAAATTGCAAGGAAAATCGCTTTCTATTTTGTCACTTAATATTGTGATTCTGTCATATGTATATAAATATCTATATTAATTGTAACTATTTAATAAAAAGTAACTGAAGTAAAATGTTTCTTTGTTGACATAAGTAGGAATTGACTTAAATATATTTTTTAATATTACTTGTTTATTCTATATGGATTGAAAATAATCTTCTGAGGTGTTATTTTAGGGTTGCGGATTTCGAATAACAAATTTTTGCTCCTTTTCATTGATAAATTTTGTTCAGTTTCGTGTCAATCGGGTAATTTAAGCTATCATCGTGTAATTTTAAGGAAAAGGAAACCCCCTGCCTCATAGAACAGCCTGTCATTTATAATAACTCTCAAAGAATTATATTCTGATTAACTGTCCTACAGAAAACATTATATAACTTGCATTAAACATTTGTTTGAATTCAGTAGCCCTAAGTGTAACTTTGAAATGCGATATCAATAAACGATTAATGAATCAATCTGCTTGAATGCATTAATGTCTTTTAGTATTAAAGAAATTTTCCTTTTCGTCTCAAATGTCGTGATGCTATAAACGGGTTTCCACTTTATTTGTTAAAGGAGAGGGAAAAAAAGGGATTATTTATGTAATGTTTTCCAATTTTTGGAAACAGTGTAGGCAATTGCTGAACCAAAACATAACAAATTTGCTAAAATTTTTTTTCCTAATTTTTTTCCTCTTCTTTTTTAAAATAAACCTGAGCACTACTAACAGAGGAGATTTAGGGTTAAACCTGACAATATTGATAACAAATGTTGAAAATTTGTTATTAAATCAATGGATTCATCACTATTATTATCAACAATTGTTGTTAATCAGTTATTTCATATATCACTTACATTTTAAATTGACATGTTTCGTAAGTTTTAAACATTATACCTCTTACAGTTAGAAATTTAATTCTTTTAAAGTAAGTAGCTCTATACCAGCTATCAAAGCTTTAAGTCGATAAATTTGCAAAAATTCAATATTAAGTTCGTAAAGGTCTTTCTTCCCCAAACCGAAAAACATGGCAGGGGGTCTATGAGACGAAAAAGTTTGGGAGTCACTGGTATAGAAGTTTGAAGAGGGGGGGGGGCACTCTTACGAAGTCTGTCCGCAGTAACTTTCGCCCAGATTCTAAGTGAAACGTTTATAAAAAATAAATCAATAAAGATTTATGGATTTGTTCAGGATTAAATAAATACATTACTAATTTTCTATGCGCTCATATTTTGTTAAACTCTATGATCACTTTTCATTCATTAATAAGCAGTCGAACAATTTGAAAGAGAAGTATTAATTGTTGACTCAATGATTTCAATTAGTTTAAGATCATTATTATGAATTTAAAAATTATATGATTGTGTAAAAATTGCATGATTAGCAAAATGTAGTTCCAATAATCTTTTCCACATATTTTTAAAAATAATTCAATATTAACAACAATAAAAATCTTTCTTCAGCAAGTTTAATAAAACACACACATTGAATAAATGTTTAAGACAAATTTCTTTTGAAAAAAATAATAGAAATATTTTTGAAATAATTTTAACTTTTTCTTATTTTTACAATAAAAAATCGCTATTAAGGTATCCGAACACGTTGAAAATGACCAAATTCGGTCAAAACGGATTTTTTTTTTATTTTATTGAATAGAGGGATCTTTAGGTTTACAAAACATACTTCGTTTTGTTTTTACGTTACATAGAGACCATGTTACAATAAATTTTATAAAATTAGAAAAACCGGAAGTGGGTCTTTGATGTACCGGAAGTGGGCATTTAAAAGGTTCGAAATCTATCATTGAGAGTCTGATAACTAAAAATGTTATAAATGTACTTCTATAAAACTTTTTAGCCTGATATTTATATTATTTCCTAAAGAATGTGCTAAAATATATCTTATTGTACGAATATTTTTTGAGTTATGGCCTGTTATTTAAATAACGGTCTCATAAAGAATGTCTCATTTCTTATCAAATTTACTCAATCATCTCTAAAATTTTTAAATTTTAATAAAACATTAAAATTTGATATAGATAAATGCATCTATACTTTGTTTTAGTAGTACTTTTACTGATATGAGTTTATTACTTTTTTCTCTAATTACTTTTGAAGTTTTTCAAAAACGTTGCTAAATTTACATTTATAACTGTTTTGTAAAATTTAGATATTTTTTAATATATATATATATATATTAGAAAAATATACAAAAAATATAGTTATATACCTAAGATAACTATAGTCATGATAGAATAGATTTGCCACAGAATATATATAACTATATATATATATAGTTAAATACTAGTATTTATTGGTATTGATTCTTGAAAAAGCATTTATAATGTTTAAATATGATATTTTTTAAAAGAATAATCTGAACGTGTTCGGATATTTTAAGAATTCCACATTCTGGAATTTTTAGAACGAGAGTAATTCATCTTTTGAGGAATACAAAGCATGTCAGTGTCTTAAAAGTTTAACCTTTTCATGAGTATATCTGACATATGTGTATACATACATATATATTCACACATATACATACATTCACACATATATACATACATATGTTCACACATATATATATTATGCATGTGTTCGAAGGAGCTCGATTCTTTAATATCCTCGTCTCTTGAAGAGGCTTCCATTTTTTTCACTTGATCATCATGAAATTTAGAATATTTTCTTATTTTAGTTGAGTTATAGTAGCCCAGTGATTAAGGCTAAGAATGTTTTTTGAGAAGCAATATATTGAAATTAAATCGCGAATCCGCATCCTGATTCTGTCAGAGGATCGTTAAAATTTATTACGTAGGAAATGTTGGGCGTTAATTTCAACTTCGAAGTCTTTACGAAGTGTTGTTGTTTCTTATGCACCTGATCTAGACTGTGTCAGATCCAGGCCCACGAAATTCATCATGGCAAGGGGCTGCATTACGCCTGTCGTTGGCCGTAGCCTTGAGCACCCTACAGATGACAGTACGATTTAGCTCGGTTCCACCCCAATTTTGAGGGAGAAAATTCCTCCTCCACCACCTCACGAGAGGATTGCGGCTCGACGGCTATTTAGAGTACCCCCATGCCGCAAAGGCACTATACATTTACAAACATCCTGTCTTCTCCGGATTCGAACCCAGGCACAACAGTCAGCATCACTAACCACTATACCGGATGGGCGACTTTACGAAGTGTGAAAGCTACATAGAAGAACGTGGGATTCTTCTTGTCTCTTGAACGAATTATACAATAACGGAGGTCAATCAGCAAAGTTCCACGTATAGGCTTAGATCTTTGTTAACTTAAATCATTCAGTCACCTTAGCTGAGCTTCTTTCTTTGGTGTGTCGACAATAATTCTTTTATATACAACATTAAACTGATTTTATGCTTCATTTTCAAAATTGTAAAGTTTCTAATGAGTAAAATGAGAAATTTTATTATTATTAACTGCATTATGTTTATTACATTATTATTTTTTATTTTTCATGTAGTTTGCGCATCTTTATAAAAATTTATAAACAAACGTGTTCTACGTTAGAAATTTTTTGTATCGATACTTAAGGTATCCGAACAGGTTGAAAATGACCAAATTCAGTCAAGACAGATATTTTTGTTTTTTATTTTATTGAATAGAGCTATCTTTTGGCTTTACGAAACATACCTTATTTTGTTTCTACACTACCTAGAGGCCAAGTTACACTGCTGGCCACCATAAATGCAACACTGAAAAAAGCACGAAAAGAAGCAGCTGCTTTGTGCACTGCCACACTGGTCCTGCACCAGATATTATGGTATGGGATATCACTCTCGCACTCCTCTAGTACGCATTGCCGGTACTTTAAACAGCCAGCGCTACATCACCGAGGTGTTGGAACCAGTTGTCCTTCCTTACCTTCTTGGCTTGGCCACAGCCATATTTCAACAGGATAATGCGCGACCACACGTGGCACGCATTGTCCAAAGGTTCTTCGTCAATCACCAGATTGAATTGCTTCCCTGGTCGGCTCGCTCTCCGTATCTTTCGCCGATAGAAAACATGTGGCCTATGGTTGCTCAACGATTGACCCAGATTACACCCCCAGCTGCCACACCAGATCAACTTTGGCAACGTGTGGAAGCTGCTTGGTCTGCTGTACCCCCAAAAACACATCCAAAGTCTCTTTGAATCAATGCAGAGGCGTGTGGGAGCGGTGGTCTCCAACAATGGCGGCTACTCTGGCTGACTGATTCTGGCAGGAACCACACTTCACAGAAGTCTATAAATTTAAACATTTGATACTTGGTCAACATGTTATCTAAAAAAAAATTCTGTTGTGCTATCTCTTGTCTTTCTTGGTATTGCATTTACGGTATCCAGCAGTGTACAATCAATTTTATAAAGTTAGAAAAACCGGAGGTGGGTTTTTGATCTACCAGAAGTGGTTCTTTAAATTGCTCAATATCTATCATGGCGAGTCTGATAACTCAAAATATTACAAATGTATTTCTATAAAACTTTTTGATCCTGATATTTACGTTATTTTCTAGAGAATGTACTAAAATATTTCTTATTGCATGAATACTTTAGGAGTTATGGCTTGTTATTTAAACGATGGTCTCATAAAAAATGTAACATTTCTTATAATGTTTACTCAATCAGCTCTAAAATTTTCGTACATTTTCTAGATAAATGTATCTAATTTGTTTTCGTAATACTTTTACTAATATATTTTTATTACTTTTTTTCTCTAACTGCTTTGAAGTTTTTGTAAAATATTGCTAAAATTTCACTTATAATTGGGATTTTTGTAAAATTCAGGAAATATATTTTAAATTTTGATAGTTAAATAGTAATGTTTATTGGTATTGAGTCCTAAAAGAGCATTTATAATGTTTTAGTATGCTATTTTGTTAAAAAGTGCTCCGAACGCTTTCGGATATCTTCATTTGCATCGTATATCAATATTTGGTTTGAATCAAGTATTGATATTTGATTTGGATCATTCAAATTGTATTTATTTAACTAGGTATAGTCGCAATTAAATTTCAAATTAGAAGTTCAATGAACTAGTGTTAATTAGTGTTGCTAAAATGAATACTATAAATACACTAAAATATTGCGATAAATGGATATAACAGTTACAAATTACGATCCTAATAAGTTATTTACCATATTATTTGACATATTAGTTATAAAAAAATAGTGTATATGTTTTTAGGCAAAAATATATAAAATCTCAGTGCATAAAAGAAATTTAAATTTTTCTAAAAGCATTTTATATTTCTGCAAAATAGGCGAACATAAAGTCTGAGAAAAGTCTGATAAATACGTTGCAGTATTCAACAACCTCCTGAAGTATTATATTTAGTCTGGAACTCTTCCATTAGTCGGAAAGTTGAGAAGATAAAATGTTCATAGGGGGAAAAAAGGCCAACTGAACTATATTTCAGCTTAAATACTCGAGCACATCCCTAGGAGTACCAATAAATTGTAGGATAAAACCACGGCAGGGGATTTAAATCCTCTACTCATGAACTTTTCCCTCTTTTTTTTCCTACCTCTTCCCCAAAAATTCAAATAAAAGTATAACAATAAAAAGTAGAGAGGAAGAAGAACTTAAATCAGGATTTTCGATGCATAAAAGTTCCATCTGCAAAGCTGGGACTTGATGGCTATACTAAAGGACGAAATTTTCTACTCGACAATCGCCTTTATAAATTTTCATTATCTACAACGGCTCTTTTAGAAGTCCATTTATAGAAATGTTAGTTCATCTTGCGTGAATATTTATTAGGCAGCGTTTAGATTTTGACCATTGATACTAATGCTCTGTAGCATTAACGGGATTACAATTCTATTTTAACTGCAATTGGAAAAAGTTTCTTTCGAAATTTGGTGCCGTTTAAGAAGCTCGAGAGGGAATATTTTTTTCTTCGGTTACTCTTTTCACTTTTAAATAAAACAAGTAATATAATTTTTTTTTAAAGTCAATTCCTACTTAGGTTAACAAAGAAATTTTTTATTTTAGTTATTTTTTATTAAATAGTTAAATATTAATTTAGATATATATATACGTATGATAGTATCGTAATATTAAGTGACAAAATAGAAAACGATTTTCCTTACAATTTTACATTTTCCTTTCTATATAGGGTGTTGGATTATTTTTGTTTGTAACTATTTATTCGTTAATTAAATTTAATTATAACAATAAAATAGTATAGTAAAAAAGAAATCCCATTCTCAGAAATTAGGCTATCCCAGGTGGGGTTCGAACACACGACTTTTTGATTAGAAGTACTACGTGATACCCATTGCGCTACAGGGACACAACGAACACTTTTCCTTTCTATATATGCTGTTGGACTATTTATTTTTGTTTCGTTACTATTACTTTTTAAATATAATAAATGAATTAATATTTGAAAAAACTGTGCTAACATCAAGTGTCATCCACTACAAGTTTTAAAAAATGCATTTGAACTTGAATGGATGAGTAGAAAGTATTTTATTAACGATTGAAAATTTGAACAAGATATATATGGAGAGAGTGAACTAATAGTAGGAATTGAATAAATTTATTCTTCTGTTTGTTTAAGTAGAAATAATTATTTTTTTATCAAGCTGGGAAAACATCAAAATATAAAAAAATATGTTGTTTCCTTCAGAAACGAATAACATGGCCAATTGTCAGTGAATCCAATCTATTAAATGTGGCTGCGCTAGCCTAGTGGTCAAGGTAACGAACTCGTGGCTGGCGTGTCATGAGTTCGACCCTAGTACCGCTGAAGACCCACCATGTAGGGGAGCGATGCACGTTAATTCTGTCGAGAGTTCAAACCTCCTAAAGTTGGTGTGTTGTGGTAGTTAGGAGAGGGAGGTGCCAGGTCAGGTGTCGTCATCGTCACTTGGCCATGGTTCAAAATTACGAGGTACGTCGCCACAAGCCTTCGAGTAGCTGAACAGTGCCAGGTTAATATTCGGTCACTCACTCGTGGCTGGCGTGTCATGAATTAGAGCCCTTGTGCCACTGAAAACGCACTGTGTACAGGGACTGATGCATATTAAATCTGTGGCGACTCAATGTCCTCCGTTTGGCGTGGTGCAGTATCTTGAAGGGGGATGTCATATCAGGTATCTTCCTCGTCACTTGATAGAGGCTCAAAATTCCAGGTCAGTGGTCAGTAGTTCTCGCGTTGCTTTATAATGCGAACATAAATATTACTAAAAATGGCTGTTTCCTTTAAGGCTTTCTTTCACAAAATATTTTTTTATATTGGATCAATATCATTAATAATTCTATTTAGTGATGAATTGATTTTTTTTAAGTTAGTTTTTTTTTGTAAAAATATTTTTTGATCCAAATAATTCTTTTTAAAGGGCATTTTTCCGAATTTGAAAGGGTTCTTTTTTAAAAGGTAATTAAAAATTTATTCCGCATAGAAATGCAAAAAAAAAAATTATGAACGCGTTTTAGTTTTATTTTTTTATGATAGGAATATATTAGAATCGACGAGACAAAGAATTATAACAAAAATAATTTGTCTTATTTTCTTCCGATATTTTTATTGAATTAGTAGAATTAATGGTAAATTCTTCAAAGCAAACAAAAAAAAAATGCATTTTTCTTTTCATGAACATGTTATGAAAGAAAGATAATATTTTATTCCCATTCTTTATTTAAATGTGATTAATTAAAGTTTGAACTGTTATGTATTCATATACTTTAAAAGTCAGATTTTAATTTTTGATATCTTTTCTCTTTCACGAAACCGCTTCTGTTGGTTAAAGAAATAGAATAGCTTAACAAGTAATGGCTATTAATAAAATGGCATCTGAATTTGAGATATATATTTCAATAGAAAATAATTGATTGAAAATAATTTTAACTACTTTTTGAAGTTAAAAGAATGGCCTTACCGCGTTATTTTTCACAAGCATATATGCATGGCATAAAAGATTGAATAATTAACTATTAAAAGTGGTAAAACCTTTCCAAGTTCTATAGATCAGAACATGAATTTCTATTTTTAAGAAAATTATATAACTAAAGTTCCTTGAGGGAATTTGAAGAAATGACTCTTATAAATAATAAATACTTACTTGGGAGTAGTCGGTTTAAAACAGTGAGAATGAATATAAAACTGATGAAACTTGTGTAGTATTATAATATAATCCAATGTGTAAGGCTCAAGGCCAGTACTCTGATTCCACCTAAAACTGTTGTCTTGTCCCACGGCAACATATTATAATGTCCCCTTCTCCTCTATTGTTTCTTCCAAATTTACTAAATTTTTCTAGTTTCCCTGGATCATTTTCTTAAAAATTTACCTCGCTTTATACACTTTAATGGTATGAAAATTTTTCAATATATGTCAATTTGATGTGCCCTGTTATGATATTTTTGATTGTTGCGGGATGAACTGACGTAGACAAGGGTGAAGGCTCGGCGTTCAAACCCTCGCTTCTAGACCGAAGGATTTTTAATTTTTACGATTACGCTTTGGGAGTTAGGTATATATATTTTAAAATAGGTGTAAGGTTCAAGGCTTAAGATATTCCTGTGTCAGTGCTCTGATTCCACCCAAAATTGTTGTCAGGTCCCGCGGCAGCATACTATAATGTCCCCTTCTTTATTGTTTCTTCCAAATCTAATAAGTTTTTTCTAGTTTCACTGGATCATTTACTTAAAAATTTACGTAGCTTTTTCACTTATATTGTACGACAATTTTTAAATGTGTCATTTTGATGTTCCCTGTTGTTTTATTTTTGATTGCTGCATAATTCTGTGGCGTAGACAAGGGTGGAGGCTAGAGGTACAAACATTCCCCTTAGGCCGAGATATTTTTAATTTTTACGATTACGCTTTGGGAGCTACGGTGACGCGTGTTTTTTAAAATAGAATCTCACAAATAAAAATAATCTGTGTTACAACACTAAATTTAATTCTGCTAATTCAAAAAGAATATGGTATTCGAAATTTCTTGCTGCAGGGAGCGTAAATGTAAAACATATTCAACACAAGTTAAATGTTTCTAGCAAATTGTACAGTATACTAGGGATCCGAGACTCTTGTTTCTTAATGTTTTATTTTTTTAAAGTAAAAAAAAAATCTTTTTTTTTTATAAAAACATACATTTTTTTCCTCTAACTTGGTACTTTTCTTCTGTTGGCCTGTTGGTATTTTAGTCCCTGGTGTAGATTGATGAGAGTTTTCCCCTTTAAATGGTTAGATCCCAAAATCTTCAATATTATGGAAATTAAGGAAAAGAATAATTTAAAATCACTGGATCTATTAAATTACCTTGATTAAATCTAATACAGTAATATCTCGAGCTTACGCGATAGGGGGGGGGGGATGAGTGATAATCACGTAAGTCGGGGCATGATTTGGCATAAAATACATTTAGTTTTTTTAGTTGGGGATTTTTTCACTCCTCATTTTCTTGAAAAAGTACGCTCATCGTTGTAGTTTATATTTTCTAAAAAAATGTAACCTTTTTCAATTAAATTGATGCTTTCTGTCAAATTCCCAACTGTTATTTGAACTCTGTTTGAACTGGGTCTGAATATTCAATTTTTTTTTATGTCTTGCTCTTTTTCATGCATTTCTATGACCTCATCAATTATAAACTGATTGTTAGAACCTAGCAATTCCTAAACGTCATCACTATCCACTTCTGAATTTATTTTGTCTAATAAAATGGACAATTTCTTCAATCACATTACCAATTTCACCAATTTTCTCCCCCCCCCTTCTCAAACAAAAGAAGAATCAACAAAATTTGTGAATCGCGTAACTCCAGGTTCACGTAAGTCGGGTATTATTGTAACACTTTAACTCAAATTAAATTAGAATTAAATCAAATTCTTAGAACAAATATACAAAATCAAATATATAAAATTTTGTATTAATTTTCCATTGAAGAGTTTTTAAATTCGACGCGTCTTTGAGAGTCGAAGAGAGCTGGCTCACACAGATTTTTTAATTCATTAAAAATTTCTATTAACCATTTAAACACTTGTAGGACATAAATTGTCACGCCAGACTTTGGGAAGGGGGGGGGGATAGAAGAGAACTGCAAACGAGGGGGTACCCCTTTCACCAAAGAGTTTCCTTACCCTTTTAAATAACATCTGTAAGCGAAAGGACCGTAATTCCTTCCCGCCTTTTCCTCAGCCACAAACAAAGACTAACTGCTGGGATGTAGTCCTGGCTTTAACAGATCGTCTCCATAACCTCAAGGGCTGCGACTTCTTTCTGGAAACTTCTCCTTCTCTGCGGGGAGGGTCGGAAATCTTCCGCGATGCTTTCTGAACTTCTATTCTAGCAGTCCATCAAGATTTTAATGTAGCAGAAAAGCTCTAGCTCCGTTAACTTCCAACCACGGGGTCATTACGCAACTCTTTGACCCTCAGGGCAGAGAGAGATTATGTCCACTCGGATGGGTAGGGTCCTTCTTCATCTGTTCGCGCATGACCGCCCGACATTTTACAGAAACAAAGAGATGTCCGATTTTTAGAAGGGGAGGGTTGAGGGGTTTTCCTGGTGGGGAATACACAAAAGTTTTGGGAGACTGAATCACTTGTGGTGCTGCTACTGCTGCTTTGGGTGAGTTGTCGGAACTGTTGCGGATGGTTAGCTTCGTGATAAGATGCCTTTGTAAATGACATTTGTTATGCTGTCATGCTCGAGATGAAATGGTCAGTTTTGTTTCGGCATTTTCGGCAATTATTATGACCGAGTCGAAATTTGTGCGTCAAAGGATTTGATTTTGTAAAATGGAAGTTATTTAAATTCACATTAAATTAACTATTACAAAGGGGCATTGTTAATAAAGTTTGTTGTTGTTATTGATATTAAAATTTGACTCTCTCTATTTACCAACCATTATAACTCTACGAATGAATGATATTTGGAATCTTTCACACAATCATTTACTTATAATAGAGATTTTTGAAATAAGGTTTGTTATTGTTACTAAAACTGTCAGTGTACAGCGTGGCAGATTTTATTATAGAATTATTTTTATTTACAGGAATTATATAATTAAGTGTATCACTAATTAATAAATTTTAGCTAATAATTAAGAGTACTTCGTATTGGGGTTTCGTTAAACTGCTATTTTACTTTAGTCAATAAATATATTATAAAAAATAAACCTAAATTTAATTCAAAACGAACTTTATTTCTTAATAAGAAGCAAAATCCTAGTTTAGTTCACATCTTTGGCGATGGAAGGGGAAAAGGGAACCAATTTGCGCCAACAGCTTGATTTTCCTTATTAAACTTTTATCTAATATGATGTTCGCCAGATTGGCAATGAATAAAGGTGTGCACTAAAATAGGAAAGCAACCTTATCTGATTCACCGTTGCTTGCTTTAAAAATACGTTAGCTGTAAATGAGACATCATAAGAAATTTAAGAAAAATTGGTTTTTTAGGGGTAAATTTCACTCTTAGACATTCAAGATTTTATTGTATTTTGAAAAATACACTTTTGTCAATCATTAAACAGAATTTTTTAAAACTTTTTAAAATGATTTAAATTATATCCTAAACCTCAGTTGTCCAATATTTTTAATCTGTTTACCTGGTGAAATATTTTTCCTTAAATCTAGCGAGATAAATGTTAGAGGAATATAGTGTGATTATAAAAAAAAGTTGCATTATACAATAATTGTAGAATATCAAGAACGTAAAATGTAAGGTTCTAAAAATTAAAATCTAAAAATCTTAATCAGAATGAAATCTATTTTTTAACACCCTTTTATAAGGTTCACTTGTATGTAACGGAATCTTTGAGCTCCACTTTTAATCACTTTTCAAGGTCAAATGAATTCGAAATTTTGCTCATTTGTCTAGGAACGATGACCATACAATAATTTAATAATTTTGTTCCATTGTCCTGATCAGGAACTTCAGGATTAATGATTTCGTATTTTCAGATCCCATTTCCAAATTTGGCGATTAAAAATTAATTTACAATTTAGTTCGATAAACTATAAAAGGGTGTTTTTTAGTTTGTTAAAACTATAATTTATTATTAAATTTCCATTACAAAATTAATGATCCAAAATTTTAGTTTTGAGTTTTTTTTAATTATGTGGAAAAAAGAAGAAAAGTACAACTCTTATCAGAAAAAAATTACTTTCTTTTAAATTTAACGTACTAAAACAAAATTTAGACTTTTATGTTCCTCTACATCTTATTTCTAATACAAAAATTTTAACCAACATTTTTACATAATGTTAAAGATAAAATCCATGAATATATTAATAAATATAATACCTTCTATTAGAGCTAAAAATTACGATTGTAATTTCTCTATATATACATAAATCCAAGTTATTTCTCTCCGAACATAAAACGATTCGCTCAGAAACCTCAATTTTTACATTCGCCACATGCCAGCAGGAACTGTGAACGCTGCATCTGCGATGATTCACATTCAAGCCATATAATGGAATTACGCCTGTAAATCGGCTTTGTAAACTTCTTTCCCCAAACAGGGGGTGTGGGCAGCAATATAATAAATCTATTTAATTTGCATAACGCGATCTGCTTACGTGATTGACAGGGCACCCCCTTCCACTTAAATACTTAATGGGATTAAGACTACCCTGGTATCTAGTAAAAACATGTAAACTAGCTAAGTGAACGATGGCAAGGAAAAAATTCATATTATTCATTACCTTGAATTTTCTCGATATTCATGTTGCGTTGTGTGGTAGAAAAATTTTCCTTTTTATATAAGTGTAATTAATAGTATATTCACATAATAGTGTAATACCTTAATTAATGTATTGTATCTGAAATTTAATAACGTGTTCAAAATATATGCTACTATAAGTGCTGATATTTTAAATTATCTCTTTTAAATGTATTTTCATTAAGGTATCCGACTGGTTGAGACAACTTTTTTTTTAAAAAAAGAAGATATGGGGATTTTTTTTGCTATTTTTAGATTTGTTTAGTGCATTTTAAGAAAAATGTGCTAAAATTAAGAATAGAAAAAGAGATTTTTATTACTAAAATGGGGGAAAAAAATAGGTGAAAATTGACAAAAAATAGCATAAGCGCGGCCCATTCTGCACCAAAGGTTTGTGAACAAATTTTCAGTTTTTTCAATCTAATGTGTTGATATATTATTCAATTTTGAAATGACCTTCAGGATAAGAGATTTTCTTTTTTACAAAAACTAGAGCACTTTATCTCGGTTACTATATGAAAATGCTTAAAAATACAATGACTATATTCACATAAGGGACTGTAAATTTTGTAATAAAACAGTGATTGATAAATCTGAAGGTTAAAGCAATTCTAGTATTATACAGAAATTACAGAAAAAATTTCAGTTAATTATGTTCAAAACTTTTTGAGCAATCACTGACCCCGTTTGATTATTTTCAAAAAATCACATTTCGAGTAAAACGCGTTTTAAAGTTTGACATCTTGCTTAAGGTAATGACATCTGCTTTTACTAAAACACTTGTAGTTTTTGTTCTAGTAAACGGATAATGATAAACTTGGTATTTTTATAAAGCTAATAAGATGGCCCATAAAATAAAATCATAAGAAAATGTGTCAATTTTTAAAAAAATTCACAGTTTTAAGGTAGTCGGATACCTTAAAGTGCTATGAATATAAATAATTCAAATGTTCATCGTAACTGACGAATCTAGTTCTGAGTTGGCCCAGCATCAAAATTTTCCAAAGGGCACTTTTTTGGAAACTAAATGAAAGCGATCATTGTTTTTAAACTTATTTGAAAGGATCAAAAAATATGTTGCGCATGGTGAGGCCCTTATAGCTTTGGACCCCGCTTCATGAACACGGCCGTAGCTACGCCCCTGTTGATTATGCTGATATTAAGATAAGGAAATTCCTGATTTTTCTGTTTGATATTAATTAAGGGAATATCTGAATTCTCCAAACTAAAAACACACGCCTTAATCGCAGCACCTAAATAAAAAGGGTTTTTCCCTAAAAAATATTAACTAATCAAAAACAGATTTTTTAAATTTATCGACCATTAGTAACATCTAGTAAGATAAGGAATCATATGAATTTTTTCGTTAATAATAATAAATTTAATTCCCAGTCTAAATTAACTGGAATATCAAAAAGAAAGATGAATAAAAAATCTCGAACTAATTTTTTTTTATCATAGGTTGATAGTATACCTAAAAAAGTGGAATTTGCTTACAATAAAATGTTTCGTATTCGTCTTTTTTTTACGAGCTACTTTTTTTTAAAGAAAACTTACAAAGATTATAGTAAAAAACACACAAAATAGAATAAGCCCATGAAATAATATTTTACAAATTAAAAGAAATAGAATTCAAAATTTAATTGTTGGGGGTGCCACACAGAATTTGCCCATGAAGGATTTGGTATCATTAGTGTTAATACTTCAATTTAAGAACTTTGGTGTTAATACAACTACTTAAAGTTTATATAAAATGAAAATGATTGATCGTGTTAATTTGGTAATTACTAGCCTATATACATGAATGTAAAATAAATTAAAAAATAATAAAAAGAAAATACGAATTTTTAGAATTAAGTGACCTCCAAATCACCTGTTTACAAATGAGTTTTGTACAACCTTTTGTTAACACCTCAATACCATACGTAAATTATTGAAAATACTAATATTTGCAGAATTTTTAAATTAAGAATAGATACACACAAAAATAACGATGAGTAACGAAATTATTTATTGATACAAAATGACTCTTGCGCTAATAAAACATTCAACCAAAAAAAAAAAAATTCTTCACTTGATTCTTGACGATAGTTCACAGGACTCTGAGCAACCATCAAGAGGTGACAACGATACTTAAGCTGATATAAAAGTTACCAAATTTCCATTTAAGAAACTTGAAATCTAATTGATTTAACGGGTAATTACTCCATTATTTTGCATGACGAATTTTTCGTTGAATGGATTCAATTCCTGAGGGTCACATGATAAAGACAAACACGTGTTCTCCATTGAATTCAAACAGACATCAAACTAAATGTACTTATTGTTCAATTTGTAAAACTTAGATAACATTTAATAATTTCACAAAATTTCATTTCATCAAATGTTATGAAAAAAAAATCTTATTTTATGCATATACTTCTAAATTAAATGCATTTTGCATTAACATTATCAAGCATTAACATTATCAAGTGACTATGACGTCACATTAATTGAGATCTTAGCTGGAAACACATCATTGAATTCATTGTATGATTAGACGTCACATGAATTTATGAACTAATTGGTTAGAAATATGTGTTTGTCCTTATCACGTGATTATGACGTCACGTGAATTTAGCCCATTGGGATTCAGGTCCGTGACTGGATGCAAACATTGCATTCAAACAACTCGTTTAAAAGGATCAATAGTATTTGTCAATTTCATAAGTTGTCTATGTGAAAAAAATTGAAAGTTTTTTGACCAGATATGTTATTGAATTCCGAAAATATATAATCTTAAATCAGGTAGAAACTTTTTGTGCTTACGTATTGAAACACATCAAGTATGTTTTCCCTGCGATGATACGCTCCTTGTGGGGAAACGAGTTTTTCAGGGAAAGTCTTTTGCCCATCATTCAAGTAAATGATGGGCAAAATCCGAGGATCTGAAGAAAAAATATATTGTCTTCGAACCTTCGAGAAGTCCCTGGTATCGGTCCTTCTGGAAATTTTCATTTGGATACATAAGATTGGTGGAGTTCAGAAGTGAGTCAGTCGAGTACGCTGAGTTAGTGTATATGCGTCGATTTGTCGTCGTGTATTTAGTCCATTAATAAATTTGATATTATTCAAATAATTTGCGGGTCGTCAGCTGATTTTCACTCACGCAAATTTGCAACAGTATTACACCGTCGACCAATTTCGCAAAATTAAAAGATGTCGCCAATTCAAAAATTGTTACCAAACGTTATTATTTTGTTCAAAGAAACACAGGGATGGTTTTCTACAATTCGCTGCATATTGCGGCATTTTGATTTAACTAATTTGATCAGCAGTGCAATATGTAAGTCCCAAAATGTTAAAAATATACTAATAGGGTCCTGGATTTTAAAGTACAAGCATTTTATTTCCAAGATTTTTATGGAATGTTAAAAGCTCTTCAAAAACCAACTCCTGCTTTAAACTTTTCTCATTTAGCCATTCCTCCTGACGCTAATTAATCTCAGTATAATTCCAACAACTTCACTTGGACCGAACGATATCGCCCGATGTAACACTTGGATACACCCCACTGTTTTCAATAATTCGGCAGCGGAATACGTTTTCCAGATATTACTCATGCGCGTTCGAATACGTATGCTGCCGACCCTTTTAATCGTTTTCATCCGAACAATCCCATTATTTCGCTCCCGCCGACCCCCTCGAGGAACATCACGCTTAAAACAATTTCCAGAAAGAAAGGAAGGATGAAAAAAGAGGCATCGTGCTAAAGTATTAAAATTAATATGCAAATTAAGCACCTAAATACTCGATCGTTAGATCTTATTGGATTGGTCAGTTGAGGGGCTTGTGTAGCAGGGCGATGTTAATTACTTTCTAAGATAATCCGGTTGGTAGCAGATATATGTGTCTCAATGGAGTTACTTCTTCCAGTTTTTCCCCCTCTTTCCCCGTTTTTATTTCTTTTAATTTCTGGGTGTATGAGCTCAGCATTTTCTGAATTTCACAAGCGGTGGTAAATTTAAGATATGTGGGGTTTCTTATGTTTCTGCCGTTTTCTTGGGGCTGTGTCCATATTTCAATGAGTTTTAGGAAACGATGAAGTATTCCTAAAATGAATTGGGGAGTAATCATCGGAGATTTTTGGTTTCGTGTTTTTTTTTTGTCATTTATGTTCGTTTTTGTCTGTTAATGGTGCATGGCAATGGATTTAAAAAAAATTAATATTCAGAGATCGAACTCACACACTCAACAAAAATTTAGAGATTTTTAAGTCTGTTTCACTTGAAGAATTCCAGCGACGCAGCTAAGACGTCAAGAGGAGGCACGACAGTCCACCAGATGAAATTTTATACTTGAAGGTGGAACTACGAGGGTTGGGGCTATGGCAACTATATTTTTTCTTGAAGATACTAGTCTGGTTGGAAAATGTGACATATACAGACGAAAGGACAAGGTGTTAACTACACGTGTGGACAATGAATAGCACTGAAATATTGTAATACACTAATTTATTACGGCAGTATACAGGGCAATATGGCCTTCACGGTGCAAAAGGACAGCAGAGTACACATAAAATTGACATGACGATGCCCTTGTTGCGCGTTTCTGGATGCTACTTGCCCTCTCTAACTTCAGTAGCGTTCATCGTCTGTCTTCATCCATGAGCTGCTCGATGACGGCACGTGCCAAGTCGGTCCGCACACTGAGCGGTTGTCCCGAACGTTACTCATCACTGGTTGACATACGTCCATGCTGAAACTTTCCTACCCACCGCGCTACTGTACGGTATGGTTGGGCATTATTCCCAAGTGCTTCCATAAATTCACTGTGATATTCCATCTCATTTCTCCCTTGGAGTACGGCTATTTTGATGTAAGCGCGCTGCTCAACATGGGTTACTTCAATCTCACACGACACTCACCAGTTGACTGATTTCACAGTCCTCATAGAGCCATATGTTGTTCTGCATACACACTACTCGTATGTCTGCAGAACTTCCACGTGACTCATATACGTTTGTGATCCGTTCACATATCTACAAGAAAAATATAGTTGCCATGACTTATGCCTCAACCCTCGTACACAAAAATTTAAAAACATCAAAGTACAACACACATATCAAGGGAACACGGTAGCCTAGTGGTTTTGATCGTGAACTCGTAGCCGGCGTTTTCCTGTTGAGTGGTAGGTTCGAATCTCATATCACTGAAGATTCGCCATGTAGGGAGGACCATGAACGCTAAATTTCTCTGTCAAGGCTAAAAAGTCCTCATATTTATGTAGTGCGGAAATTTGGAGAGTGGGGTTCCAGTTCAGGTATTGTCCTCCAGTAGCGCACACAAAATTTTTCAAGGAGGGGGGAGTCCATGGTAGAAAGTCCCCCAACTCGTATCATACCTCAAGACAACTCTAATTGATTCTTCTGATTTTGTTAACAAAAAACAGTAAAAACTTAATTATTTAAGTAATAATTAGTATTAATTATAATAAAATAAATTGTTAATTACAACTATTTAATTAAATTTTACGTTATATATATATATAGGATTATCATCAATCGAAAAAAACTCAAGGGCTTTGGAGGGTGTCCGGACCCCCCAGGACCCCCCTTGTGTGTGCCACTATCCTCTTCACTTGATCCAGGTTCAAAATATTACAAGGTCCGTCATCAACAGCTTTCATATTGTTTTAGAACGCGGCTTTAATAAAAATAAAATTAAGTATCAAAAACCAATAGAAGAGTTTTGGCCAAGACGAGTCTTATTGGTCAGTTTGCAATTTTTGTCTCAATAATTCCTTTTAAATAACGACGAGGGGCGGTGATTTTTAACTCCAGATACTTGAAAATTCAAAGAATATATAAAGATGGAGGAGTAATGAAAGGGGTTAAAGTTACAAACTTTGTTGCTAGTGATGAGAGAGTCGAATGTTGGGATGGCTTAGATCAGGGGTGGCCAACCTTTTCGGGAAGAGTGCCACTATTTGATAAAAAAAAATAAGTAAGCGTGCCACTTCCAACTTTTCCAACAAACAAATGCGGAGAACTGAAAAAAAAAATGTTACTTTAAGCTTATTAAGGGATTTTTACTCAAACAGCACATTTTTCAATGCAAGCCTATGTAGTTGAAATTTAAAAATAGTATAATAAATAAACGAGGCTACAAACTTAGGTTTTATTGTTAGTAAAATTTTTACAAGTTTCATCAGGTTAGGTATAAAATAGAAATGAATAACTTGAAGAATTTAATTCAAAATAATTACTAAACGCTCTGTATTTACTTAATGTGGCTTTTGAAGTACTACTTTTTTACCAAGTCATCTATATTAGGATTAGCTGTTACAGATGCCTACAAAATTAGGTTATTATAGGTGCACATCAGCTAGTTTTTTGAGTGATATTTATTTCATTATATACATAGCAGAAAATATATTTATTCAGAAATATATTTTGGTCCAAATTTTGAGATTTTTGACTGAGACATTCCCACTTAAATAAAATTGTAAAACTGGTTATTCACTATCTTTTCAAAAATTTTAAAATTTTTCAGTAAGTATTTGCGTGCCACTGTTACAACTCCACCATGCCACACTGTGGCACGCGTGCCGCGGGTTGGCCACCCCTGGTTTAGATCATGATCTCATCTAAGACCTGTTGTGTCGAACCCCTCATGGGACATTTTACAACATTGCTCATGAGACAATTTACGACCTACAGGTATTCGTAGGACATTTATTCTCTGTCACAGGAGTGTTCACTTGGTAAAAACAGGTGACGCGTTCCCGGGATGACTTCTTTTCTTTTAAATCTTGCTCCTTTGTCATTTATTCCTCTTTCTACTTCTTTCAAGGATTTAAGGTATCCGAACACGTTCGGAGTACTTTTTAACAGAATAGCATACTAAAACATTATAAATGCACTTTTACAACTCAATACCAATAAATATTACTAGTTATCTATCAAAATTTAAAATAAATTATCTGCATTTTACATAAATCACAATTATAAGTGAAATTTCAGCAATATTTTTGAAAAACTTCAAAGCAGAGAAAAAAGTATTACTGAAACAAATTAGATGCATTTATCTAGAAAATGTAATAAAATTTTAATTTTTTATTAAAATTTGAAAATTTTAGAGCTGATTGAGTAAACATCATAAGAAATGTGACATTTTTCATGAGACCATTATTTAAATAACAAGCCATAACTTAAAGAATATTCATTCAATAAAAAATATTTTAGTACATTTTCTAGAAAATAACATAAATATCAGGTTCAAAAAGTTTCATAGAAATACATTCGTAATATTTTGAGTTATCAGACTCGCCGTGATAGATTTTGAGCCATTTAAATGCCCACTTCTGGTAGATCAAAAACCCACCTCCGGTTTTTCTAACTTTATAAAATTGATTGTAACTTGGCCTCTAGGTAGCGTAGAAACAAAATAAAGTATGTTTCGTAAAGTCAAAAGATAGCTCTATTCAATAAAATAAAAACAAAAATATCTGTCTTGACTGAAATTGGTCATTTTCAACGTGTTCGGATACCTTAAAGTTTTATCTAGATGACATGCCAATTTTTTTTTTTGCGAATTAAATCGGTGTTCACTCTTTGGTCAAATATGGCCCTTGTTCCTATAACCAGACAACTTATTGTATAGAACAATGAAAACCACAGAACGTTCTATTATATTAATTTTCAAAATAATCGTAGAGTATAAATTTGAAGACGTCGGTATTGATTCTGTCAACTTAAATTTTTTAAAGTTAGCACCAATATCCTTCGACAGTCAATCAAACCAATCATATAAGTAATGATTGTGCTTCCAAGAAAAAATTATTTTAAACAATGAAAACAGTTTAAAGTTGAAGAGACATTGTGCTTTCTTCCCTATATAAAGCCATGTAGAATAATTAATTAGATAAATAATATGCACACCTTGTAGAGACTTCTTAGACATTACTTTGTCGGTTTGAATCGGTTAAAAATTACGAGATTCTTGTCTAAGATCTAACAAAGCATCGGGCTGTAATAAAAGAATACCTAAACTAAATCATTGTCTTCTGCCTTTTGTATTTAAATTAAATGACATAGTTAGCAATTAAGTATTCTGCTTAACTACAATAAAATGTTTGAACATATAACTATCTATATGCTCTTACAGTTAATTGAATTTATTCTCAGTTTCTAAGGATTTAGTACTTAACCTTAAATTATTTTATTACTTGTTTCAAAAGTGAGTTTCAGTAGTTTATTACATTCTACAAAACATTTCTATATTTTTACAATGCAGTTTGAACAATGAAAAATTTAGATGGGCATTCTCTTTTTGAATTTCAGCAATTCAATTGCTTAAATAAAAATTATCAAATAAAAAAAAGTAATTTTTTTTTTATTTTACTATTTCAGTAACTCACAAATTTGTTTATTCACAAGTTTAAGTTGGCAAAATTCGAATCTTTATTGCGGAATCTTAATTCATTGTTTGCAAATTCTGAAAAACATCCATTTACAAAAAAATAATTTTATTACATAACATAAAAAAAGATACACTGCTGGCCACCGTAAATGCAACACCAAGAAAGACAAGAGATAGCATAACAAAATTTATTTTGTAGGTAACATGTTGACCAAGTATCAAATGATTAAATTCATAGATTCTGTGAAGTGTGGATCCTGCCAGAATCAGTAGCCACAGTAGCCGCCATTGTTGGAGATCACCGCTGCCACACGCCTTGGTATTGATTCAAAGAGATTTTGGATGTATTCTTGGGGGGTTCAGTAGACCAAGCAGCTTCCACACGTTGCCAAAGTTGATCTGGTGTGGCAGCTGGGAGTGTAATCTGGGTCAATCGTTGAGCAACCATGGGCCACATGTTTTCTATCGGTGAAAGATACGGAGAGCGAGTCGGCCAGGGAAGCAATTCAATCTGGTGATTGACGAAGAAACATCAGACAATGCGTGCCACGTGTGGTCACGCATTATCCTGTTGAAATATGGCTGTGGCCAAGCACTGAAGGTAAGGAAGGACAACTGGTTCCAACACTTCGGAGATGTAGCGCTGTCTGTTTAAAGTACCGGCAATGCGTACTAGAGGAGTGCGAGAGTGATATCCAATACCGCCCCATACCATAAAACCCAGTGCAGGACCAGTATGGCGGTGCATAAAGCAGCTGTTAAGCATCCTCTCTCCACGGTGTCTCCACACTTGAATCCGACCATCGTTGTGTTGCAGACAGATGCGTGACTCGTCAGTAAAGACAACTTCATTCCATTCTGCCACCCACATCCTTCTTTCATCACACCATTGGTGGCGGAGACGTCTGTGGTTCTGCTTTCAGGGTAGACCAAACAATGGACATCTTGCGGACAGACCACTCTGCTGTAAACGGCGTCGAATGGTACGCGCAGACACTGAATGATGCGTTACAGACTCAATGTGCTGTGCTATGGTTCCTGATGTGACTGAGCGATCCGTCACTGCCATGCGCACAATTTACCTGTCCTCACGTGAAGTGGTGCACTGAGGTGGAGGCAATCGACCACTTCGGTCCGTCGTACCCTCCTGCATCCAACGGTCACATATCCGCATTACAGTTGTTTGGTTTCATCCAACACGACGACCGATTTCCCTGAAAGATAATCCACAATCTCGGTAGGCCACTATCCTTCCTTTGTCGAACTCGGATACTTGATCAAAATCTGATCGCTGTTTTCTACGAGACATAACTGATCGTTTTTTGAAAAAAACCACAAGAAAAACACAATTGCCGAACTTGAAATCGTCAAAATCTCCAAGCCTTAAATAGCGCCTTGAGGTGGCGCCATAGGCGTGCGTGATGTGCGTCTGCGCTGAAATTCTAATCATTTGCATATCTCACCTCTGCTAATGCATGTTGTAAATGTCATATTATTTGTGTGCTTCCTTCAGGGTATTTATTGCATTTACGGTGGCCAGCAGTGTATTTCAACAACTAATGTAGAGAGCTTTTTAGCTAAGAACTAAAGTAGAAAGCTAAGAACATCTATTACTTTTCTAACACATCAAAGTAATGCATCTGATGTAAGAGATATATATACAATCTTGCTTCATCATGGAAAAATTAAACATGCTATTTAAATTACAATTATTATTCAACGGTAAATCAATTTTGGATCAGTAAATTTTTTAACAAAACAGTAAAAAAAAAAAAAACTTAAATAACCTGGAACTTATTGCGAAGTAGTCGACCGTGTGAGAAAATAGTTTTTCTTATCTTTTAGAATAAACATAAAAGTAAAAAAAAAGTACAAGTTTTTAAAAATTTAACTAATGTGTACTGTATTATATATATCAAAACAAATACATTCATCTCAATGGACTACAAAAATGGGATATAGAAGCCCTATTAATCATTAATTGCTTTGTATTTAAGAAATTATTAAATGCTTACATCAAAGGAAAATAATGCCATTGAATTGTAACGAATGTAAATTTATCTATTTGATTTAAAGCATTGAGAAATTATAACATATACGCAGTAGCACACACAAAAATGTTTCAAGTCCATGGTCGAAAGTCCCCCAACTCGTGTCATACCTCAAGACAACGCCAATTGATTCTTCTGATTTTGTCGATTTTGTTAACAAAAAAGAGTAAAAAAATTATTGAATTAATAAATAACATTAATTAATAAAATAAATTGTTAATTACAAGTAATTAAATTTTGCGTTATATATAGGATTATCATCAATTGAAAAACTTCAATTGAATTGAGGGTTTTTGGGGGTGTTCGGACCCCTAGGATACCCCCACGTGTGCGCCACTGCATATACGCATTAATTTCGAAGGAAAGGACACTGTTAAGCAGAATGATTTCAATAAATTCTAGAACGCATGTTTTTAAAAAAAAACCCGATTAAAACAAAACAAAAAAAAATTAAACGATTGAAAAGATCTTTTTGCAAAATAAAAGCAATTGATAACTAACTGAAATAAACAATTTGAAAATCAGATTTTTGCATGAAATAAAACCGCTACATCAATTCATTTCTACTCAATCCCCCCTCCAACCCTGATTTTCTGGATTTGTGACCCATCCCCCTTCGTTACCAAAGTTCCAGTTCCATTTTTTCCTATCTCTTAATTCCGGATTAATATTTATCATATCCGTAGAAACGCTTAATTCCGCCTGAATGCGAATTTAATCATTGTCGATGAATATACTTTCCCAGAGTAAGGATATTTTAAGCTGCACCTGGGACGTCATTACAGCCCATTTTTCGCTCCGACGCATTAATTGCAGTAACTGCAACTGGGGTTGATGGAGAGATGTGTGGATGTATTAAAGTAAGAGAAAGTGAGCCTAAGGGCGGATGAATGCATGTACGAGAGATCTGTTGCACGCCGAGACAGTGTTGCATGCTCCAAGGTTTATATTAATGCATAAAATAAATGATGAGCTTATGAACTGGGTTTGAGGGAATATGGTATATGGTGGGGGTGTCTAGGGCGAGAGATCATATATTCTGTTTGGTCAGAATGTTGCATGTTGTAACTAGTTTGAGGGAAGACCTGTTGGAATATGCAATGGAGTTTGGGGGAAGATTATTCAAGCGTTGCTCCTTCCGTTCTTGAAATGAAACATGCTCGAATGTTAAGTGCGTTCTGTAGAGAACAGTGTTTAATTTCGTTGTGCTTTGTATATATGTTACTCAGAAACATGTCTCGGCTCTTATTTAGAGGGAAAATAAATAATTTCATCATTGTTTTTAGTGATTTGTAATTGCTTTATTACTTTTAATTAAAATTAAAAATGAATTCTCAGTATTTGATCATTACAAAAAAATATAGGAAAGAATGATTAAGTTGAAGGAAGTTTTACATGGAGAGAAAGAGTGTATGTCAGTTCTATCCACGCTCCTTATACTAATAATCCTCTTGGGGAGTTTCTGGTCTTTAAAAATTATTTTATTATAAAACTTCTGTTTGAAGAAGACGTGATTATGTACATTATAATACTGCTATATATAGTCTAGGCCATAGGTACCCAAACTTTTTTGTCTCGTAGACCCCTTACCATGTTTTTCGGTTTTGTGTAGATCCCTACTTACCTAATATTAAATTTTTGCAAATTTATCAACTTAAATGTTTTTCGACAGTTGCTATAGCACTACTTACTTCAAAAGTTTTATGTTTCTAACTGGAGTTAATTAGTCTGTTTAAAACTTACGAAACACGTGTGAATTAGTTAATTACATTTTAATTTAATATATAAAATAATAGTTTCATAAAATAACTGAGCAACAAACAAATGTTTTTAATGGGTGAGATGAATCTTGTGCTTCACAATAACACATTTTTAACGTTTGGCATCAATCTTTTCAGGTTTAACCCTCAATCTCTCTTTTAGTATCCAGTCTTTCTTTTTTTTCTGTTTTTATTTTGAAGATTGGCAACCATGCTGAAACTCCTCCTCTCTAGGAAAAGCAATTAAAAACTTTAAAATGTTCCATAATTCGAAAAAATAACAGGTATATCTTTTTAAAACCAAAATTGCTGACATTCGTATCTAAACTTTACTTTAAAAACTTCATTATAGGCTTATTAAAATAAATTCCTTTTGTAATTAGACTTTTTTTTCTTTTTTTCTATGTGACAACAGGAATTCATTACTTACTGTGATATTACCATGTTCACAAAACATTCTCAAACCTAGTTTCAAAACCTGAGTAAAAGGCATTTAAATGCTGAACATATGTTAAAACGTCATTTTTCTGGCAGATTGTGACAAATCGAGAAACTGTTCAAATTCACGACGTCTAGTTTTATACTCCTTCAGTTTGATTCTGGCTAGAAACACTGAAATGATGGATCGTTTTTAATAAAATGTATGCTGTCGCCTTCTAATTGCAAATTTACCCCAATAAATTCAGTAAATAAAGCTGTTAAATAGGTAAATATGGTTGACACTTTATTAGATTTTCTATTAAAATTAAAGTTACAATCTGGTTTAGATTATCGTAGACCCCCATTTACACCTCATGGACCCACAAATTATTTTTTCACTGCCGTGGACCCCTTGAAGGTAATCATAGACCCCTGGGGGTCCATATAGACCACTTTGAGAACCACTGGTCTAGGCTCTTAGCTTAGAAGGAGAAGTAGGATAGATTACTAGCGTTGTAGTGAGTAATCAAATTGAATGTGAATCCGAATATTTAATATATGATAATGGAATTACTTGAGGTGACGAATTGTTACTGGAGATTGAATCTATATTAAATAGCTAAGAAGTAAGAGCTATTGCCTTGAGTAAGTGTGTTTAGTATTAAAATCTTCTTATATCTTACGTACCTCGTTAATTGTCTGCATAGTTATTAATTAGGTGCATCTCTTAGCATTGATCGATTGTATTTGAGTTGTGGTTATATTGTGAATATATTAGATTGTTTCTGAAATATGGCTAATCTTCCTTCCAATCTTCCCACACCTTTAGACACGCAGGCAAGACCATTGCAAGTGAAATAGTCATTTTTTTATGTGTAATGATTAATTATAGTTGAAATTACCGTATAATTATGATTTGAGTATTAGTGATAATTTAGAAATTGTTTTTTTTATTGCTATTGAGTTGCCACAGATAGAGGAGTGGTTATGGTGCACTGGTGTAGCTATTCCTGAGTGGGGTTGAGTCAAGATTCCTTTGGGGCTCTTCTTTTGAGGCCCCTTAACACTCTAAGATTTTATGCATACACATTTTGGGACCCCTGTTGCTTGGAGGCCCTGTATCATTGATATGGCCGATAACAGTGGTAGCTACGCCCCTGTTATGGTGGTCAATTCATGTACAGCATTGTTCCTGTCGAATCGAGCATTGAAATCGTAATGCCACTAAAGATTCATCTTGTAGAGCAATGAGTTCCACTAAACCTCGGGTTCCACTAGTCAAAAAAAAAATTCCAAAAGAAAATTCTAAATGTAATTGTAAAATAGACTCATATTTTCTTTACGGAATTGAGACACCTAGACGCAAATTAATATCATTAATAAGTAAATTACACAGATTAATATAACATTAAAATATAATAATAAATAGAATACTTTTTTTAATTGTATGTACATAAGTAACTATAACATGTTGATCTACTTTGAATGTTCAGTTAAGATGTAACTTTTTTAAGGGTGGAATGGGATTCTCCGAGATCATCTTATAGATATAAGGGTACTTTGTGTGTTGATAAATTTTGACCACTGGTGCAGAGGAACAAATGCACTTAAAAACTATCAAGGTTTAAGATCTTCGTGTTGACGTGGAATTCTGGAAAGAAGTCGCCAGCTCTTGTGTCGTCAATCTTACCTTTGGTTGTGATTCAAAATTACTAAGTTTATTGCCAATGGCTATCGTGTTGCTTCGTGATATGATATTAATAAACAATCAATCGATAAATTAATCAAAATTGTTTTTTTTTCAGTACATCGGTTTATATCTCGGCTTAATATCGGAAACTATTTTCCAACATAAATTTGTTAATTTTTAGGGTTCCGAAATAAAACTTGTGTGAAAGGTTGGATATGAGGAGGTTAAAATAGTTTTGTTGGAAAGGTGACAATATTTCTTTTGATATAGAAATTTGCTTTCGTACAAAATAAGGCTTTTACGTATTAAATAATATGCATATTATTTAATAGGTAAAATGTAATATGTTTTTCGGCTAAAATTGTACTAATAGAACATTTTAAGTGAATCTACTTCAGAAAAATAGAAGCTTCCTACATTTTGTAAAGAACAGGTGATTTATTTATAGATTTGTTTTCCTATTTTTTCCCTCGTTCCATTTTAAATTCTAATTTTTTTCTTTTGATAAAAGAATGTTTTTCACACATCTATGTGCTGCGATATTAATATGAAATGCATGAGACTAACAATGTTCGAATTTTGTATCTTTCCTCAAATATTCGTAAGCAGAATAATACAAAGAGTAATAAAAGAAAAAAAAATTAAGTCAATTTCTACTTAAGTCAACAGAGAAATTTTTTATTTTAGTTACTTTTTATTAAATAGTTACAATTAATATCAATATGTATATACATATAACAGAATTGCAATTTTCCATTTTCCTTTCTATGTATGGTATTGGATTATTTTGTTTGTTACTATTTATTCATCAATGAAATTTAATTATTCTAATAAAATAGTACAGTAAAAAAAGAAATCACTTTCTCAGAAATTACGTTATCCCATGTGGAATTTGACCCCACTACCTTTGGATTAGAAGTCCAACGCGCTATCCATTGCGCGTGACATAAACACAACGAATGATTTTCCAATCTATATATGATGTTGGACTATTATTTTTGTGTTGGTAACTATTTATTTATTTTTTAATTTAATTTACAAATTATTATTTGAAAATCTGTATTAACATCAAGTGTCATCCACAACAAGTTTAAAACAATGTATTTGAACTTTGAATGGTTGAATAAAAAGTATTTTATTAACGATTGAAAATTTTGAACAGGATATATAAATAAATATATACAGGGAGAGAGTGAACTATAGTAGGAATTGAATAATAAAAGGCAATCTTATGCAAAGTATTCGTCCTCAACCATGGCTCAAGATTACGAGGTCCATCCCGAATATCCCTCTATTTATCGTATAGTGTGACGTTAATAAACACCCAAAGAAGTTAAATTGATTTATTAAATTTACAGATACTAATTACAATATTTACTTTTAGATAAAAATGTAACCCTTCCAGTATAGTGGCTAGCGACGCTGACTGCTGTGCCGTAGGGCCTGGGTTTGAATCCCGAAGAAGGCATGGATGTTTGTAAATGTATAGTGTCTTCGCGGCATGGGGGTACTCTAAATAGCCGTCGAGCCGCAAGTCCTCTCGTGAGGTTGGTGGAAAGGGAAGAAAGACGGGAAGCTCCTGACCACCCCAGGGTGTCCTCAGGGATGGAAATGTGCCAAATCGTACTGTCACCTGCATGGAGCTACGACTAACGACCAAAGCTACGACTAACGACAGGCGTCATTTAGCCCTTTGCCATGATGCATTTCATGGGCCTCGATTTGGCCTTTGCCGATCAAGTGACATTAGTAACAACTACTATTAGATAAAAGTTATATTCAAACTATTGAGTATTTCAATACTACAGAATATTTTATTAGTGTTTTGGAGGAGACAAAACACAACGTCTTTTTTCGAGTGTTTCAAGCAGACTCTCTCCCCTCTTTTGGGTGGGAGGTCCTTTATTATCTATCGAATTTCTTTCGAGATTCGGTTCGCAGTAGGGGAGGGTTATTTTTTTCATGGTCATCGGTTACCAGCGTGATGTTGGATTAAAGGATCCTGCATTATTTTAAGGGTGAACTTGTAGGTATGAATGGTATAACGTTTGCCTTTTTTGCTGCTGCAAGTTGGGAAAACGTTACAATGTTTAAAATCTTTTTGAAAATGCATTTCTGTGCTGTGTACATAATGTTTCCAGATTTCATTTTACAACTTAATATCTTTAATTATAAGACTTATGGAATTGTGTTGTCGATTTATTGTATCTTAATTTCTTTCATTATCAGGAATAACTCGTTGAATTATTACTCAAAAAAGTCTTCTTTTTATAGAAATTTTATAAAAATAGTTAATTAAAAAAATAAAGAAGAAAATACAGCTTTAGCTTACAATTAAATGTATTCGCGTTACGCAATTTTATCTATTCAAACATTGATTAAAAGAAAAGGAAGCGTACTTACTCTACAAGAGAACAAATTAAAACTAAACATTTCTTAAGGAGCGCCGCGTATATTATATCTCCTAGGAAAAATCCTGCGTGGCGTTTCACACGCACTTCATTAAAATTAGAATTCCCTGAAAATTCTGACTCGCGCCACTTCACTTCGCTTCACGAACACGATGGATTACCAAGAGATTATAATTCCGGAAACTTCGTTAATTTCCAAGCGGATAGAATTTTTCAGTGGCTCTTGAGATTTAGGGAAATCTTTATGACTTATTAATAAATCGAGGATAATGGAGTGTGAAAAGATGGATGTAGATTTGTGTATTTGGGATTCATTATTCTAAGCCTGAATCCTCTAATAAGGGAAATTAAGGCAAAGTGTAATTTGTTTAATACTTGAGAGGATATCAGTTTAATGGGTATATATTAAACAGACATTTGAAACAATCGTTGTAAATTATATTAATAAAGTTAATGTAGAAAATCACACGAGTGGTTGAAACTTGTGGAATTTTTAGTCTGAAAAATGGAATGATTTTCAGAACCAGTTTTCAATGAGGTGTGTGTAATTGAATGATTCGATGTTTTAAATTAAATGAGATGAATTGAGAGCATTCTAATAATGAACTAGACATTGATCTGTAATTGAAAAATCGGATAAATTTCGAGATGAAATTTAACCCAATGAAGTGTTTTAGCCAACATATAACTTAATTATTTATTAATTGTGATAAAAGAGATATTCTTAACAGAGCCAGAATGTGATTTTAAACAATTTGCTGCAATGCTTTTCATTTTATTCCATGTATTTTAAAATGCTCTTGAATATATACGAGTATTCTATCTTCAAAATAACGGATACATGAAAGGTGAATGTTAAGAAGCGTGGTATAACTACGAAGGTTGATCAAAAAAAAAAGGCTTACAAGTCGAATAAAAAAATATTTATTATTACAAGACAGAAAATACAAAAGGGAATTTATAGGTATATGTACCTATTACATTTCGACATAATCACCAAGTCTATTTAGCATTTATCAGAACGTAGAATCAATTTGCTTAACCCATATTGGGGAAGAAATCAGGACCTAGTACATTGAGCCAGATCTCGACGAATGTTTTCACAGAACTGTCTTGGAATATCGCAGCACATCAGAAACGATATGTTGCACGCTACTATAGCTGAGTCCCAGCTCTGACGAGTTTTCACACAGTTACCCGTTGATCATTTTGAATCATTTCTTCAATTCGAGTCATGTTGATTTCTGTCGTTGAAGAACTTTGCCGACAGCTTCCTGTCATATTGCGATTTCGACATCCTGTCTGCCTGATTGAAAAGAATGACACAATTTTGCTACTTGTTTGCTCCGATGCGGACACATTCTTTTCCTATAAAAATTGAATCATGGCTTGCACTTCCAAACGAGACAAATTTCCTAAGAATCTAGCCATTTCAATCATCCTGAACCGTCTGGAAAATTTCACTACCTACCCGCAAACCCGTTGTATGACAAGTAGCGCCATCTCTCTCCACTTTGGGGGGGGGGATTTTCTCCAATATGTAGTTTTCAAATGCTGTGACTTGTAAACTTTTTTTCTGATCTACCCTCGTAGTTAGAAGTGATTGGAAATTTAATTCAGCTTTGTTAATCCGTTTGATTCGACTTTTTTTTAAATATCATGTTATTCTTTATTGGTGTTCAACAATGACTATAGTGCTGAAATATATTTTTCATGGCTTTCTAAAGTCAAAATAAAATTATGTTTAGCCAAAAGTAAGATAGTGTTATAAATAAAAGGAAATCTTTCAGTTCCATTATGAGCATTGTAAATTCTAGGTTTTATTATTATTATAAGGCACTGGTCGAGTGGCGTAGTTGGTTTGTCGCTGGCCTTGTACGCCGAAGATTGCAGGTTCAACCCCGGTCCAAGTCGGTGGATTTTCATGATGCAGAAAATCGATAGCGTCCATGTATGATTATGCTGCATGTAAAAAATCCTTGAGTGCCTGCTTGGCTTGGATGCTCTCGGAGAAATTGAATTCCTGAGAACGTTTTTGCATCGTCATAGTTCAAGTGCCACCCTCTGGGAAGGAAACTGAGCGTCAAAATTACTTTTGCGGCAATTGGAATTCCACCTATTGGTGCCTCACTAAAAAAAGACAACAGCTCCCGGGGAATGTACTAGGTTTTAAATGGTAAAACACCAATAAGCATCCCCATTAAAAATAATAAAAAAATATAAGCTCCTTGCTGCATTAAAGAGGCTTTTCAACTACTGAAGGAAGTGGGGTAGCTTAGTTTAGGTATTTTGTGGTGGTATTATATTATTCATCCTCAGTATTGTGAAATTTATATAGAAGCAAAATCAATTTTGGTTAAATATTAGCATGTATGTATTAATCTGAATTGTGTTCCAACAAGTCTTAAGTATGTCATACTAGGATACTTCAAAACAATATTCTGTCATCATTACATTACTACAATACATATTTTTAATATTATAAATGACTGAAATGGAGTAAAAAGTTCAAGGAAATCAAAGTAACGAATTTCTATACAACGTTTCAACATAAGCAATTCTTACAGGAATCTTTAGCAATGGTTATTTTATATACAGATTTTTTTACAAAATTCTACGCCTTGTTTCAACCACAAACCATATCACTATTTTACTTTATACCATGCAGAAATTTTAAATACCAGGAATATCTCAGCTGGTGCCTGTCATCTTATTACAATACTATGCTTTAACGTTTTAAAATTCCATGAAGAAAAACTTTTAGTGCTGTGTATTTCCGAGTATAAGCCAATCTCTGTATACGCAGAGGGCACGTTTTTTCTTCAAAGAAATTACCCCAAATGTGTAATTTGTGTATAAACCGAATTGAAAAAGTTCCGATTATTTTCAAACATGTCGCCTTGGAAGAGGGAAATGTTGCCAAGCGGATAAAATGAGAGGAATATTTTCGAATTAAATTACTATAAAGTAAAATGCCAACGACATTTTTATATTTAATAACCCTATCGGAAGGTAACTCATCTTAAAAATTTATTTATTTTGTACACTATCTGAACGAGTTATATTTTCGTATCAGTGTTTTATTTGGAGAATGAGCGGTCGGATGGAGGAACTCAGGCATGATGATCATATGTATTTAGACATCCCAATGAGTAAATGTTATGAACTGTTCGGAAACTTCAACTCCGAGGCTGTATTTGAAGGATTTATGTAAATATTTTTGTTTTTATAGAATAAAGAGTTAAAATTAAAATCGTATGAAGCACGGCTAGCGGAAAATGTTAAAAAATATTGTTTTTTTAAGCTACCTTTTTTAAATTGGCTGAGGTTACCTTCGTACTTTCATGTTTAAAGAAGTTACCAAATTTTCTCGGCTTATACATGGTAAAATACAATATGCGTTTTAACATGAACCTTACACTCCTATAAGTTTTATTGGGTATAAGGAAAAGTTCTGCCGTTTTTGAACACATGCCTTTTTATGTGTTGTCGATCCTTTGAAAGAAGTTTGATCCATCTGAAACAAGTTTAAACAAGTAGATTAGTATACTATTAATGCTTCATATACATTTTTTAACTTGTAAAACTGTCAACAAGAGTGAAACAAAAGTACACTACAGACATTGATGTTGTTTGAGTTATAAAAAGGGAATAATACGCGATGGTGACAACAATAAACTTGTGTGGCGTGCTTTGAGAAGAAGCAGTAACACCTCGAACATGCCTAAGATGGCTTGTGAAATTTCGCTTGGGTGATTATTTTTTTTTGTTTGATGGCCTTCCTGATCTGGGTTCATCTTTCAGATGTTAGTGACGAAGTGCTATGTAAAATGATGAAGAAAATCCCACGTTAAATTTCACAGAAATTGACTTCAAGCTTGGAATTCATCAGACTATGGCTTTGAGCTTTATTAAAAGGCTTGACTTCGTGTCCAAACTCTGTTTGGGTGCCACACGAATTAAGCGAAAAAAGTTTAATGGACAGAATTTCGCTATGTTCTTCAAATCTTGCTCGTCACAAAAAAGGACCGTTTATAGATCAATGAAAAGTGGATAGTATATAAACACGTGGTTAGAAAAAAAGCAAATGTTTACAAAGGGGAGGCACTACTACCAACATCAAAAGCTGGCGTGCATCACAAGAAGCTTATGTTATGTTGTTGGTGAGACAGCAAGGGTGTAGTGCACTATGAGTTGCTGAAAGAAAATGAAATGACCCTTACTATTCACAACTTGTTGTTTTGAATAAAGAAATTCAACATAAACGTTCATCTTTTGCTGATAGAAAGGGTGTTATTCTTCATCACAACAAAGCTAGTCTACAAGTAGCAAGGAACACCGCATAAAAAAAATTGAGAGTTGGGTTAGGAAACTTTTACCTTAGCCAGTATATGCTCCTGACATTGCCTCGTATGACTATAATCTGTTCAAATCGCTGTAAAAATTTCTTGATGGAAATGAATGCATAAATTATAAGGGTGTCTAAATGTCAGTCGATGAATACTTTATCTCCAAAACAGAGAACTTCTTTTCCAAGGGTTTAGATAAGCTGCCAGAACGCTAGCAGACAGTTGTAACTAACAAAGGACATTACATTTTAGATTATATTTTAAATAAAAAGGGGAAAAAAATATTTTCTTTCTTCCTTAGGGAAAAAATAACGACAGGATTTTCCCTTACACCCAATATCTTAAAGAAATCTCGACATCTCTTAATCAGCGCTATCTCTGATATCACTATAATTCCATTCTCCTCATTACCCATCTAATATGGAATGATTTTCCATACAAAGAAAAATGTATTTTAAATATTTTAAGCATGATCTCAATAACACCACATGCTTCAACAAGAAGTCTTATATCACGCCACAAGTTTCGGCCTCTGGAGATCCCATTTTCCCCCATGATCTGCTGTCACCTTCATCATCATCTACCGAAAGGGAAAAGAAGATCATGATGTATTAGAAGGGACACCTCCAACAATCACATACGGAGGGGGCATGCATCATCTCTCCGTGATCGAGAGACGTTAACGCTCTGTTAATACGACAATGATTAATTCAGTGGGAAAAAGAAACGGAAACGCGACGGTCGAGTATGTTTAATAGTGTCATCCATCAAGCCAATGACTCTAATTGCCCTGCGCTGATCGTGCCGACTGCGGTATTTACACTGGATTTATATGCAAATGAATGGGTTAAATGACTTCATGATTTCCCGCTGAAGAGTTGGACGACATTTATACAAGGATTATCTTTATTTGGTTTTGTTGGCTTCCGGTTAACTATCACGCAGTCACTCGGAACCCTTTTCTTGCATTGCGGACATCTGTTAATCGCTGGATGTCCCGTGGAATGATGAGAAGTTCTTTTATTTATGGAGATGGGCCCTGTTTACTTCCGGTTTTGGTCAAAGAACGGGTTTTATTAAACTTATAAGTTAATTATGGTAAAAATGTGTTGCACATTTGGTGTAGGGTTATTGGCCAGATGTGTCAAATAATAATTAATTTTATTTTAATGGATAACATTTTAGAGTAAAAATAATTTTATTATTGCAGTTTAAATGCATTATTAGAATATAGTGTTAAGGAAATTTGTTAAAATATTTTCTTAATATTGATTATTGAACGTCTGTAACACTGAATATTTAAAGCTACCTTTCATTTACTATTAAGTGACATCTAGATGGCGTTACTAGTTCTTTTAGAGGCAAATTCCTTTCTTCCTTAAGTAGTAGTTCGAGTAAGATTGCCCACGCACTTAGCTGGAGATGCCTTTCATTTTTCAGATGACGTAATGTGTTCTAAAATGAGTGTTTTTTATGAATGTTTTGTGTACTTTTGTGTTGTGGAATTTAAAGATAATTAAGTGTTTGTTCCTATATACATCGCAGTCTTTATTATTTTACCAAAAACTGATAACCATGGAGAATCAAGCGTCTTAATTATATAAAGACATAAATATAATTATTTTGCAGCCAGACGGTTCTGAAATGATGAACACATAACATTTAAAATAAGTTTAAATTATTTTTGAATGATATAACTAGAGAGAAATAACACTCGTTCTCAATTAAAGTCTCTAGAGAGGCTCTTTTATAGGATACTTTCTTTAGGGGTCCGAATACGATTTGTAAAAAAAATTGTTTTATGTTTTTTTTTACAAATTTTATGTAATACATAAAGCAGTTTTTGTGAAAATAATTAAATAGTTATTTTAACTATTTAATTATTTTAAAGCAAAAATTTTAATATTCATGAATGGATTTTGAAATGTTGTCCTTCCTAAATTACTGATGTACACACATAAAATTATTTTATTTTCAAGTATATGGGTTTTGTATTAACATGATTTATAAAATTTTTGTAATGATTTTACTATTAATACTTAATGAAAAGTTCTTGAAAAATGTGTACATTCCAAATGTAACTATATATTTTTTAAAAGTAAGTATTACTTTTTGATTTAAAAATGTATATTAATTTTTCTTCATGTATAAATATCAATAGTTAAGAAAAATATCAAAGCATTTGTCAAAAACAAATTGGGGAAAAAATTTTAAATAGAGGAAAGAAGGAACTAGTGATATTTTTTCTGAGACAAATCAGTTTTAAGTTTTCAATTGCTATAGGGATATAAACAAAAACGAACCTAAAAGTTTTCATGGCTCTAGAATTTTTAAACTGAGTTTTATGGGATAATGGACAAATATATAAAAATAATTTAGACTAAAAAAATTTTCATTTTTTGACTGATTTTTCTGATTTAAATCGTAGTGACTGATAAGAATAACTTAAAAAAGAATGGAAAAGAATAATATTCTTACTATAAATATCATATTGATAAAATACTAAAGAGAAATGCATTAAAATTCGCATTAAAAAATTAAAATGATTAAAAACTATCCTTATATTGGAGAAAATGTCTTTAAAAACACTAAGTGATAGGATGATTGCACATGTTTTTACTTATATCTGTTTCAGGTAAACCTTAATGCGTAACTAAATTTTTGTAGAATTAGTGAAATGGAAGAATTTAAGAAATCAATACATCAAAATTTGCGTGCTAAAATTGAAATCTCTATACCACACTTCAGTTTTGTTCACGTAAATGTTAGAAAAAAAATTAAGACAAATACAAGAAACATTTTTCACGAGTGAGACCATATCAGTAATTATATAAGGGCTGTAATATACATATTTAAATATTTAAAAATCACAATACAAACAAAATTTAAGCATTTACAAGGAACCTGTAATGTTTTGTTTTTGTATATAAAATTAAAAATTCATTTAGCTTTAAGTATGCTAGATTAATATACCTTATATATGGATTTTCTTTTAAAAAACCACCATATATACATACTCGTACGCACACACACAATATATAACAGATTCAATCATAAAATTGAGTTATTAAACCACTGGGACGGGTACGAAAACAGAATCGAGTAAAAAAGGGTTCTATGGAATTGAGTTCAAATAGTAAAAATGTTTTAAAATAATTACATATTTACCTTAATTAGCAAAGTAGCGATCAAAACTCAACATTTGCAAATCGCTTTTAAAGAGGACTTAATATTTGTGTGTTTGTCTCTTTTTGAAAGGATCTCACTTTTAATTTTTCACACACACTCGCACGTAAAAATATTCATATGTGTTAGAGAGTTAAATGTTTAGTAAATTTTTCCTAATAGAAAGGTTTGTATCAATAAAGATTTTCAAACTAGAATTTTTTAAAATTTCGTGTTACTAATAAAGGGTAAGTTATAGCTTTTAAACCATTTTTGTTATTTACTTAGAATTTTACATTTTATCTATTGAAAAGTTTTTTTAAAGTATAATATATACATATTTATGAAAAAGTGACCATCCTTTTTTCTGTGAGTTTTATGTTTTTATGAATATATGATAGAATTATCGATGTTATTAAAATTACACAAATGCTATTTAAATATATAATAAATAATGTATACCTTAATTTCAAGTTACTCTATATTATGCGGAAACGATTTTCCATCTGAATCAGCTGGCAGGTGTTTTTTTAAGTACTACCATATTGCAGTAAGTTCAGAATATGGTATAACTTCTGGAGCACATCTTATATGAAAAACAGTGTTTAAAATATGAAGCTGTTTTTATAAAAATAGGCCAATCTTTGGTAAAAAGATACACTTTAAAAAAATATTAGAAAATATTATCTTTTTTCCGATATATGAATCCTCCTTTTTTAAAAAAAATTCGCTAAAAGAGGCCTATTTTTTGCTCATTCTCAATTATTGCAACGAAACAATACCCACCCTGAAAATTTATCTAAGCAACATCTTTGAGCTTCTTTTTACTATCCTACTTACCTACCAAGTCTCATAATATATTTTTACATTATAACCTTAAGAATCGTCGAATGATCAACAAGCAAAAATGGTTCTGTGTAACAGATGGTGATACAGCAACAGCAGGGCCACAAAGAAAAAAGGGTCTTTCAATTAAGAACCCGCATGGGGCTGGCTTAATTTATAGATCGGTTGTCTCTCGACCCCGAGTATTTTGTTTGCTCGATCTTGAAGAGGGCAGCGTGTTAGGGGGAATGTGCACCCTCCCTTGTGCTGTATTGGACCCTGATTAAACATGGGTCCGCGTGTGCCATCTTCATAGAAGAGGGTAAAAAAGAGGAATATGACAGAGTAATTTGTCTTCGGGTGTAGAGGGTTTTTATAAATAATTGCTCAAACAATTATTTTCTGTGTAAGTGGAGTGGTGAGAGTTCGTGAAGTATTTCAGTGAATGAAAAGTCACGGGTTATGATTTTTTTTTAAAGTGCTCGGTAAAATTATTTTAGTCACGCATTTGGTGTGAAGGAATATATCAAAGAGAACATGTTCTTTGGTATTTTAGTTGACATAATAATTAACAAATTATAATTAATATTCATCTTAAAAAGTAAATATTATTTAAACTACCACTTTATAAAAATATCTGTTTTGTTTTTTTACCCGAAATTAATGCATTTATCGCTGTCTTATAAGAAGGCTCCTTACGAGTAAAGTTACTTTTCCTTTCAGCATAAAACACGTGACCATTATGCCTTAAAAATACTTAAGTTTCTTTACTTTTAATGATTGTTATATAAGGGATCTTAATTTTGTCACGAGAGTTGAAATTATAAGCAATTTTCGATTAGATGCAATTCTTTGAGATAATTTTAAATGATTCGATTCTTTTACACATTATTTATAAAAGAATAAGGCTTCAAAAAAGTGTAAAATTTTTAAATATAATCATAGCTTTAAAAATTATAAGCATATGAAAATAAGAAACATTTCCGTAAGAAATATTAAGTTTTACATTGCGCATGATTTTTTCTAAAATTGTAGCTCTAATTACTAGCAATAAGTCGATTTATAAAGTTAAATGTATCCTTATTACACCATAGCTACACTTACATAAATAGAATAATGAACTATATTAAATAAAAAAATTAAAAGATTAGATTAATATTTTTTTTTTATAATTAAAATTATTTTTTTCAAATATTTTGAAATACAAATATATATAATACTATAAAATTAGGTAGGTTTAAGGAATATGAGAGAATTTTTTTATAATTCAGGAAAGTTTTATACATCAAAAGGTACTGTTTTAGAAAATAGCATACTCAACGCATAAAATTTACTTAATATTTATTACAGAAATGTTTCTTATTTTCATATGCTTATAATTTTTTTAAAAATTATGTTTATATTTTTAACATTTTACACTTTTTTGAAGACTTATTTTTTTATAAATAATGTCTAAAAGAATCGAATTATTTAATTTTAATTTTAAAGAATTATATCCATTTGAAAATTGTTTATATTTTCAGCCCTTTAGACCAGGAAAGTCTTAAGACTTTTTGAGGCCCTGGGCCCTTATGTAAAAGTAGTCCCTACCTGTGATCTTTAAAAATAGACAGTATATAGCATGGATTGTCAAATACTCGTACAAACGGCAATTTGAAACTATGGCATGATTCATAATCTTATAAACCGGCTCGACCGATATCCGCATTTCGACTAAATAAGTTGAATGATTGCTTATGGTATTAGGCCTGGACATGGACAACGGTCATTACAAAATAATACAATCTTGCCACTTTTGACAGTTGACATACAGTTTGAAACTCCCGGTTTTTCAGGGAATATGTACGAGAATAATATTTGACCATTAAAATTATCCAGATCATGAGACATAATTAAGACTGAGTAGAGAACGAAAATATTTTTTTAAATTAAACTGTGCATCTGTAATTTGAATATACAAATATTTTATTAAAATGTCAAAACTCATGAATATATTAATAGATAATTAGTTACTTGATACATATGTTGGCACTATTTAATTAATATGTAAATATACATTTTTCTCTAGCATGTACTCCAAAAATTATTTTGATAACCTCTGAATCTGTTCATTTAACTATGGTTCATTTTCGGTACGATGCACTGTTACAAAATGTAATATTTGAGATCAAATATTACATTTACATCAAATTGACATTAAATGTTATTGAAATTTTTTTTTTGTAAACAATTTAAAGCTTTAAAATGGGCAAAATATATAGAAGTTGCACAAAGATGAAAGTATACTTTACTATAATACAAGATTATTTTTATATGATTTTAAAATTTATGCAACAGTTTTTAATGAATGAATATTTTATTTCAAAATAATTTCAAAATTTAATTAGAAAATATCTGGAAAACGTGAAATGTATTTTAAAACTGCTATTACTAGAATGATTAATACAATAGCAACTGTTGAATTTTTTTAGATAATCAGAATGAGTACATTCAATTCCTGATAATAAAATAAAATCTAATATTTTAAATCTTACTTATAAACAAATGGAAAAAAATTGTTGAAACCTCTAATTATTCATGAAGAATATAATTCTGCTTAAAATAAATTGTCTTTTTGCGAAATTAGAGGATAACACGCGTTACCCCCTGGTATTTTTAATTAACCATTGTTGAAATTGTTTCTTGTGTTTTGGACTATTTGGTTAAAAAAACTTGAGATGTGTTCTTAAGTAACTAAGTTAATTCATTATATAAGGTATTTTTCTAATGTTATGTTGAAACAGTTTTGAGAATGAGTTTCATTTAAGAAATTAGATTCATTTAGCTTGTGAGATAAAGCTAATTTAATTTTTAAAATCTTTTTTATGTGATAAATGTTTACCATCATCCCTTGCATGTTATTCAAAGGCAGTGCATTTTAAGTACTTTTAGTTCTTTTTAAATTATTAATATTTTAAATTTATGCTACATACAATTTAAAACATGTTTTGTAAATACTATAATCTGGAAACAGAATGCAAAATGGATTAAAATTTATATTCATCTATGTTTATATAAAATTAAAATTTTATACATACATATTACTTTCCCTGAAATTTATGAAAACAAGTATCAACATGTAGTAAGTACCACAAATGTATAAACCATATGTTGTAAATAGATATGTTTGGAAAAAAAAGCATTGTCAATTAAATAAAGGAAAATGTGTGATGCAAAGATTAGATTGAAGTTGATGATAAGTAAACTTTTCATGGCTTTTTAAAGGGGTTTAAAAAGTAATTGAATATTGTTTTTTTAACATTTTAAGGGAAAGACCAATTGTAAAACATTTCATACCTTTCATTTACTTGTTAATACAAGTATTTTAGTAAAGGTAATAGGATACAAAGTCGTTTCGAATGTTGTATATTTATAATTATATAAAAAGTGTTCAAATCTGTATTTTTCAGAATTTTTATGTAAACAAAAACATTTGTGTGGATTTTTTTTTGAAAAAATCTTTGTAGATGTTTGTCGTTTAAAAGCTTTCCCCATTTCCATTGCTTAAAAACGTCACCCGGAATGGCCGACATTTCCTAAACAGAACAGAACACATTGCTGAAAAACATGAATGACATACCCGTTTTTCAAAAATTTTGCTTTTTATTGACATAATGTCCATTCGCGCCTCCGATAAAAAAAATATCACGAAACCATTTATTAAAGGACATTTTTAAATCGAACAAAGGGACATGGTGTGAAGGGGGGGAAAAGTCCCTAAATGTCAGCCCCATCATGAACACGTTATTATAAACCTGCTTTTAGCTCTATTCAAAGGCAACAAGTTTCAGTCAAGCTTTGCTTTGATCCTTAAACGACATTTTTGTATTTCGTAGATTGAAGATATTTTATGTGCCTTGAGATGGGGAAAAAAAGGGGGAATAGATGTTGAATTTTATGTCAACAGGCTTTGTGTGGACGTGATAAATTTTCTGTAGGCAATGGTCAAAATAGATTGATGGTTTCTGTGTGGCTATCGACTGAATAGACGGAGATCTATTTTGTATTAGCTTTGAAACGGATTTCTTTTTCGCAGAATAAGTGTCACTTTGATGTTTTACTTCACCATCGACTTGAATGGTTATAGCATATGTGTAGAATAAGTGTAAGTTCGAAAACACAAAATGAGTCGTTTGAGCTTGAATGAGTTTTTCGATTTATTTCAAAAATTGTGGAATTTTTTGAAAATATAGACTTTGTTTTCATAGCCACGGAAGATGATTGTCATAAAAAAACAAATATATAAGTAATTTAGAGTGATGATTGAATGGCCAAGCTCCCATAGTAAGAATTTTTCTGTTATAGTTTGTAACGAATGCTTTTCATTGGTGGCATGAATCATATTTACTTACTAAATATTAGCCCCGCCGGCCAACATAGTGGTTAGTGACGCAGACTGCGGTGCCGTAGGGCCTGGGTTCGAATCCGGGAGAAGGTATGGATGTTTGTGTTGCAATCCTTCCTTCTTTCCTTTGTGTTGTAAGCCCCTGTGTGGGGCATAGGGCTTATAAACATTCTCAATAAAAAATATCAGCCCCACAATCTTTAGCTTTGAAGTGGCGCATTTATCCGCTGGGATAGAACTCGGGACCTTTGGGTCCGAAGCCGAGTAACTTAACGACTACACCAAAATAATCACCATGGTGCGGAGGTTGTTACTGGCTTATGTAGATGGTACCGCTACATACTCCCCCACCAGTGAGTCGGTGGATAGGCGAACGAACGATGTATTTGTTAAATCAAGCGTGTTTGCTGGTTGCGTCACTAGTTGTGACGGCTTTGCTGGTTGCATCATTCGTGCGTGACGGCTTGAGGGTTGCGTCACTATGCGACGGCTTGAAGATTGCGTCACTATGCGATGGCTTTTTTGGTTGAATTTGTGGTGGATAGATGGCGCCACGACAGTTCAGAAGTTTGCATTTTTCTGAGTTTAGCCAGGGTTACCAATGAAGTGGCACGTATATCCGGTAGGACAGAACACGGGACCTTCGGATCCGAAACCGAGTAACTTAACGACTACACCAAAATGATCACCATGGTGCGAAGGTTGTTACTGGTTTATGTAGAGGATACCGCTACAGCTTTTTCAAGTCTGCATAAAAATTCATATAAAAAAAATTTGTAGTGCATTTTAACTAAATACTAGAACGCAAAAACACGTGTCTATATTGTATTTTCTCGAATCAAAGACACACCGTTTTTCTAGTGTTAATGCTTCTGAAAATTGTGTGTGGCTTAGAAACGAAGAAAAAACATTCGTTGGATAAGGAAAGTTAAGACTTTCCACCCTTTTCAAAGGGAAAAATATAGCTGTCCATTCTGACCACTTGCATCGATGGCTTATCCCATTCCGCTGTTTATGTCCAATATTCAGTCTATTCCGAACATTGTTGTCTGCTGGTATTTAGAAATTTTGTATACGCTTTTTTTAATCACCTAAACATCAAAGATATTGCTTATTTCTTTGAGGAAGGACCATGATCATTTATATGTGATGGCTTCAAGGAACACTGTATCTTACGTGAGATTGAGTTCTTAGTCTCGTGATCTCACCGGTGTGATCTGAATTTGGAACTTATGGAATTTAGAATGATTATAAACTACAAATTTCGTTATATTTTATTACAGTAATGATTTTATATGAATTTTGAGATTGAGTTAGGCTTAACGTGAAAAATACCGTGGTCCTGAACGGGTTATAGCATCAAGATGAGTTCACTATGACGCAAGTCTAATAAGGGAGACTCATTTAATATGAGGAAAAAACGGAAACAGAACATCGGCCACTGAAAGTTTGACACGAATGAAACAAATATACTTCAATGGCGTACACAAAATGATATAGTTTTTGCTTCCAAATGTTCAACAGTCTTTAATAATTTCTTTATATTTTTATATAATGCATTCTTTAAAAAAATTGTTGCATAATAAATGTATCGGATGGCACGGAAGACGCCGCCGTGTGGGAAAATGGCGACGCATGCACCAATTTCAAAGTCAGCTGTGCCAATAGGCTTGAGGAATCATTTTCGAAACATGATACTGACAGGTAAAATAGCTATAAGTTCATCTCTGTATTTGAAAGTTTTTAATACTGGCAAAACACTATTAACTTCTTATCATTTTTCATTAAAAATATTTTTCTACATTTCTGAAGCATCGGATATCCAATGATTTTTTTTCTGAAAACCTGATAGAAAATGGGGGATGTGGCTTAGAATCGATTGCGGCTTAGATTCGAGTAAATATGATATATATATATATATATTTGTATGTGACGAATATTGTTTACATTAAGTCATTTTCAAATAGGGTATATGTAATTATGATTTAGATAAGATTAGAATCTTAAGTAAATATTTAAGTTATTGCATATCTTTAAGTTATTACTTATATACACACAATGTATTTTCTTAAAAACGGATACTATTCAGAGTCACCTGCAGCTTGATGTAACAACTAAAATTGCATCGAATTCTTGACCTCGCCTAAAGCTTTGTGGACTAAAAAGCCTTTTTTGATAATTCATCAGCGGCTAAAATGCAAGAAATTTTGTATTGACTTTAAGTTATCCCAGATTGGTGGAGTTGAAAGAAGTTAGAAACTATAACAATTGATATATTTATAGAACACCCACGCTTTTACACCAATGGCATTAATTTTCTTGTTCATCATTTTATTCTTTTATTAAGAATTATTTTTTTACTTTTTAGTTCGACTCAGTATAAAAGCGTGTTCTCTTTAGTTTTTTAAAATGATAATTTATTACATGCGAACATTAGCAAATTAATTTCAAGTCCCTAAAATTGATCGCAGTTTATTTAAAATGCACCATATATAGATATTTATGTATTTTAAAATAGAAGATGCAATTTTTCCAATAACTGCAACGCTATCAAATTTGTTTTCCTTATCATTCTTCCTTCACAAAAGTTACGTCTGTGATTCACGTGTAAAATTATAGCTTGTGAAATATATATTTAAAAGCGAATAAATTCCTTATCTTTGAGAACAACGATCACCATAATACCCGCTGTATAAATCATAACCAATATCGATCGGAAATTTAATCCAACCTGTTCGAATTTTACGAGCCAAATAAGGGAAAGAAGGGGAAAAAAACCCAACTTGTCTTTCCTCTTAGTAGTATCTTTCCAGTTCGGGCGAGTTCCTCCGATAATGTGAATGTAATGTGCTTTATTTATATGCTGTAAACGCAGCCTGCTTATACTGATTCACCAGCTGCAACGCTATTTTGACTTTCAAACCAAAAAAGAAAGAAAATAAGAACATTTTTTTTCATTTTTATTATTCCGAAGATTCTTCGTACAAACGCAACTGGTCTTATCCGGATATATTATTTTATTTTATTCTAGTTTGGGAAAGAGGATGTGGAAGGGGGGAGGGGCGCAGGAATAGAATGTTTTCCTGTCGATAGTAATGAGTGGCCGATGCAAATATTGCCTTATTCGGGAAACACTGGAGAAAGGATTCTATTTTTTTTACTATTGTTCTTTTCCGCCCGCGCCATTTCCCTCCCCCGCCTATGCTTCGATGAAATGGATTCCCATTAAATCGTGGATGTTCCCCCCTCTATCAGAATAAAAGGGAAATAAAGACTTGGGAAAACTAAAAAAAGAATTTTTTTCGGTCTTGTTTTCCCTTCTATGCAGTTTTGATTTTTTTCCCCAGTGCAGCAGGTGGTTGAATGTTCTCTACTTTTGTTTCACGTTTTTGTTTCCATGAGCCGATTTAGGCAGTTAAATTTAGTTTTCCCGAAGCCTTAATATATTTTTCAGTTGCATTACTTCCGGAAGAATATATAGTATATGTTTAAAATGATTAGGATTGCGTGGTATCTAAATTGTAAAACTATGCTGAAACAAAGAGAAATGTTTGAATTTGGATACGTAGTGGTTTGAATCGAAATGGTGTAAGTCAGCAAGAACTGATACGTGTACATTGTACACATCTTGTATTTTACATGAAAATTGATTACGTGCTGAGATAAATTTATTGTCATAATAAAAGTTAAATAAATTTATTTGAATACATAACTACAATTTTACAAAATGTAAATAATTTGTAAAGCAAAAAGAAAACATTTTCTTAAATGAAATTATAAACCAATTTGCAAGATTTGGGTAATTGAAATCAAATGAAATACTGAATTAATTAACTGTAAATATATTAATTTTAAAAAGACTCAACTAAATACTTTAATTTGTTATATTAAAATATTTTAAATTTATTTTACATTATGGCATACATACTCTAATATGTATTAGCACTTGGTGTATATATATATATACACTGGTGTCGCAAAGTTAAGCATAAATCGTAAAATGCGAAAAGCATATAGTAAATATTCGTAAAATTATTCCAAATTTCATGCGGATATTAATTGGGTGAAGAAGAAATATTGGGTTCATGCAAAAATTTTCAGTCGACTACGTCCTGCTCGAAATACCGGCGCATGTCGGAACGCTGAGAAACCGATTCACGCAGCATAGGCAGTTCAGACAAGTTTCGTGCAACTGCTGTGCGAAGGAACGTTGTTAATCATCAAACAAAGTGAATGATGGCACAAAGACGCCGATTGGACATGTTTACGAAAGGAAGAATCGTTGGAATGCTGGAATCCTCACGATCACAAACCGAAGTGTCTCGAATTCTGAATGTGGACCAGTCTGTGATCTCAAGACTGGCAGAGGTTTCAAAGAACGGGAGATGTTACCCGACAACCAGTTTTAGGTCGACCAAGAGTCATAACCCCTCGACAAGACCCATATCTGGTAATAAGTGCGCGACGTCAGAGGGGCAGTACTGCCAGAGCACTGGGTTCGGCGCTCACAGTCGCTACAGGAATACGAATTTCGAGACAAACTGTTTACAGGAGACTCAATCATGCTGGCCTGTATGCCAGAAGACCAGCAGTTTGCATTCCCCTCACGTCTGCGCATAAACGCGCTTGTTGGAACTGGAGTTTGAAACATCAACATTGGAGTGTGGGAGAGTGGGCCAATGTGATGTTCAGTGACGAGTCCCGGTTTAGTCTGAGTAGTGATTCTCGGAGGGTAACGATATGGAGAGAACGTGGAACACGTTTTGAACCAAGAAACATAATGGAAAGACATCATTTTCCTTTAAGGGGGTTGATGGTTTGGACAGGCATCAGGATGGACGGCCGCACAGACCTCCATTTCTTTGACACGGGGTCTGTGACTGCTCAAAGATACAGAGACGAAGTTCTTGAACCTTATGTTTGCTTGTTTCGAGGCGCTGTCGGTCCAGACTTCATATTCATGGATGATAATGCCCATGTCACCGAGAGGTGCTGATTGATGACTTCCTTGAAACGTAAAACATCCAGCGCATGTCGTGGCCTGCGAACTCCCCTGATTTAAATCCTATCGAGCATGTATGGGATATGTTCGGGAGGCAAATTGCAGCCCTTTCGCCCCCACCAAGCTCCGTTACAGAACTGAAGAGAGCTCTCCAAGAAGCTTGGAACCGTTTGAGCCCACAACTCATTGATCATCTCATAGCAAGTATGGTAAATCGCTGTGCAGCTTGCCTGGCTGTCAGAGGTGACCACATACCTTATTAAACTGCAGCATCAGTATTTTATTTATTGTTTTCTTTCATTTTTTCTTTAAAGTGGGAATCCTTGCTATGCTCAGTTTTCATTCAAACTGCTACTTTGGATAGTAAAATTATTATCATTCTTTTGATTTGCTTCCTTATGTTATAACCATTTTACACTCGCATATCACGTTTCCCGCCATTCTGATTTACAGTTCCTTCTTTATTCACATAATTATCAATTATGCTTAACTTTTGGACACCAGTGTATATACATATATAAACGAAGAGTGTGTCTGGAAACTGTATATAACACCGTTTGCAAAAAATTTCGTTTAAAAATCTTTTTTTCATCATAAAGGTTTTATTTTCCCATAAAACGGCACGTAGAAAACTATTTTTCTGCATACTTTCCAAATTTTCATACAGGGAAACCAACTTTTCTATACCCTCTTTAAAAAAAAACCGCCCGAGAATAGTTTCTGAAATTTGTGGTAACTCATTACAGAACAATTTTATTGTGAATCATCTGTTTTCGCGAATTTTCCCATTCACCTTTTCAACCAAACCATCATTGACAAGAGAAAGCAGCTCTCGCCGTGCATCGTCATGTGGTCGCGGTAGCCAAGTGATCAAGATATCGGATTGTGGCCGGCATGTCATGAGTTCGAGTCCAGTACCACTAAAGACCCGCCGTATAGCGGAGTGATGCACGTTAAATCTGTCGAGAGCTCAAACGTCCTCCCGTTGGTGTGGTGTAGTAGTTAGGAGAAGAGATCAGGTGTGCCAGATCAGGT
>BMAO01025006.1:0-62959 GCA_019973975.1 Trichonephila clavata | reverse complement strand
AATGTGTATGACTTACAATCGCACTAACTAGGTTGACCTACTCCCACCTTTTGACAGAAGGAGTACTAATGATGTGTAGTGGTAGGCCTAGGCCTATACATGGACGATGGTCATCACGCGTAGCCAGTTGACATATGGCCCGGAATTCCCAGTTTTTCCGAGAATACAACCGGAAAAAACATTTGACCGTTGAAATTATTCGAATCATTATCCTATTAAGGCTGAGTTGATAATGAGACTAGGCCCATACTAGGGCCCGAGCAAAGTGGGCCCATGTCTTAAGACGTCTCTAGTCTTAGATAAATCATGAATTTGTTTTCAGTCGGAATATTTTTAGTCAAGGCGTTGGACTTTCGACACTACTTTAGTTAACAGTTTAATGTAACCCCATCTCCAAATCTTGAAATGAGAACTTAAAATTTTGTATTATTAATAAGGTAGTTTTATAATTTCAGAAGCTATGGTTTGATTAATAATCTCTTTCAATCATTCAAATCTGGTTAACTTAAGGTACCTGAATACCCACTAAAACTGTGACATTTGCCAAAAATTGACAATTTTTTTAATTTTTTTATTTTATAGACCACATCTTATTAGCTTTATAAAATTACCCTGTTTATTATTTTCCGTTTATTAGAAAAAAACTATAAGTGTTTTAGTAAGGGCAGATGTCATTACTTTAAGCAAGATGTGATACTTTAAAACACAATTTACTCGAAATGTGTTTTATTGAAAATGCTCAAATGGGGGGGGGGGGACCAGCGATTTCTCAAATTTTTTTGAAAACAATGAAAGGGAAATTTTTTGTGTATGTTCTGTATAATAGTAGAAGTGTTTTAACATTCAGATTTGTTAATCACAGTTTTATCACAAAATTTACAGTTCCTTATGTTAATACAATCTCTGTTTTTTTAATCAATTTCTTATAACAACTAAAATAAAATGCTTCAGTTTTTGTAAAAATTAAAATACCTCTTATCCTAAAGGTCGCTTCAAAAATGAATAACATAGCATCCGAATTGAAACATTGAAAATTTGTTTATAACATTTTGGTACAGAAAAAGCCGCTTTTGTATTATTTTTTGTTAATTTTTACTCAATTTTCCCATTTGAGTAATAACAATTTATTTTTCTCTTTTTAATTTTAGCGTATTTTTCATAAAATGTACTAAACAAATCTAAAAAAAAAATTCCCATGCATCTCCATTTTTTTTAAAAAAAAGTTGTCGCAAGTAGTTGGATACCTGAAAATGATCAACGCAGTTTCCACGCCATCTATCGTTTTCAAAGTACACCGCGCGAAGGGGGACTTTGGACCAATAGAAGAATGGTTTCACAGAATACGTTCAAACAGAAGTGACTATACATCACGTGTCACTTTCGTGGGTGGGACGTATTCCACCTTTAAAGAGACTCTGGAATCGCGAAAAAAGACAGAGAGAGACACCAACGCAGATACATGACATGACTCCAACAGGCTCCCCAATTTTAACTAGCAGCTGTGCCCCAGCATTTTTCCAGCTCGTTTTAACGCAGCGTTCATCCGGAGTACCAGCAGAGAACTCAACATCACTGCCTGGAATAGAGCATTATCGTCCCGGTTTAACCGCCACGGCAATAGTCTCCCCCATTATTCAAACACTTGTCGTACCATTTTACCAATTTACCAATTCCTTCTGTATAAAAAGCGGCCTCCTGTGACTTAAATCAATGTGTCACAGCATTTTTAAGTTCCTCATCGCCAGCAAAATGCTGTACTCGCTAGCCACTTCTTCATTGCAGTGATTAGATGGTAATCGGATGAGATCAATACTCATTACAGACAGCGTTCCACTTCGTGAATCCTCGTGGATGCTTATTCTTCCATCCTTGAAAAGGCATATCCATTGACGCACTACACCTTCACTCAAAATGTTTGGCCCTAATATGGAACACAACTCCCGATGGATATCCGCTGCTGACAGTTTTTTTTTGACCCAAAGAAATCTTATCACTCTTAGCACCTCGCATCTCACGGGATTTTCTATGGCGGCGCACATTTTGTTACGTTATAACTAGCAAGCTCTTGGCCTTACGACATTCTCATTCACCGACTGTAAGCTTACTGAATCAGAAATTGCTCGTGCATTCGATTGAGGGCTCTCCAAACCGTACTTCCAGCGCCACGCCCAAACGGTGGTTAGTTTCCGAATTGACCTCGTATTATCCATATCCACACTAAAAACCATGCTCAATCGTGGTACTGATTTCGTTTTCTGGTATTATGAACGAACCAACGTGTTCTACTTTCTCTCCGTCACCCATTCGGTATAATGATTAGTGACACTAACTGCTATGCTGTAGGGCTTAGGTTCGTATCCCTGAGAAGGCATGGATATTTGTAGATGTACAGTACGCTTGAGGTATAGGGGTACTCTAAATATCCGTCGAGCCGCAAGTCGTCTCGTGAGGTTGGTGGAAGGGGAAGAGAGGTGGCAGGCCCCTTACCACACCCAGGGTGTTCTTCCTCAAAATTGGGGTGGAACAGAGCCAAATCGTACTGTCACCTACATGGTGCTCAAAGCTACGGCTAACGACAGGCGTACAATCTAGCCCTATACCATGATGAATTTCGAGGGCCTCGATCTGACTACGTCAGACAGATGGTATTAGTAACAAGATCAACAATCGTGAAGACAAACCATTACACTCATGCTATCTTCAAAGAGTACCGTCGCAAATTGTAATGCAAATTTTTAAAAAAATTAGTAATTTACTGAAATTAAATACACAAAATGCATTATGGCATAATAAAAAGTACATTTAACATTTACACTGATATAATACACTTATAAATGTATCAGTACTGCACAATGCATTTCATAATTAATTTAAAAAATCCTAATTTAAGCACACGTTTAAAAATTACCAGTGACCCCATGGGCTTTTTTTCACATAAAAAAATGTTATTCGAAAGTTATTATTTATCCTGATAATTTGTACGGTTTATAATGAATCCCTTAACAGCCAGTTAAAAGTTTTGCAAATCGCTCCCCAATACCACCGTTTTCCACGCAAGTGCGCGTACGTGATGCATTGGGGGGGGGGGAGAAAAGGAATAAATAAGCAAATCCTATGAAATAAGTAAATACTTCATACTGTACTACACTGTTAATACTGTAAATACTACACTGTCAAGGTCCTTTTACTGCATTCGAAAGCCTTCGGAATAATTTTATGGATAGCAGTGCATTTGAAAGATCGTACTTTGGAAAGACGTATATATACGTCTGCGGCAATTATCATTGCGGTTAGTGAGACGTTTATATACGTTGGTGGCACGTTATAGGTTAAAGTCGTGTTGTATCTATAGCATCGAATTTTTTTTTTAATTGGCTGCATTGTTATTGTATGGAGGGAGTGGCGCGATGAAAATTATGACTGAATAGTGGGTCGCTAACATTCAGAGTTTGAGAAATACTGGTTTAATTCTACAATAGCTGAAGTAAATTTAAGCTAAGAGCCTGGCGATACAAGTACAATCACTAAAAATTGCATCTATCTATTTGAAATTTGAAATTTTTTATTTTTTCTCACACGGTTTTGTTTCTTTCTTCAGTCAGAAATTTACTTTTTCTATATCTCTGAAACTGAGAAGTGCAGATAATATAATTAAAATAGAAAGAGTATTTTGTTCTTACGGTTTTAGAAACTGGATTTCTGGGCTCTTGGAAATTAACCAAAGAAACGTTGTCGTATCATACAAGCTAACAATCGTTGTTTCAAAAAAAGGAGCATGTAATCATCCTGAATAGGAGAACTGACGCCTTCCGACAGTTTGCTTTGTATCTGCAATTTTATCGCGTTGGACCACTGCCATCAAATGTCATTCATTTTAACCAGTGTTTTTAACTTCTACTTCGCGCATCGGTAGAAACTGTAGTTAAGATTCAACGCAAACTTGATTTATGACGATTAAAAAAAAAAACAAATGAACATGTTTTTCTACTTTTATAACAAGTAACATGCTGATGAAACAGTTTTATTTTCCTTTAAAATATGCTTTTTGAGTGAACTTTTAAGAATGAATACACAAGTTATTTTAGAAAAAAAAAGGCTTAGAAAATTTTGTAACTACGTTAAACAATTATCGAAAATTCTTTAGAAATTTTCAATAAAATATTCTATTTTATAATTTTGCCTTTTTAGCTTCATTTACACATACCCACATGCACGCACACGCACTCACGTATACGTGCCGGAGGTGTATATATACACCTCTTTTACTTCAATCTGAAAATGAATTTAAATTTGTTTATTTTCTAGGTGAAAAGAATGTTTATGTGGAGTGCGTGAATAATTGAATATTAATTTTTTCTGAAGATTAAGCGTATATAAAATGTAAAAATCGTATATTATTTGTAGTGATCTGCTTAATAGTTAAGTGTAACGATAGTAACCCCATTGCCACTCCACTTTATATTCATCAAGATTATGAACCTTCATTTACAATTTTTCATTAAATTCGTATTTAATGGAATTTTTTAAAGCAAAGGCTATAACATCCATTAATTTAATTTGACAACTTGAACATCTTTTCGTTTAATTAATTAAGATCTAACCTCCCTTCAGGACCACGGAAGGAGAAAGAAGCTTTTCCCGAGGTCCGCATATTCCGAAAGTATGTGCACACATGGGACCGGATGAATTTCTCTGCTAAGCCTATATTTCATTTAAAAACGCATGTAATATAATTAAGGCAATCAAATAAGCTAAAGTAAATAATTTACTATCATTGATAATATCTGAAAATCAGTACAAAATTTTTCGCTATATTGAAAAAAAAAACAATAGTAAATTTTAAAGAAATAGTTTTCATTTTAATAAAAAAAGTACTCTTTTTTCGCCATGATGATTCAAATAAAATAGAAACAAATCATTGAAAATTCTATCTGGGCAAATCCCAAATGATAAATTTACTCTCACTATAAACTTGTTGTGGCTTGAACTGATACAAATCTTTTAAATATCAGCTAATATATCGTTCTTTTATTTTTAATTCATCGTTATATTACTCATAGCTTTCTTAGTATCACATTAGTATAATGTTTTCTGTTCTTATGATTATGGCAACTCTGTTTGAGATAGCAACGAATCCTTTGTTCTTACTCAATTAAAAATGAATCACAGTAAGAACAAACGATTCTTTTTCGTTAAAAATGAGTCATCGCATTTGTTCTATTAAAAGCTACTTTTTAATGTCTTTGAGTGTTAAAATGTTTGTTGTAAATACAAACCACAGGTAAAATAAATACTGAAACTATAATTATACCTTGCTGATCCATAAACTAATAAGCTCTTTTCATCTTTTTTCCTACTTAGTCACAATATAAGCAGAAATAAAGAGAATAAAAACAGAAATAAATCACGAACCTTTAATTGACCGATTTTCTCGTCGAATCTAAACATGTGTAACTGTTTGCATTAATAAATAAGCCGCATCTCCAATTCTTTAAAAAATCGGAGCTGAAAGTACATATTGAAGCTCAAAGTTTTGTGAAAGATTATTTGGAAAAAAAAACGGACTTTAGCCATCTCTTATTGCTTGTAAAGATTAATATAAAAGAATTCCAAACTCAAACCACACAGGTGTGATCATGGGCTTCAGAGCAGGGAAAGCGCAATTACATATATGATACCGTGGTCCTGGAGGGAGAAACGCGTGATCATATATATGTGATCATGGTCCTGAATGGGTTTTAATATATTAAAACGAAAATGTGGTACTCGAAATAGGCATGGAAAAAGGTTTAAAAATTTATTTCTGTCTTTATCGAATTATTAGGTCACTTATTTTTAAATATTCCAATAGAAATGTGCTTCTAGTCGAGGAAATTCTTTTATACTTCTTATATTGAAATAGAACTCTCTCGCTTATGAATTTCCATTTTAAATGATAAAGAATAAAACAAAGCTACAGAAAGAAATTCGCGAAGAAAAATGTAGTGCACAGTGTGTATACTAAAACATATTTATATGAATTAAAAGAAACTGTCTTTTTATATACTTCTATGTAACATTTCTAGATGAATCAGCTTTTATAGTAGCAACGTAAAAAAATGGTTACTTTATGTGGTTACCATTTTCGCCCATGCTGTCTGATGTAAATATGGCTCCTACTAATGTTGTCTACTTCCCCTCCAAGTTTGGACATAACATTCAGGGTACAGACACCCTGTATAATAAACCTTTCGTGGATGACTTACAGTGGACAACCTACACCCAAACTAATTTCAATTTGCCAGGGAGTCTTCAGCTGTCAGAAGGGTTGGTAGGTACCCTTTTGGGAATCTATGGAGTTACAACAATATCGTATGTTCTTGGGTTTGCAGCCCCGCGATCCGGTGGTTTTTTCAAATCTCGGGATTTAATTTTTGTCTGAATTATATTTTGAAATTTTTTTCCAAAGTATTGTGAATCTGGTATTACATTAAGTGTATGTTATTTGCTTTGTTCTACTGTTTACGTTTTATGTCAGTTTTCTTACATGTTGAACCTTGAAGGGTTCGAGGTGGGTGTGTATGTTAAACCGTGAAATTTGATATTTGTTTTCTCTTATTTTCTTCTGTAACTTTCTCCCCATCGCGAGTGGAGTTAGAAAACGTACATGTCTCCAATCCTTTCAGGATGTCCGGTGTCAGTTAACTTGGACAGAGGCAATTAGAATTTTTGGGAAGATATCTAGTAGAAATTTCAGCCCCGGGATCCAGGGTTTTTTTTTCCAATACCTAAATCCCGGAATTTAATTTTTGTCTAAATTATATTTAAAAAAATTTTCTCATAGAATTTTTCTAAGAATTAAATTTTTTTTATGAAATATGTACGTAGAATTTTTTGTTGTTGCAATTATAAGTGTGCTATAGGTAAAAATAACACATATGCACAGCTCTCATTTCTCGTATGGGAGAATGTCGCACTGATCTAAGTGGCTCACTGCAATGTTTATACAATAATACAAGCAACATCTCAAGAATAGATTTTGTCACAGTTCCTTCTTCAATTAAATGCCATTAATTAATAGTGAATCTGCTTGGAAGACTTGAGACACTTCAAATCCCAATGCATTACCAACAGCTCATGCAACTGGATCTTCAATTTCAAATGAACACTTGAAATTGATTCACATTCTGATTCAATAACTGGATCAATTTATATACAAAAACCATTAAGTGTAGCAGAAGAATTAAATAAAGTTACCTAAGAGTTTATATGCACCAATGCAGTCTATTAGATTTGAGACACTGTCATCAAAAATTCAAAAAATGTCTCTTTTTTTGAAAATGGAGGGAGGCGTGGTGACTACCTGAAAATAACATATTCCTATTTAATGACGATAATACCTACTAGTAAAGAATCCGAATGTGCATTTTCTTCGACAGGACAATGTGTAACAAAAATAAGAAACCGTTTCAACGATGAAACACTGGAGGAGCTGTGTTTTTAAAAGCTTATTTACAGAAACACAAGAAATGAAGAAATGTTTTTTTTTTTTAAATTTCATTGTGGAATTAATTTTTTTATTTGTTTCATTAAAATATTATTAAATTAAGTTTTAATTATATTTTCATTTTTATGATGTAATTTCAACTATGCTAATATGTAAGTATTTTTAATAAATAGATCAATCCAATTCCCAGGACCAATCCCGGGATTTGGATAATATAATCTCGGGGTTGAAAATATGACACCGGGATTGCAAACCATAGTATGTTCGTGTAAATTGTAAAATTTGAACTCTCTCTAGAAATCTTTCATTTCATTACTAAAATCTTCATTTTTAGAAACACGAACAATTTCAACAACTTTTTGCAGTATAAAAATTTCTTCAATACCTAAGAAAACATTCATCATGATGTAAATGCTTCCTCTCAATATTCCTAAATTGACTTTTCGAATTTTGACACTCAATGATCTTTTATGAATCAACAACTGCACCAACAGCTACACTGCGTTTTGCTATCTCATGCTCCACCAATTACTTTTAGATCTTATCTCCTGACATTTATCTCTACATGACATCTCTTCCAACTCATATCCTTCAAAGATTCAATCTCCGCTTCTGCTTGTTATTATTCACGCGTTCTTGAATCCTGATGTATTTCGAGTTATGACTCATCCTCTAATGTTAATGCTGTCTGATACGTCTGAGCACAATCGCTCTTCCTCTGAGACTTTAAAAGAAATGTGTATATTTGAATACGAATATATTTTTTTAATGCAATATTGCTAATTTTTTAGATACACCCGAGAAAAAATTAAGTCATACACTGCAGAGTCGTTTTGGGATTCATTTAAGCCTTGACATATCGGAGTTGTATCAAACACAACTCAAGGAGAGTAAAAAAATGACTCATTTGGACTTTATCAGGCTTCGCCCTTCTTGTCACTTCCCTCTCCTTTTAAAAATTAAAAGAAGGAACATAAGTATATCCAAGAAATTTATAGAAATATCCGAATATTTACGTAAATGTGAAGTTTGTTTACACCACACAGTCATAATTGATAAGATTGTATAGAATAAAAAAATTATAACTCTTAAATGCAAATTGATAGTCAGAAAAGACTATTTTCGATGAGAATATTATGTTATATTAAAAGAAAGTAAATTAAGAGCACTTTTTTTAGCCCATTTGAACTAGGAAAAAGTTAAGGGGACACAATACAATTCAATTGACAGCAATCGGTCAAAAAATCAATCTAATTTTTTAGCCTAGATTATTGTTTATATACTTTTTTACAAACTCACAAAATTTGAAAGTTCTAAGTATAGATTTGTGATTACTTTTACTTTTTGTTTTTATTCACATCCCAATGGTAAATCTAAACTTTAAACTGACTTATCTCAGAGAAAGATAAAATAAGTCGTTTGTCTTCATTTAAAATGCTAAGGCTTTTTTTCTATTGTGCCTAACACTTGGGAAATTTTTTCACTTGTTGCTAATAGTACATGGAACAAAAGTTGATATGCATTTTTCAATCAAAGCAATACTTATTTTTTTTTAAAAAAAATAATTGAATTTAGAATTTACACATTTTTTAAGGAATTTTCAATAAGCATTCATAAAAAGAAGTATTGTACGAATACCAATCATGTTATCACAAAACCCATCTACCTTTTGTTATACATAGTTTGACGTACTTATAAATCAAATTTCATATATGTACGTCAATTTTTGTAGGAGTAGCATTTTAAAATCACTTCATAAGTTTCAAATTTTTCTCTTAAAAAATTAAATGGTTAGCTTTTTACGAAATTTTGAGCACAAAATTTGTTTTACATCATACACACACATAGGAGGCAACCAAAAAAATATGAAAATCATTAAATTAAAAGTTTTTGTGTAAATCGTACCATGTCCCCTTAAATTTAGAAAATGATGAGTACAATAAAAATAATATTTTTATGTTTTTAATTACATCAACTAGAGAAACGGAAATGGCTTGAATATTACAGATAAAGCAATCATACATTTTTTCATACTTAAAAAGACGGATTTTGCAGTATTATAAACAATGCTGACTGAGGACAGGTTTTAAAATTTAATAAAATCGGGCTTTATTTAGTTTAGTGGGAAAGTTTTTTGGCTGGCCAATCTTCCTACTTTCTGCTTATAACACTCGGCAAAATCGTATGAAAATAAGGGATGGATAGAAATTCTAAATCAATTAGAAATAATAAAGTAATTTACCCAAAAATGCATTAAAAAGGCTTAGATCATGGTCAATCAATGAACAATAGACAAGAAATTCCCAGATTCAATGATCCAAAAATAGATTCAAAACTATAATACAGACTGAGTTGTAGCATAGCAATAAGTATATAAAAATTGTTTTTACTAAAATTATTATTAGCTAGGTATATTAAATTGAAAACTAAAATTGTATGTGAAACATAATGAAGATTTTTGTATCTTTCAACACTGTATTCATTATTAAAAATAAAATTTCTTTGGAATGTGTTACTTTTTTAAAAGCTACAGTATCGCCATCTATGAATTGAATATTAAGGTGATTACAAATAAGAGTGAGTGTGACTACTAAATAGAAATTCGCCATTGTTTTCAAATTATATATAATTATGTATAAGTGCTTCTCTAATTTTCAATATTAGCGACCCAATTTTTAATTATAATATTCATCACCCCCCTCCCCGTCCATATAATGACAATGAATTGAATGCAATAATAATGTACTTTCACACTAAAGCTACAATTTGACATTATTTATAAACCGTACAAATTATCAATATACGTATTGAATTTTGTGAGCATGTATTACTTATAAGTAATAAATATTTTAAGTAATTTTTTAGTATTAGAATAAGTATTATGTTATATTTCATAGTTCAAAATAAATTTTCCCTGGTTCTTTTTCAGTAAATTAATATATTTTTTTGAATAATCTTTTATTTTTGACTTTTCAATACCTTCGCACCCTCCCAAGTATTATCACCCCCCTAGGGGGCATGCCCTGCAGTTTGAGAACCACTGAGTTATGTATATATCTCTTGCTGAATTTTGGAAGGTGTTAAAAACTGAATTAAATGAAAATCTATCTGAAAAAAAATGGTAATGACTTCTTAGACATGAAGTTACAATAATAAATCAGCATTTCCCAAACTGTGGGGTGCATCTTCTAGGGGGCGTGATAACCTTACGTGGGAGGTTCGAGCACATTGAAAAGTCAAAAACAAAAGATTATTTCAAAATTTTATTAATTTACTGAAAATAAGCGAGTGAAGTCTATTTCTTTTTATGTCACTATCTGACATAAAAAGAAATAAGATACACATTTACCGTTAAATAATACACTTAAAAATGCCTCAGTATTCTACAATGTATTTCATAATCAATTAATCAATACTAAGTTAAAATCAAGTTTAATAATTACCATTGGCCTCATAGCCTTGTCATATATCAAATTATGTACAAAATTTAATAATTATCTTGATAATTTGTACGGCTTATAATTAAAATATATTTTAGCTTTTTTGCGTCAAAGTATGTTGTAAATGATTTTAATGAATTGTAATAATTTGGAGGGGGAGGGCGATGGAAATTATGATTGAAAATTGAGTCGTAAATATTGAAAGTTTGAGAAGCACTGTTATAGCTTAAAGAAATTGTTGCTGTAAGTCAACGTTTCTTTTAAACTGTGGCGCACGCCCTTTTAGGGGGGCGTCATAAATCTACGAAGGGGCGTACGCACATTGAAAAATCAAAAACAGAAGATTATTTAAAAAATATATTCATTTATTAAATGTAAACAAGTAAAGTACATTATGACATAATAAAAACTAAAATTAATATTTATACTGATATAATACACTTCAAAATTTATCAGTCCTGCACAATGTATTTTATAATTAATTTAAAAATTTTAAGTTAAGAACAAGTTTAATAGTTACCAGTGACCCCATAGGGTTATCACGCATCCTTTTACTGCATTGCAAAGACTTCGGAATAGTTTTACGGAAAGCAGTGGATAGAAAAACACCGCACTTCTGAAAGACGTATATATACGTCAGGGGCATTTTTAACGCACAGGTTCAGCGAGACGTATATATGCGCAGGTGGCACTTTATAATTTAAAATCGTATTGTAGCTTTAGCGTCAAAGTATAGTGTTATTGAATTCAATGCATTGTGTGTGTTATTTTACGGAGGGGGGGCGATGAAATTTATGATTAAATATTGGGTCGCATTGAAAGTTTGAGAAGCACTGCCCTAAGTTTAAATAGTTGGATTAATTTAAGATGAATCAAAAGATACTTTGTTTGGTACACAAGTGATCTCAATTCCTATCTTCTCACATAGTAAATTTAATTACAATAAAGAAGATTTTTCATCGATTCGTTGATTTTCAACGTCGCATTTAGCAGCAATACAAAGATTATTGGCGACGGGCTTCATGATATTTTTAGGAGGTTCTCGTTCGAAGAAGACACCTGAGTAGCCAATTCAATTTAAAAAAAAACATGTCAATTAAAATAATTCCCCCTTGGGCATTAATTTTAAACTTATAGTCTTAAACAGTTTCCTTGTACTTATACAGTTTTAAACAACATGCAGTTATTAATCCCTTAAGCGGTCATTTTTTTTTCCAATAGTTTTTACACTATTTTTATTTTATAATATTGCGGAATATAAAACACCTAAATGTTTACTTTTCATAAGTACAACAAGTACAGTTGTGAAGAATGTATGATATATCTTAAAAGAATTTCTCACATACTTACAAAAAAACTTCATATGTTTGTACCTCTTCTTCAACTGGTTGAGAAGTTTGTGTGTTTGTGCATATACACTGCTAGCCACCGTAAATGCAACGCCAAGAAAGACAAGAGACCACAACAAAATTTATTATGTGGACAACGTGTTGACCAAGTATCAAATGATTAAATTTATAGACTTCTGTGAAGTGTGGTTCCTGCCACAATCAGTAGCCAGAGTAGCCGCCATTGTTAGAGAACACCGCTGCCACACGCCTCGGCATTGATTCCAAGAGACTTTGGAAGTGTTCTTGGGGTACAGCAGATCAAGCAGCTTCCCCACGTTACCAAAGTTGATCTGGTGGGGCAGCTGGGACCATGGACCACATGTTTTCTATCGGCGAAAGATCCGGAGAGTGAGCCGGCCAGGGAAGCAATTCAGTCTGGTGATTGACGAAGAACATTTGGACAATGCGTGACACGTGTGGTCGCGCATTATCCTGTTGAAATATGGCTGTGGCCAAACTCTGAAGGTAAGGAAGGATAACTGGCTCCAACACCTCGGAGATGTAGCGCTGGCTGTACCGGCAATGGGTACTAGAGGAGTGCGAGAGTGATATCCAATACCGCCCCATATCATAATACCCGGTGCAGGACCAGTGGGGTGGTGCATAACGCAGCTGTTCAGCCTCCACTACAGTGTCTCCAGACTCGATTCCGACCATCGTGGTGTTGCAGACAGATGCGTGCTCGTCAGTAAAGACAACTTCATTCCATTCTGCCGTCCACATCCTTCTTTCATCGCACCATTGGCGGCGGAGACGTCTGTGGTTCTGCGTCAAGGGTAGACCAAGCAATGGACGTCTTGCAAACAGACCACTCTGCTGTAAACGGCGTCGAATGGTACGCGCAGACACTGAATGATGCGTTACAGACTCAATGTTCTGTGCTATGGTTCGTGATGTGACTGAGCGATCCGTCACTGTCATGCGCACGATTTGCCTGTCCTCACGTGAAGTGGTGCACTGAGGTGGATGTGATCGACCACGTCGGTCCGTCGTACCCTTCTGCATCCAACGGTCACATATCCACATTACAGTTGTTTAGTTTCGTCCAACACGATTACCGATTTTCCTGAAAGATAATCTACAATCTCGGTAGGCCACTATCCTTCCTCTGTCGAACTCCGATACTTGATCAAAAGCTGATTCTACGAGACATAACGGATCGTTTTTTGAAAAAACCACAAGAAAAACACAATTGCCGAACTTGAAATCGTCGAAATCTCCAAGCCTTAAATAGCGCTTTGAGGTGGCGCCACAGGCGTGCTTGATGTGTGTCTGCGCTGAAATTCTAATCATTTGCATATCTCACCTCCACTAAAGCATGTTGTAAATTTCATATTATTTGCGTGCTTCTTTCAGGGTGTTGCATTTACGGTGGCCAGCAGTGTATATATGCACACACGATTCAAAGCATGGTATCATACTAAGTCTGACATTGCAATGGGGACAAAGATAATATCAGCTTTTTTTAATCATCTTTCCATTTTTGAGAAATTCAAGTCCTGTCCTTTTTAAATCAAGAAACAAGGGTTAAAAGAACGTTTTTGAATATAATCGAAAGAATGCAAGGATTTAGATATCAATAACTTAAGAATAATGAATAAACATACAACATCATAAATATTTAGTGAAGCGGGTGGTATTGGCTAGTTTTTAATATTTGTCCTTTTTTCATATAAACGAATTGTAGTTTCTGGAAGGATAGCGAATAAAAAACGCCAAATGTATGTAGTTTTCCCAGGTAGAAATCTTCCTTACCCTGACGGCACTGGATTAACTATTGGCACAAAACCTTGTAATTTTAAACCATGGTCAATTAACGAGAAAAACGCATGGTTTGCCATCCACTCTCCATATTTAAAAAGCATGACGTGATGAATTCCAGCCACAATAAATTTAATGTGCATCAGCTTCATTATATTGCGGGTCCTTAAGTGCACCAGAACACGAACCCAAGACTCGACTGAAAAATCACCGGGGGGGGGGGATGAGTTAATGATCATGAAATAGGAATTTTCGATTATCCAGGGAGGAAATAGCCATTGAGTATTTTTTTTAGCTATAAACTTTTTATCTTTTGTAACTGACTGAAAATTACACCCTAAACAATGTACAAACGAATTAATTACGTCAGTTTTTCAAAGTTGAAGATTTATTTCATGGTGAGAATTTGCTTATTAAAGGTATTTAATTTTATCATGAAATATTTACATATATTTTTAATAAAGTATCACCATGTTATAACGTGAGTATAAGAATCAGGACATGAAATATACGGCAAAGCTTGCTATGAGCAATAAGAGCATTTGAATTACCAAAATGTAGCTAAAGAAAAATTGTCCAGTCAATACGAAAAAAAAATAATAACAATTCTATTCGTGAAATTACCATAAAAGGAATTGAAATCCTGCCAAGTTTGAATGACGCGACCATTGGCTTAAATCGAATGACCATTAGAGTTTGTGTAAAGCATGAGAAGAAATATAATAATTGAATCAACTTTTTGACTAAAAGAGAAGCCTAATGTTGAACAACGTAATGGCCTTTGAAGTCGCATTTTTCTTTTCATGGTGTTTTTGAAATTCGAATGTTATATGCTGATGGAGTTAAAAAACAGTTAAGTCATTATGATATTGTGCCGAAATTCGAAGGATGAATAAATAATAACAAAAATAAATATGGTACTTTTATTAACTTCTTTCAAATTAAGTAAAACGAGTCGTTTAAAAAGTGAGTTGTTTTTTCCTTTTGAAGAATATTATGTGTAGAATGTGTTTTTAGAATATGTTATACTGTTCAGAACGAGCTAACACAGTGTAAAATTTTCTTTCAGAAAGCATTTGCATGCACACACATTGAAGACTTTTTTCAGAAGTAAAAAAAAAAAGAAAAGGAACATTTGCAAATAATATTTACATTACAACGAATGTGTGTTCCATTAGTTAAACTAATTTTATTTATTCTAATTATTCAAAAAAGGTGCATTAAATGATAGCTGATTTAAACTTTACTATCACGTACAAAAACTATTTTATATCTGGAAAACACAGAATATTTTTTTTTTGTCAGAGTACATGATAGTAATTTCATGATAAGTCGATACATTTTTTTAAACCAATTTATAATCCGTTCTCCCAAAATAGTTTTCAAAGGAAGGCCCCTCTCCCTTTTTTGTGTGCATTTATCTCTATTATTATTCATTACTATGGGGTTATTACTCAACATTACAAATTTCGAACGTATTTCGATGTTCCTATTTAAACATAAAGCATGCCGCCCATCCGGTATAGTGGTTAGCGACGCTGACTGCGGTGCCGTAGGATCTGGGTTCGAATCCCGGAGAAGGCATAGATGTTTGAAAATGTATAGTGCCCCTTCGTGGCAGGGGGATACTCTAAATAGCCGTCGAGCCGCAAGTCCTCTCGAGAGGTTGGTGGAAGGGGAAGAGAGGTGGGAGGTCTCTGACCACCCCCTAGAGTATTCTCCCTCAAAATTGGGGTGGAACCAAGCCAAATCGTACTGTCACCTGCACGGTGCTCAAAGCTACGACTAACGGCAGGCATACAATATAGCCCGATGCCAGGATGAATTTCATGGGCCTCGATCTGACTACGTCAGACAGGTGGCATTAGCAACAACAACAAACATAAGGCTGAGCACTTTCTTTTTTCAATTCCTACTATTAGCTCACTCTCTCTCTCTCTCTCTCTCTCTCTCTCTATATATATATATATATATCTGTCCAATTTTCAGTCGTTAAGAAAAATATTTTCTATTCATCTAATCACAGGTTCAAATAATTTTTTTAAAACTTGTAGTGGATGGCACTTGATGTTAATGAAGTTTTTTCAAATATTGCTTCATTAACTACCGGTTAATTAATTAAATTATATACCGGTTAATTGAATTAATTAACGGCTTTCAACGCCAACTTAGATTCGTCTCCAATGTTGTAACAATATAACTGTTAAAACAATGACAAACTAGCCAAACCAGATGTGCATTGTTACAAGAATGCAGACAAATCTGTGCTTTTTTTTCAATTCTTAAAATTAGTCCACTCTCTCCTTATATATATGTATCTATATATATATCTTATTCAAATTTTCAATCGTTAATAAAATACTTTCTATTCATTCATTCAATGTAGGAATTGACTTAAACTTTTTTTTATATTACTTGTTTTAATGAAACTAACCATACCGTTTTTTATGCAATTCAAAGATTTTCAACTATCAATTATATCTCAAAATCCAATTCTGCATCATCTGAGAAATTAGGATTGCGTCTATGAGTTTATTCTATAGAAAATTTAGTATTTCTTTTTAGATTTTTTAGTTCATTATGTTCTTTACTGTTTATCAGTCGAGTGTCCTTCTCTTCACTTGACCGAACTTCAAAATTAAGAGATCCAGTTCCAATAATCCACTTGCAGGTTTCAAAGTGCGATTTAAGCAAACAAACAAACAAAAAACCAATTCTGATTGATTATGCTAGATTTTGAGAGATTTAATACTAAACACAGCATTGGTTAATTAATTGATTGTTGATTTGTACCGCGCTTAGAAACAATAGGATGTTGGCAACGGAAATTGTAATTTTGAACCACGGGCAAGTGATGGGGATGAGATCTGAGCTGAAGCACCCCATTCTGCAAACTTAACTTTTAGCCTCGATAGATATAACGACATCAGTCCCTTTACACGAAGTGGCCACGGTAACCTAGTGGTCAAGGGGACGAACTCATGGCTGGTATGTCATAAGCTCGAGCATGCACCGCTGATGACCTGCCATGCAGAGAAGGCCGTTGCACGTTACATATGCCGAAGCTTATTCGTCCTCCCGTTGGTGTGCTGTGGAAGTTAGGAGAGGGGAGTTCCAGCTCAGGTGTTGTCCTCGTCACATTAGCATGGTTCAAAATTGTGAAGTCTGTCTCTAAAAGCCCTAGTACAGCTGAATAGTGTGACGTTAATATTCACTCACTCACTCACCCTTTCCATGGATTGATTAATCTTAGTTTAGGTCAGGGGTCGGCAACCTTTTAGCTGCGGCGTGCTAAACCAATCTACCAATATGATTCAGCGTGCCACTCAGTAGGATTTTTTTTAAACATTTCAAGTCCCGCAATAATGCATGCAGAGTTAGGGAATAGAGTACAGTAATATAGATGTTAATACAGATATTTAGTTTTATTATATATTAATTTTGCATCATTTTTCTTAGCATAAAAATAAACAGCATAAAATGCATATAATTATTTCTTCAACAAAATTTATAAAAAATTTGTAATTGTATTATGTGTTTTAAACATACGTATTATAAGATAAGATATAGACAACATAAAATACAAGTATTTCCCTTCATTCCAGTTTAATAAAAAGATAAATAAAAATTTTAATGTGTGTGTGTGTGTGAACCTAGTGCTTGCACCACTCTATTTTTATATCGTAAAATCAGGCGTATAATATTTGACTTTCAATTAGACACGATTATGACATTGTTAAACAACTTCTTTGCGGATTCGAAATATTTTTCCATAAGAGGAAAGATTTTTTACTTAGATATGTAGAACCAAAAGCAGAAAGCAGAATACATGCAATTTTCAATCTCTCTAGCAATGATCTTCAATAATTTACAAAATAACTGTAAATTTATCTTTAGGGTTATCTCTCAGATTTTTTCGCAATTCCTTAAATGTCAATAATTCAGAAGATGTTTGTCAAATAAGGTCCATTACAAATTTGTCAACTTCCATCCCCTCAAAAACTGACAAATTTGTAGAATAGTTCAGAGTGCCCCTGATAATTGTACCTCGTGCCACATGTGGCACGCGTGCCGTAGGTTGCCAACCCCTGGTTTAGGTCGTACTCTGAAGAAACAAGAAGGCTATTGTAATCTTGTAATTTTGGACTATGGTCAAGTGACGAGAACAATACCTGATTTTTCACTCCTCTCTCCATATTTACACACCATGCCAACGGTAATGCATTGAACCCCGACAGACTTAACATGCCACAGGTGTTCTACCCGGAGGATCTACACCAGGTTTCGAACTCGAGGCTGAAAAACAGCGGTCACGAGTTCTCGACCAGGATCACTCGGATACCCGGTTTAATGGCTTTAGGACTCAAACGCACGATTCAACTACAACTAACCTTGAGATTAGGACCAAGACTTTTTTAGTTATCGGGGCCTAACTCGGCACTTCTCGAGACAGGGTGTGTCATACCCACCGTCTAACTTTTTTCAACGCTCCTTCTGAACCTTTTTTTGGAAAATGGATAGTTTCTCGTGTAGCTGATATTAAGGTCATATGCTTTGAGGGGCCTAGTTTGTAGGGAAATCCTAAATATATATTTTTGAATATCGCCTCTTTGGGTATGTCATACCCTGCGCATGAATCACCGTTACAGTTCTGAATGCATGAGCACGTTTTAAATTTTTCTTATGCTGTATTGTGTTATTGTATTTATGATGAAAAAATGTGGTATTTAAGTAATTTAATAGATATAGTGCAGCAGTATTTTTGGATGAAGAAATTCTCTTTGCGGTTATGATGAGGAAAAATCAAATAAAGAGTATAACAACAAGCACCCCTACTGAAATAGATCTACATTTAGAAAAGGGAGACACTGTTGAAAATAAATGTTTTATATTTAGAGACGCAAAAATATTTAGAAGAACGTAATTTTAAAGGAGATAACTGGTACACATCTTAATCACTTTCAGATGAACTTTTGAAGAAAAAAACTTTGCCAGAACAAAAAATAAAGGAAAATAAAAAAAATATCTAAAATTTTTAAATATAAAGAATAGAGAAGTATACTCCAAATGTTTAGTTTGAAAAAGATAGAAATTAAAAAGAAAAATTAAGATCTAGTGAAAACATCGCACTCTCTCACGACGAAATTAAAGGAGAGTATAAACAATGCACTGAATGTCCTTATAAAAAGAACAGAAAAACTAAATTTACGTGTGAAAAATGTAATAAACATGTTGTATTTCCCACTTTTCTTCCTTTTAACCTTTGAATACAAATTTTACGGTAAAAACACAATGTAAACATTCTTGGGTATGACACACCCTACGCGAGAACTTTAGGTCGTTTTTTTCACGAGAGTGATGCCAGGCTATGTGTGTTTTTATATTATCCACTGGTGTTGCATGTCCAAAACATAGCCAGTATCAAAACTCCTCAAGAGTTCTTTTATGGTAAATAAAAATGTTTACATTAATAAAATTTATTTTTGAAAGTGTCAAAATATTACACATGTTGGAGACCTTGTAGCTTGGGGGCCCTAACCAATGATACGGCTATTGAAAAGCCCATGATCTTTTCGCAGTAAGAGTGAAATTTTTTCCCCTACTTCATTGAGTTAAAACATTAATTTCAACAACATATTTAATTTTTAAGAGAATAGATCTAGTTGACTTTATCTAGTTGATTTTGGTTGAAACTGAAGAACCCAAACTCAACACCCCATTACCAGTTACAAAATTAAAGCAAAAATTTATATTTATGTGTTCACGTCTTTTTGAAGCATAAAAAAACCCCTTCTATTATTATGTCTTATCCATTTCAAAATGCAATTTCAAAATTACTATATTTTTTTTACTGCAAGAAAAAATAGGATTTAACTTTATATGTAAAAGAACAACACATAAAAAAAAAAACTTTTTGCAAGCAGGAAGAAAAATGGATTTATTAGAACAAAATGAATAGCACATGTGTAAAACAATGCTGCCCTCTGTATGTTTTGAAAGTCATTATATCTTACTATTGTATATTTTTCATCCTTTTAAAAATTGAGTTCAACAAGTTTTTATAAATTTTCTTCAAACAAACATCATTCATTAAAAGTTTTACACCAGAAATAACGATTTCACGAATATTCTCCATTATTTTAGAATTCTTTTTCTGTTATTGTAAAATGTATTAATGTTATTTTATTTTAATATTCATATCATATTTTTATTTTAATGCTCCCATAAATAATTGTAACCAGCTGTATGACCTTATTACGTAAACTGAAATAGGCGAATATGATTGCTGAATAATTGCTGAAATTTTAAAAAATCGGCACAATGCAAAACTCTGCCCAAAACGTATTTCACCCCACCACTGTCCTTTTCAACTAAATAACTAATTGCGTTTTTTGCAAATTAACAACTAAATACATTTTTTTGTCATTAACTATTATTTATTTCAAACTTAAAGACAAAATCTAGTGAACATTTACAGTGTTATACACTCTCTTCTGACCACCGAAGAAACTAAAACTTAGGCTCGTGTAGTCGAACAGAAATATAATGTATTTATATTTATTTTTATATATGTGGGTGCATATATACATACATAAATTCTGTTCGTCTATAAGAACGGAACTATATATTATAGAACTGTATAATACGCAGAATGTATAGATTACGCAGAACTTTATATATATATATATAGTCAAAATTTCTCTACAAGAGAGAGATGAATAAACATGATCAAACAGAAAAGAATTGTAGTTGCAAGATAACCAGACAATAGATTTGAAATGGAAGTATGAAAAAATAAAATAATAGAGTTAATATAAAAGCGTGGATGCTATAGAATTATAAACATTGCTGACTTAGGACAGCTTATATATAAAATAATTCATATGAAAGGGGGGGGGATTGAACATGTTTTGTGGCCAGCCAACCTTCCCCTTTTCTATATATATATATTTCTCTCTCTTTCTCTATCTGGGGCGTAGCTGCCGCCGTATCTATGATACGGGGCCCTCAGGCTACAGGGGCCCCAACATGTGCAACTATAGTTACATTAATATGGCTCCCATATCTAGAAAAGGGACTCGAAGGAATTTTGATACAGGCCCCTATTATAGCTAGCTGTGCTAATGCTCTCTCTTTATACAAAGTTTTCGTGATGTTGTAATAAATTTATTTATATATAACTTATAGTAGGTAAAAATGGGTCGTAAAAAGTTCAATTTAACTGAAAAGGAGCTCCACGAACGAATTTTGCAAAAAAAAAAAGAACAAATGAAGAAAATTTACGAGAGACAGAAATTTTTAAAGACGATATTTGTTTAAAGTTAGAAATACATTAATACAAGTAAATTTCAGTTTTACAATTTGTGCAATAAGTATGAACAGTTGTATAGTTTGTACCATGGTGTTTGGTCAGAGAGTGGACAGGGGTTATCTCCCCTAGTATAATCTAAAAAAAATTATAATAATAATAAATTTAAAAGTTCACTGAGTTTTTAGCTAAATTCAAAACAAATTCCTGATTAAGAAAACAAAATTTAATGTAAGGTTTCTAAGCCTTATCAAAAATTCAGTCTCATGCAAAAGTTTTTTCAATGGAAGGAAAATATAATTGAAATAAATGAAAATAATATCAATTTGTGATGGCTATGATAATGAGGTTTATTTAGATACAGTATGCCATAGCCACGCATGAAGCTCTTGTGCACAAGTAAATAAATAAAAATTTTGGAAAATGATGAATGGACCACTTTATTGTAGTTGACAATAAAAGAAAATATTTTTTAAAGCAAATAAATATATTACTTTCACAATCTAAAACAGAAGGAATTAAAATAAATATTACACAAGAAAGCGTAACTTTTTATAAAAAAAAACTCTTTTTTTAAATCTTTGAATTGAAATCGGAAAAATAACTGCATTTAATTTCAAGTGTAGAATATCTTTAAATAATTCGAAATTTAAATATTTTATATACTTCTGTAATTACAGAGCTTGTTAGAAAATAAAATAGTTATGATACATTTTAAATAAAAATGTATTCATTAATGTTTAGTTGAACGAAAAAAAAAAAAAATCTGAGTGTACTTATAACCACACGATAAAAGTTAAAACTTCTGATTTTTTCTGGGCAAGAGAATCCATTTGTTCGGACGTACTGCGTCTTCTTTTACGACATTTTTGCATGCGGGTGTTAAGTAGTTCTCTTTTTCATGCTCATTCATCGTTGGATTTATTTATTTAATAAGTTTTCTGTAAGGATAATGTTTAAAAAATTATGCATTCTTATACAGCAGAACGTCGTTTATCCGAATCAATTGGGACCGGACACCGTACGGATATGCCGTTTTTCGGATAACCAAAAACCGAATGTGATGCTTGAAGAAAAAGCAAAATAGGTGCAAAATGTCACAGTTTTACCTATTGTGGAACATAATCACTTATTTTTCGCTGTACAATTGTATACCTTCGTTTTTTCGCTGCAAGGTCTCTGATTCTCTTGAGCAGCAGGAGTACGACAGCACTCTGATTTTTTTTCGTACCACTCCATAGCTGTCTCAAACGCAGGAAAGGCGTCAGCATTTGATGGACCCTTGCTACTTTCGTTGTTGTTGTTGTCCTCTATGTTCAAGGCGTTGCGCTTCCATTTTGAATTCGAAGCCATAGCAGTTCACAACTCAACAAAAGAGCACGTATACACCTCGTCACTTAGAAACAAACTGACCTAATATTCCGCGCAGATGTTTACTAAATTACACAATTGAAATTCCCCAAATATCCCTCACCTTGTGTTTTTCTGTCACTTTTGGCCTCACGCAAAACAACTATTGAGCATTGCAGTGTTCGAAAACGTATCCGTACTCTGGTTCGGATATTTGACGCTCCGGATAACAAACGTTCGGATAAACGACGTTCTACTGTATATTTATGTATGAGTGCATATGTTTTTCTTCTTTAAAAATATTTATACGTAAATTACTTATGTAATTAAAATTTATAATATATATGTTTGTATGGTACTTGCGTAAAATATCGGTACAATTCTAACTTTCAAGATAAACTCGCCAAGTTGGCAATCCTGATTTCCCATGTGTCGAACCCGCTGAATGGGCGACCATGTGTTTCCTTTCATATACGAGTAATGTACCCAATGACGTTGCGATAATACGTAACTACCGTTTATGTAACTTATATAACGCCATATCTAGAAAAATTTGTGTCATGAGAGCCGTTTACTTTTTAATAAAATTCTTTTGCAAACAAAAGGAGACGGTTCGTAATTTTTTACAATTCATGGTTTTTACTTTCTCTTATAATCTTTTAGTTGTCATCACTAATATAAACCAAAATATTTGCACAACTTTCTCACCAACTAACTTCTTTAAAATTTAGGATTTTTATTCTTTGGGCACATTTTTGAGCTTAAATGCTCTTTCTGCTGAATCAAAAAATAGATCTCATGTTTCGTTTTTCTTCTTATTTTCAATCTCCTACATAAGAGAATAAGCTTTTTTTTTCAATTATTTTTGCTTCCTTTTCTCTCGTTCACTCGCTGGAGTTGAGTGGAAGTGAGCTAAATGACAGTAATAATTAAACAAAGCAAATAAAATTTCACGGGGAAAAACATACATGAAATTTTTACTTTAAAAAAACAGGCCCCAAAGAAGTTTTCAAATCGAAACTAAGCGTGCGTCGTTACTCCGGACACGATTGCCGACTTCCACCGAAAAAATCCGAATGAACATGAACCTGACGCTTAATTTAGACTCACTCTTCAACAAAACGTACCTTCAGAAGTAATCACTTCAAAAATATTTTTTTCCTAACCTTTTAACGTACAAATTTTTCGAAAAAATTATTTTATTTGTGAAAACACATTTTAGAACCTTGTTCTGGCAAAAAATTGAATACAAAAATCAATCAAAATTTTGATTTTAATCTGCATTGCAGATATTACAACCTTGCACTTATATGGATTTTTTTTATCTTCCTTTTCGAAAGCATAGTTTTATCAGTAAAAATATTTTATACTTTTTCAACAAAAATAATAAAAATAGTAGTATTTGTTTTTACAAAAAATTTTCAGAATGTTCTTTTGTTTGATATATTTAGAAGCAAAAGGGGACCTTTGATACCCCTTTTGGCGCAACGCATAACGCAAATTTGGTGGTAGTTTCGTTTTTGGTGTTGGTAGAACAAAACTAAAAAATTACGTTCCATGTGTTTCAGAATTCCAAAAGATTTTGGTCTACCCGAGTTTTTCTCATATTTGTATCACTAATAGATTTGTTTATGTCTTTCGACTGTGATTAGCATCTGAAATTTAAATTGTTTTCACTTCTGTTTTCTTAAACAAATATTTGATACAAGTATTTCATGTTTCACGACTAAATCGTAAAGTACAAGAAACAATGGCATTTATCTAAGTTTACGAAATCTCGACGACGGATCGCAGTCAGTACCACGAAAATTTAAGCAGCATAAAATGCGATACCACTCGAATTATCTCGAGGGTACATGATTTGATTTGCATAGAGAGCTCGAATTAACTCGTGAGACTCGTACCACGGACTTAAAAATTTCAGCAGCATAAAATGTGATACCGCTCGAATTATCTCGAGTGTACATGATTTGAAGCATAGAGAGCTCGAATTAACTCGTGCGAACACGTTAAGTGGTTAAGCAATATTTTTAGGCCTTAAAAAAGGTCATGCAATTATCTATTAGAGGAGATTTTATGTTTATCAAATTATTTTACCAGTATTTTATTATGTATTTTTTAAAAATTTTAAATCTGTAGTTAAAAAAAAGTTCTGTAAATTGTTGTGTGTTGTTATCTTGAGTGTGTGTAATTGCAGTAATTTTAAAAAATCGAAATTACTATATATACTGTTCGAGGAAAAAAACTCATATTTTCATAAATTCTTTTCCAAACTTTAAGAAAAAAAAAGAAAGAAAATTATTATAATTATTTTCAAAACGATTTTTTTTTTTGCGTGACTCTAAAAAACTTCAGTTAGCGCAATTTGTTTAATTTAGAATTAATATTTTGCTTGCTTTTAATATGAAATTCACATATTCGATTCTACACATTAAGATAACAGAAGTAAATGGCAAAGAAAAAATTTTCAAACTTTTCAGAAAAATTCAAAAAAAAAAAAAAAAAAAATCAAGAATAGTCGAGAAAAATATATCGATACAGTTGACAAATCATAACTTTTTAAGAATTTTAAATTTGCTGCTACTTTTGCAACGTACTTAGATTAGATTCTTTTGATCAGTATCGGTTTTTGTGCACCATTTATTTATATATTTTTATAAGAAAGTATATTTTCATATGTGTTAAATTAACGTTAGTCCCTTTGATATATGAGTTTTTTATTCAAAAAATTTACTTATACTATTTAATGTAAACATTATTTAACTGCCGTATAATATTCAATAGATTTTTTTAGGTATTTGTTTATTCGATGAATACGTTAGTTTTCGCCACATTGCTTGAAATTAACATTGAAGCTTTCAATTATACTAATTTATTAATTTATATAATTATCTTTTTGTTGAAATTGAGTTATTTTTGGTTGAAGCATATCACACACACAAATACACTAGATTCGAATTTCTAAGGCATTTCATACAAAATATTTTAATTAATCCATATTTTAAAACTCTCTTATTAATTTGCTATTAAATACTGCAATAAATGTTACTTATTATTACATTCAATCTATTAAATAAAAGAGGTTTGAAATTTTAAGTATATTTTCTCAATGATACCCGAAAAGTGATAATATTTTATTTTAAAACTTGTTATTCCTGTGTATTGTTTTTAGAGTTTAAAGTTTAAAAAAATATCAGTTACCTGAAAATTTAAGCTTCTTCTAGTCTGTTTTTATACTTTCAATTTGATTATGTTTCTTGTATTTAAAGGAATTAACATCTTTTTGGCATTAACTGTACAATTCAAAAATAATGTATATACAGTAAGGCACACAAGGGGGGTCCGGACCCGGGAACCCCCATCCAAAGCCCTTGATTTTTTTTCAATTGATTATAATCCTATGTATATAGAACGTAAAATTTAATTAAGTATTTGTTATTAATAATTAGTTTTATTTATTAATACTAATTTTTCATACAATAATTTATTTTTAACTGCTTTTTTGTTCCCGAAAATTGACAAAACCAAAAGAATAGGTTGGGCGGTGTATTTGAGCATGTTGCGAGAATAGTGGACATTCTACCCCCCCCTTGAAAAATTCCCGTGTGCGCGACATAAATATATATAAACCTGCAATATTGGTTCCTAAGGCCAAGAGTTTGCTATTCTACTACTGTGGCTAACATTCCTTTTTTTTACTACATATAGTTAGGTTTATAACTATTTGTATATATTATTTTGGATTGTATATATATATAGGTATATATATATTGCAAATTAACAAATGCTTAAGCAGTCAAGTATTTAAAAAAAAATTTGATTATTAGTTTGAGCAATGAAAAAGAGAGTTTTTTCTCCCTTCTTTCTATGTAGTTTAATTTTCTTGCCGTGTTACAATACAAAATTTTTTTAAGAAAAAAAAATTATTTAAACAAGATATCAATCATTGGCATGGCCAAGTAATTTTAGCGCGTTTTTCACATGTTGTATTTTACAATAATGCAACTAATGAACCTTTTACTAACAGAAAGTAGTGTACCGTACCACTCCTTTAAAGGTACTACTATTGAGCTGAAAAGAAATAATAACGCAAATCTGTATCAGCACTATAAAAAAGCAAAAAAGAAAAATTCTTTTTACAAACTATGGGAAAATTTAAATATGATTCGGCTCATCTAGGGCACAAATGCGACCCAATGCCGAAAACCCGAGGTCAATTGGTTGCTTATTGGGTGAGAAAAAGGTACGACAAAATATGGAACGAAGACGAAGACTAAATTTGCGTCCTAATAGCGCTTTTGTTCCACTACGTGAAAAACGCGCTAAAAATAGAACAGCGAAATAATAAAAAAAATTTTAATCGGGTGGAGCGGGATGCGTGGAAACAAGGAATAAGTATTAAAATGTTTTTATTAGATTTTCATCTTTATCATTATCTTTTTAAACTAAACGGAAAGATGAGAAAAAATAAAGGAATAAACTCTAGAAAATAGTCCTTCTTCGTGTGATATGGGGGAAAAAAGGGAGAAATCGCACAAAAATTTTTTTAAAACCTTTTGATTCATATTTGATTTTTCTTCACGTAAAACTCATTAAAAATATTTTCTTTAGAAATTTTCAGAGTTTATAAGGAGAACTTTGTCTTTTTAAAAGCAAATGATGTAATTTCTAGTCCTTTAAATGATAACCAGTGACTAACTTCAATAGTTTTTAGTAAGTTTCTTTTTATCAAAGTTTTAATTAAGGAAATATATAAATATTATGTAAGCCAAAAGTACCAGAAAAAAATTGTGCAGTTCATTTTGTAGATCATATCTCTTGAAACACTAAGTGAGCTGTTTTAAAAGAAAAATATATGCCTTTTCCAAAAACCATTTCGAAAGAAAACTAATTTGTCTCGAATTTGATACATGAAACGTAAAATCATCTTTTTCTTTTTTAATCTAAAATAGAAAAAGAAAACATTTGTCATTACTTATATGAATATCTGCATCTGCTTCATTTGTAAAGTTAGCCGCCGTAATTCATCCTATACTGAGTACCTTTTGAGCCTCAGTCATAAATTACCTAAGAATATGCACACAAGATAACTCCGATGGGGGAAACTCATTCCCCAAACATAAGAAAAGAAAAACTTCTTTGAGGAATGACGGTAATTATATCCCAGAAATAAGCTCTTTTTTTAGACGTTCCTTTGGGAGTTGAAAGAAAAAAAAGAAGAAAGCCCTTCTAAATCAACTTTACTCTTCTTTTGCAAAAGAGCGGGAGCAGTGAATGATGGGAAAAGTCTTTGATTAAGTGAAAAAAGATGTCCAGCTAATCAACTACGATTCCGATTAGAGACCACGCCTCTGTAAAAGATTCCATCCAGTGGAATAAAGAGACACGCCCACTCTTACAGCAATTGGACTGTAGAGAATGACGTCTTTGTCTTGGGCGTGGACGATGCGCTATGCGGTGGTGGAATGCGGAATTCTTCCAGACTCAGAGACGCCGGATAAGTTTCTTCCCCTTTCTGCTTTCGTGGTCTTTCGGTTGCTAATTCTTTTGAGAGTTGAGATGAGTTTCGAGTTTTTTTCTCTTCCTTTTCGTCCTGATGCAGTAAAGTCGAGCTGAGAGATGCGACAGAGCGTTATTCTGAAAGGAAATCTAGAGCTTTCAAACACAATGGTCAAGCCTGACTCATCAGATTTATCCTGTTCTAACATTTCTCGTATAGTTTCCGAGATTTGTAATTCTGGAAGCATGTTATGCCAATAATTTTGGTTTCAGCAATAAAGTTTGCTTTTCATGTATACATTAAAATACATTACATAGTTGACTTTTACGAAAGATATAAATTCAGAATTTATCTCAAGATATAAGATCCTAGCAAAATATGCAAAATGTATGAATAAATATTAATACTTAAATAGAAATATTTGAAATAAGTTACCTAATTTTATCAAAATCACAATTTATAAGTGAAATTCTAACTACTTAAAAACATTCTTTAAAGCAGTTAAAAAAATAAGTAATACACCTATCGATATAAAAGTATTACTAAAATAAACTACGTACATTTAGCTTATGAAGACACTAAAATTTTAATGTTTTATTAAAAATTAATATTTTAGGTTGATTGAATAAGTAAGATAAGAAATCTGACCTATTTATGAGGCTATTAGTGAAATAACAGACCATAACTCATAAAGTATTACTACAGCTAGAATTTATTTTAGAAAATGATATAAATATCGGGCACAAAGTTTCATTTGACACATTTTGATGGCCATGATGGATTTTATATAATTTAAATGCTTTATTCTGGTAAACTTTATTCTAGTCTAAAAACCTACTTCCGGTTTTTATAAAAAAAATTGTGCTATATGATAGTTCAAATATAGTAATTCGCTGCTGCAAAAATACCATTGTTTTCTACAGTTTCCAGATTTTTTCAATATTTTTGTTTTATTTCTGAACACAAAATACAAACAAAATTATTTTTGTTATAAGTAGTACAAGGAAATGGTTGTAGTCGGTATAATATTAAAAAATGTATTTGATATTCGGATTGATATTTTTAAAAATGAACTGATTTACAGATCTACAAAATTACAATATAGCTAAATATTTTGTTTCTATCTGGGAAATTAGATATGGAAGTTTATTTTAGAGTTTTCTTGTAATATGATTGTTATATAATAATAAATTACGGAGAGAGTCCTTTCCCACACATAATTGTAAGTATATATTCTGATAGATAACAGAAAGAAGATCTGTATATGATGTAATTATATTACATTACATATAACAGGCACTTTAAACTCGAAAAATGAGATCAAATTTTACCGGGTGAGCGTTATATGGCAGATGTAGAAAAAATAGCTTTAAAAACAAAGGAAAGATGAACATAAGAAATTAGATTTCTACATTTATATAAATACTGTTATTTTTGAACTTCCATTATTGATGACATGAAAAGTTTGTCATGCTCGTCTCCCGTTTTATCTTCTTGCACATCATGGAATTCTACTTTTTTTTCACTGTAACTATTTCTCTGACCCATCAACAATCATTTTCGGTTCCATTTAGATATTTAGATTTACTAATGTATTTATTCAAATCTAAGCCACCCCATCAGTTCTATGTCGCACTCCAAATTATTATCGTGAAAAAGTTAAAAATAGTGTAAAATGTCATATGTAAATGTATATCCGATGTTAACGAAACTAAAAATAAACTAAAATGAGAATTTATAAGATCCCCCCCCCTAATTTGTTCTATCAGTATTAAGAATTTTTAAATATATATATGAATCTATAATTACTATAACCTTCGGAGAATTATGTTCAGTCCCCCCACCCCACCCCCGTCCAACGAATTTTTCCGTCTTCGATTTTAAGCCATCTCCAAATTTCAGTAGCAATAATCAGGGCCGACTCTAGCAGTTTTGCAGCCCCGGACAAAAATGTAAAATGCCACCCCTCTCTCCAAAACAAAAAAATTTAATTAAAAAAGATAAATTGCTCACATAAATACGCACTTATAAAACTTGTACAATTCCAGCGAACAAAAAGGCAGCATAACAATATATATATATGTTATTTTAAGTCTTAAGAAATTCAAAATAATTCGAAATTAAAGACATAATTACTTGTTATTATTTCAAACAAGTAAAATGTAAGAGAAGGAATCATCCATTTCATCAGGCTGATTTCTTCTAAAAATAGTCTACTGATGGATCACAAGTGTTCGTTTTAACTTACAGTAACTACACTCAAGACTAAAACAAAACATCTCCTGTAGCTCTCTATTTACCAAAAACTCTTATTACCTCCGTCTCATTTGAATTGGTGACGCCGGACATCGTAAGGTTTGAAAGGAATGTCCGTTGTAACCTCACTCCGGAATGGGGAAAAAGTTACTAGTGAAAGATGTGTAAACATATGAAATTTCATGATTTAACATATACTCCCACCTCGTTAAAACATAAAAGTTTCAACACAAAAGAAAACTGTCATTAAGCCTACAGACTGCAAAATAAGGGGAAAAGATACGTTAAATGAAATACCAAATTCACACCCAATAATATTTCAGAATATATATCAAACTTTTTGTACCAAAAAAACATTTCATTTTCAAAATCCATCCAAATGTCGCCCTTAATATTTGCCACCCCGGACAGAGATCCGGTTTGTCAGGTCCTAGAGCCGCCCCTGCAATAATATTGGAAAAAATGTGCGACTTAGATTCGAATATCTTTTAAGTGATTTTTCAGTTATGCTAGGTATAATTTTATACGCTCAGAGACTATAAAAGACTATAGACTTCAAAAGAGAAGAGCAGTGCACGTGTACATTTTAGATATTTGTAAGCCAGCATTGTCAAGTCACGTGTTCGAGCCCTAGGATTACTGATGATCCAACGTGTAGAAGGGCTGATGAGCGTTAAATCTGTTGAGACTGAAAGCTCTCAAGTTGGTGTGGTGGGGAAGTTTGGAAAGGGGGAAGGAGTTCGAGCTCAGGTGTCGTCCGCAGTACTTGACCACAGCTCAAAATTACGATGTCCATGATTAAGGTATCTGACTACAATAAAATTGGGAATTTTGCCAAATACTGACAAATTATTTTATGATTTTATTTTTTAGGCCATCTTATTAGTTTATAAAAATACCAAGTTTATTATTTTACGTTCACTGGAACAAAAACTATAAATGTTTTAGCAAGAGCAGATGCCATTACTTTAAGCAAGATGTCATACTTTAAAACGCGATTTACTCGAAATGTGTTTTTTTTAAAATGCTCAATAGGGGCCAGCGATTGCTCAAAAAGTTTTGAAAATAAATAACTCAAATTTTTTGTGTATGTTCTGTATAATAGTAGAAGTGTTTTAACTTTCAAATTTATTAATTACCGTTTTATTACAAAATTTACAGTCCCTTATGTGAATATAATCACTGTCTTTTTTTAAAGCAATTTCATGTAACAACTAAGCTAGAGTGCTAAAGTTTTTGTAAAAAATAAAATATCTCTTATTCTGAAAGTCATTTCAAAAATGGATAGCTAAGCAACGCATCATAATTGAAAAATTTTAAATTTTTTCATAAGTTTTTCTATAAAATGGGCCCCGTTTATGTAATTTCTTGTAAATTTTTACCAGTTTCTTCCCATTTAAATAATAATAATTTCTTTTTCTTTTCTTAATTTTAGCATATTTTTTTCTTAAAATGTACTAAATAAATCTAAAAATATCCCCATATCTCTATTTTTTTTTTAAAAAAAAAGTTGTCGCAAGTAGTCGGATACCTTAATAAACGTCTTGTTGCTTGAGGGTGACACATAACTTAAATTCAAATAATGTCGTATGAAATTGTGTCCTGAAGAACGCGAAAGATCGCAAGAAATTTGTCGAACAGAAATGCTATTGATTTTAAAAAAAATTACAGAAGAATAGAAATAGTTGCGTTCGTAACATTATTTTTTATTACTGTTTGTTAGTATATTATTAATCATTTTTATCATTAGTTTTGTCACTTTTAGTTCGGAATATTTTATTACGCAAAAAGAAAGTCAATTTTTTATTTAAAGCTGTTAAAACTCCTTTACGACATGGTAAGTTTTTTGCAGCTCTCTGTATTTAATTGCAACAGTTTTTTTAAAATGATTTTTAAATTAATTTACTTGCTGGTCCATTTTTTAAGATATTTTCAAGGCTATGGCTCATTTATAACATATGCTATTTTTTTAAATATTGTGTTTTTTTCGGTCATTTTAATGATTTATAGCAGATGTGATATATTTTTTTATAAAATCTTAGCATTTTATTTGAATTTTTATTTTTTTATTTTCATCTTTTATTTGTATACGTTACCGTTAAAGTGTGAAATCCGTTATTTCATAAAATAACTAGGTATCTCATGAAATGACAAGTCAGTTAAAGTATATAAAATTATTGAATTCTACGATTTAACTAGGTATTCTATAGAATAACGATTACTTGATCGTTAAAGTTTGAAATACGGCACTTGAAAGTTCTTTAAACCGGTTCTAGCTGTTTTAGGAAGGATTTTTCCGATTAGGAACTAGAGGTGTTCGAATAAAACAATTGTGCTCTAGATATCAGTTCAGTATATGTCAGCAAGAATTAATTTTCATTGAAGAAGTTCCAAATATTGACACAACGCTTCGATCACTTGCAACAGCTCAAAGTTGCGGTATTGAACAAAGATTTAAAAAGTGTTCGTGTAAAAAAAAATGTGTAATGATAAAAAGTGGGCTTGCTTCAAAAATAATAAGCAGTTCAATCCAAAGTGTCATCACAATAATCCTTGCTCTAATAAATAATGAAAAGTAAAATAAAGGTATCTCGTAAAATTTAAATTGCTATTCTCTTACATTTTAGTTTAAAAAAAGTTTACACAATGTTTTTATGAAGCAACAGTTTTTCTTCCCAGCATGTATTTTTGTTGGTAATATTTAAGTATAATCTATTTTGCAGCACATTCTTTTTTCCCTTTTCTGTTTAATTCAAGTTAACAAAATGAGCAATAATAAATTTTATTATCTGCTTTCTTTTATTATTTATCAATTATTCATCCATCCGCAAAAGAGATAAAATGTATTTTTGGAGAGATTCAAGCGCAATTTATGATCAAAGAATTTATAAAATATCTCTGAAATGTTTCTTTTTCACTTTAATGGTCTATTTTTAGTTATTTCTTAGAATAACTGAGTAAAGTATGAAATTGTTCATACTTTAAAGGTATAACTTTTTGGTATAACCTTTAAAGTATAACTGAGTAAAGGTATAAAGGTTTGACTTTTCTAGGTATTCTATGAAATAACTGAATTATACACTTTAACGGTTACATATATAAATACAGTCTACGTTTAAAAATATAATATTCTCTCTAAAAAGTAAAATCTTGTTATTCAAGTATTTGCAACCTGGATACTAAGCTTCGAACTACGGAGCCAGTTTCATTCTAAGCTGTACATATGTCTTTTCCAACATAAGAGTTTTATGGCAAGAAAGCAAACATAACTTGACTAGGAAGATGCTGTTTTTCTGGAATTCCATTCAATTTTGTAATAAATAAAGGAAGGGGGAAATAATTTAATCATTAATATAATTTTATAATTTCATAAGCCCTTAGAGAAAACAATATTTTATTATATTATCATTCCAATTTGTATCAATTAATTTTTCTTGGGTAAAATAGTATGCTTCATATTTTTCGTCTCCTGTTCAGGAATATCAAACGGATTTGTAATGTTGCATGTTAGATGTCCAAAATTTTAAGATTGCAATATTATACGTCACACACGTCACGTGCCTATACACGTCACAAACACGTGAACTTATATTATACTGATGTTTACAATTAAGAGAATTTTCACTTTTCATAGATTATCTCCTGGAATTTAAATGGAACTCTGTTTTTAAAAATTATAACAAAAGAATCTCTGTTTTTGTATTCATACATATGAATATTTATTTATTTTAAAATAAAACTAACAGCAATAAACATATGGAGTTATTCATGAGCATTCAAATGCAGTTATAAAAAAGGGAATGTCTATTTTACAAGCTGTGTATTTAAATTAGAATAATCCTCAAAATCCACTTTGTACTATATTCACTTGATTTATAATTTAAAAACTAACTGAGTATTTATAAATGCAAAACTAGACATAATTAACATTTCAAAAAACAAAATTTTTTTTTCAAAATTTTGTAACAAATTATTTAAATTTTCCGTAGTTTTTGCACAAAAAATGTACAATTTTCAATAAATTTGAACATATAATATAGAACAATTACATTCTTCGTATAGAAAAACTAATTTTTTACAATACATATTGAATCACTATGGATTTTGAAGAAAGTGTACCTGAGAATCACTGTTACATCACATTTGTTTGCAATTTTAAAATTCAATTTTCTAGTGTTCTTTTCATCGAATTCTCATAAATAATGCATCTAAATATGCAGCAAAGTGCCCTCTATTTTTTTGAGGTAAAATAAAAAAAAAATGCAAAATTTGAAGCACCTTCACGTATTAGTTACCTTAAGGGGTTCATGCATATTATTTTTTTTACTTACTTTATTTACTATTGTTTCATTCCGATACAGATTCTTCTTTCACAAAATTCAAACAATCCCACACAATTGCATAGATAAATACAATAAAAATGCATTTTACAATTTTATACATAGTGGCTTCTATAAATACAATGAAAAGTTTTAGTAATAGAAGAAATTGATGTTTTTGTACTGTATTTTTCTGGCATTTAAACTATTGCCAACGACTGCTGTATTGGCCGATGATATAACTTGTAATAGACACAGTTCTGATTCGTTGTAATTTTTGACTTCGCTAGCTCTTTAATGCAATTTTTCATTTTTCTTATGCGGAATTTTGTTAACTTTTATTTCGTTTATCCCAAATGAAGGCATGATTTTGTTACACCTCTTCACTTAAAAAAATGTGTAGAAATTAATTAAATAAAAAAACACACTTTATTGAGAGAGGACATGATTTTTTAATAATTCAGAAATTAACTAAATTTAACTAACTCCAAAATTAGTGTTATACCTTATAGAATGTTTCGACGCAAGGAAATTATGTTAAATATTATTTTCGTTTGGTTTTTTAAAAAAAAAAAATTTCGACAACAGACCAACCACACTCTCAATAATTACTTATTTATATATGAGTTCTTTTGTTTTAGATTATATACAAAATTGCAAAACTAAAAAAAAGGGACTTGATGGCTAGTATTTGCTTTCAACCTTAAATTTTTAAAAATATGCTTGAAATATTTTTTTTAGCTGGAAGATAATCAAGAGTCCTGGACATCATCGCTTTTTCCTACGACTCCGAAATGAAAAAAAGTTTAAAGTTGTATAAACTAGATGACGTTCGATTATAGCAGTCATAGAAGGACACTTGATGATAAACAGAGAACGACATTTTCGAGAATAAATGACGCGAGGTCAAAGATCTGGTTTATATGGAGACATTTCATCTGATCTCTATTCAGCAGTGACTGTTTCCACTTTTGCTTGATAAACATTTCTTTGTAGATGACATATTGAATAACTGGATTCCCGCCAGAAAGGTTCCTTGCGTTTTTGTTTGGATTCATGCCATACTTGAAGACAATTGGAGTTTTTTCTTCATAAAAAATAAATCCTTTTTATATCAGGTCTGTTTTATACAAATCTAAGTAATATTAACAAAATAACTGCAATTTATTGGTTGACCAAGCAAAATTTTGAAGGAAAAAAAAAATTCGAATGAGGAAATTTTCGTGATAGCATATCAACATATTAGTGTAAAGAATTTGAAAGGTGGTAAATAATTTAAAATGGACTGTGTTATGAGCCTTCCAACAAGAAAGAAATCAACCACTCTGATGATCACAAAACCTTCGTGTAAGGCGATATCCTATTAGCATGTCACCAAATCTCTTAGATGTGATTTTTTTAAACGCACAGCGCAGTAGAGAAGAGGACAATCTTCAACCCTAGGGGTTTCTTAGAAGCATTAATTATGATTTCATCTTTTTGAAAATCACGCTGTGACGGATCTATCCGCGTCTTTTCCAAAGAGGTCTCAAGGGTGTTAATTTTGTCTCGACGGATGAAAATATAAACAATTTTCAAACAGGTATACTTATTTTAAATTTAAATTAAATAATTCGAATCTTTTACACTTTATTTCCAAAAGATTACGGTTTAAAAAAAGTATGAAATGTTTGAAATATAATCATAATTTTAAAAATTATAAGCACATGCAAATAAGAAATAATTTTGTAATAAATATGAATTAATTTTTGCGTTACGCACACCATTTTCTAAAATAGTAGCCTTTGATGTATAAAACTTTACAGAATTATAAAATGTATCAAATTCTTTAAACCCTAGTAATTTAAAAATAATTTATATTTTGTATTTCAAAAAAATTTAAAAAATATTGAAATTTTTTTAAAAAAATTTAAAAATATAGTTTTTTTATTTTTTAAAAAATATAATTGATTATTCTATTTATTTAAAAATACTACGGTGAAATAAGGATACACTTAACTTTGTAAATCAACTTATTACTAGTAATTAAAGCTACTACTTTAGAAAATAGCATGCGCAACGTAAAACTTAATATTTCTTATAGAAATATTTCTTATTTTCATATGCAAATATTCTTTAAAAATTATGATCATATTTTAAACATTGTACACTCTTCTGAAGCCCAATTCCTTTATAAATAATATGTAAGATATTCGAATTATTTAACTTTAATTTCAAAGAGTTATATGTATTTGAATATTGTTCATATTTTCAGCCCTCTAGAGAAAGTAAACACTCCTGAGATCCCTTAATCCTCTTGGAAAATCTTTGGTCTATTAATTCGAGTTTATTCACAACCAACCCTCTGAAGAAGAAACCAGGATTTATTCAAATTAGGTCGGCGAAATATAGTCTAGGCTTTCAAGCTAGAGAGAGAGAAAGTGAGGAGAAAGGATACATTTCTTCTGATCAGATTTTATACCATTTTATGGCGTATTTCAAGTATTCGATTGGGGAAAGAATTAAGGTGATGATTGATAACTAAAGTTTAATAAGTGTTCAGATAATTGGGATAGTAGATTTAATCCTGATATAAGAGGGTTGATATTTAGTCTCATAATTCGCGAATCTCGTTAATAACCCACATATTGCTTAGATTGAGAGCATTTTTTCTCGTTTAAATTACTTGGATTGTGTTAGTAAATTGTGTGATCAATAAATAGATTTACTCGTTGATATGGCTAGTCATCCTTCCCTTCCTCCCACATCTCTAGGCGGGAATGAGAGAACATCTCATTCCTTATAACGCGAAATCTCTTACTAGGTGGGATCGCAATCTGTTATTCAAAATTTCAAAATTTACCAATGTGAGAAAGATATTCTCTGGTATATAGATGGATAGGAAAATAAAATGAAAAATTAATTTTAATGTTAAATATGGCCACAAGGAGAATAAAGTTTTAGGTATTTGAGATTCTTAAGGTCAAAAGTCAAAGTAATTTTTGTTATAGAAAAATAGGCATTTATATAAGTACTTTTTAACATTTGCTGCAGTGAGTGAAAATCTTCTGAATAGTTACAAGAGAAAAACATCGGGTACAATTTTAAACGTTTCTGTATTATTAAATTTTCTTAAAAAAAAGGAACCCTACTGTCAAAATGAGACCGCACAACAAAGCAGAAGTTCAAAAAAACTTGGTTCGGACTGAAATAACGACGAGGGTTAAGGCGCTGGACTTAAGAAAATGTTGCAATGTATATTGTACTATTCACTATCTCAGTACTCACTTATCAATAAAGATCAATTTTATTTTTGTATACTGTTGAAAAACAATTTTATATTTTGAGTCTAGAATAATCCAAGCATTATTAAGTTTCCCCCGTGTACTATTCACTAACTCAATACTCAACAATAATGATCCCTTTTATTTATTTATATTGTTGAAAAACAATTTTATATTTTGAGTCTAGAATAATCCAATCATAATTAAGCCCCCCCCCACCTTTTCTTAGAAAATTTAACCATTCTGGGGCAACATTAAATTTGAAATTCATTTTAAAAATTATTTTTCTCCTATTTTCTATACCATTGAACATCTTTATTGTAAAGGTAGGTTCCGATTAATACTAATTTTTTTATTTGTATACCCGAGATCCACCCCCTAATAATCACATTAATTTGCCCTTAAAATTACATTAATTTACCCATTCTTGATCCGTAGAATTTGTTTGGGAAAATTTACATGATGTATATATTGTTACGTAGATCGGGGTTCGAGGATTTTATGCAAAATCAGTCGTAAACAACAAGGCAATTCTTTAAGAGCGATGAGTATTTATTGCCGTAAATCAATCCGTAAAAATACAGGATTCAACAGAAAAATTCGTAGAATAAATATCAGAAGGATTTCACACCTTCAACAGCACTCAGACACAATTATCAGTGTCTAATATACATGTACGTAAAAGATTATCCACAAGCACCACTCGTAATATTGAACAGTCAGGCTAATCACTAGTTCTCACGGTCAAGGCAAGTTTACTAATCGCTACTCAAAACCAAAATGACTGTTACGGCGAGTATCGCTCTATTTATAGCCCTGGCCGAAACTTCGAGAAAGATGCGCTTGCGTCATAGATCGTGAAATTAGTGGATTTCTCCACTGATTTCTAGAAGAATCTAGAGAGTCCCGAACTCGCCAAAAATGGTCACCAACATGATCGCCAAGTCGCCAAAATGGTTGCCAAAGTCTCCAGCTTGGTCGCCAAAAATGATGCCAACTTGGCTCTATCGCTAAGATTTCGCCAAGTTCCCATTGAATCGCCATTATAACGTAAGGGACGGCGTTGCTTGCGAATATTACAATTTACCATGGAATAGAGTAATATAAATGCATTACACATCCAAATACAGATTATTTATGCTATTTTATACAAAATTCGTAACAATATGTTATGAAGAGACGAAGTTTTGGCTCTGTTTCCTTGAAGATTGACAGGCTTCTTTACAGAGGGAATAGAGGATTCTTTGATTGTTGCGAATTATAGAATCTGTATTCTTGCCATTTGGTGTAGTCAAGGTCATGGAGTCGTAGCTGGCGTGTTATAAGTTCGTGTAGAGGGGGCCGATGCGCGTTGGATCTGTCGAGACCCAAACAAATCTCCCGTTAGTATAGTGTGGAAGTTAGGAGAGGGGATGCTAGCTTAGGTGACGTCCTCGTCACATGATCATGGTTTAAAATTACGAGGTCCGTTGCCAATAGATATCGTGCAGCTTTATTGTACGACGTTAATATATCTCTCACTCATTCACTCTGCCATTTATTATTCGTCCTTTACTGAAGTTTCCCTGATAAAGAAAAAGAGTCGAGAAAGTTGCATTTTAATAAGGAGCAAAAATTGAGTGTAGTGGTTTAACTAGGAAATTTATATATGTTATTCAACACTTTGAACGGAAAAAAAACCATTTTAAATGCCATTTGATACTGACTGAACCCAAGCTCTTCTTGTGAAAATCGATCTATACTTTTAAGCTCTTCGTATTCGACTACTTGCGACAACTTTTTTTTGAAAAAAAAATCAAGGTATAGGGATTTTTTTTTACTGTTTTTAGATTTGCTTAGACCATTTTAAAAAATATGCTCAAATTAAGAAGAGGAAACGATATTATTATTACTTAAAAGGGGGGAAAATGGGTCAAAATTGACAAAAAATAATATAAACACGGTCCATTTTGTACCAAAAATTTATGAACAAATTCTCAGTTTTTCAATACTGATGTGTTACTATGTTATTCAATTTTGAAATGACCTTCAGAATAAGAGATATTTTAATTTTTACAAGAATTAGAGCACTTTATCTTAGTTACTATATGAAATTGCTTAAAAAACAGTGGTTATATTAATATAAGGGACTGTAAGTTTTGTAAAAAAAACAGTGATTGATAAATCTGAAGGTTAAAACACTTTTATTATTATACAGAACATACACAAAAAATTTCATTTAATTATTTTCCATACTTTTTGAGCAATCGCTGTCCCCGTTCGAGCATTTTCAAGAAAACACATTTCGAGTAAATTGCAAATTTAAAGTAATGGCATCTGCTTTTACTAAAACACTTGTGGTTTTTGTTCTAATGAACGGAAAATAATAAACTTGGTATTTTTATAAGCGAATAAGATGGCCTATAAAAAAATCATAAAAAAGTTTGTCAATTTTTGGCGAAATTCACAATGTTAGGGTAGTCGGATACCTTAATTTGATCTATCAACCTGTCAGTTCACTGACGGATATGCCAAACGATTGGACTGAAAATTTGATTGCGTGAAAGTTATTCAGAAATTTAACAAAATATTTTGATGTTTTAGCAAATGAGCAAATAAATATCCTGTACCACTTCTTTTTTAAAAACACACACATATATATACTTTAAGAATCCCAAAGACTGCCGTTCTCTTCACTTGATTAAAAGGTTCGTGATTAGCTAATTGAAGCACTTTGTTACTAAAAAAGAACATTGTGCAACATCAATCTTCAGCTAGAATCCAGAGAAAGTGTCATCTGCAAGATGATTGGGAGTCGTTGCCACAATCATTTATGAACAATTTCATTTTCAGACGTCATATAGTAAGCGCTGAAATCTTGCAAAATTGTCCGAATGACAGCATTTATCATTCAAATTACTTGGCGTATGAGGAAGATCGACTTATTAGTTATATACGTCACTCTCTGAAGCGTCACGAGAGTTATTGGCACTCTCCCAATAACTCTCGCCAAAAATTCGCCAAATGTAAAAGATCCTTTACTAAATGCAAGACACATTTTCAAACGGAAAGTCATTGTACTTTACATGACAATTTGCAATGTTATAATTCATACATCTATTTATGATATTGAGTTTTCTTTAAGTTTTATAAATATTTTCAAATAAATATATTTTTCTTTAATATGTAAACGAATAGTTCATTTAGTGTTATTGGTATAAGAAGCAAAATATATAATGTATTCTATACCAGAAATAATGGATCAACTAAGATAAACAAGCAATATAAAAAAATTAAGTCAATTCCTACTTAGATCAACAAAAAAAATTTATTTTAGATACTTTTTATCAAATAGTTACAGTTAATATAAATATCTATTTACATATGACAGAATCACAACATTAAGGGGCAATTAATTTTTATTAATTATCTTTAAAGTATTGTATTGTTATCCAAAATAATCGCATGTATAAAATTTAATTTCAACTGAATGATTTGAAACGTGAGGGGAAAAAAATCTTTTTAAAGTTTTGACCCAAGTCGCTAAAAATGAAGCCAACGGGGCTTTATCTGTAATTTTTTTAAATAATTATTTTTCAGTCAATTTATTTTAATTAATTAAAATTAAATTATCGTATTGTTACCCAAAACAATAGTGTATAGAAAATTTCAGCTCAAATGAGCGCTTTAAAATGTGAGAAAAAAACCTGTTCATGTTTTGACTCAAGTCGTCAAAATGGTCGCTAATTCGCCAAAAATGACGCCATCATGGCTGTATTTGTAATTCTTTGAATAATTAGTTTTAATCAACTAATTTTTATTAATTATAATTAAATTACTGTATTGTTATTTCATTTCATTTTTCAAATTTCAGCTCAATTGAGTGCTTTAAATGCATTTTAATAATGATTGAAAATTTGAACTAGATAAATTTTGAGAGAGTGTGAGATAATAGTAGGAATTGAATGTGTAATGTGTAATGAAATATATATGGCTCATATAGGATAGCAAAGTAAAAAAGTAATATTCCTTTTTGAGCACTTTTCCAACTGAAGAAATGTTTGTATTTTAGGTACTTTTCTGTCACATTACGCGAAGAGCACATAAAACCAGTCTTTCAAGAATGAACTATCATCCCAGCAGTTAAGCCTTAAGAGAACTGCTAAATAGCATAACGAGTTTTAATTACGTTAGGTTCTTTATTACAGGATAAACATAAGTTAGATATGAATAATGAGAAAAATATCGAAAAATGAACATTTTAACAGTTAGAGAGAAATAAAAAAGATGAGTCATGAAAACAAAACCCCCATAACAAGGGTGAAGGTGAAAGAAATTTTCACACACACACACACACACACACACACACACACACACACACACACACACACACACACACACACACACACACACACACACACACACACACACACACACACACACACACACACACACACGTTATGAACAGTGAGAGGTAAGCCTTTATTTATTTATTCCATGATTATGTGGTATGTTTTTGTAGTCTTGAATTGTTGAGGCATGTTTTGGTGGACATGTATATACCGTTTTTATTTTACATGTTGGTATTTAAGTTAAAAACGGCAGACACACACACGAAGAAGAAGCAGACATTAACAATTCAAATACAAAGAGGTGAATTTTCCATGAAAACGGGACCAAGTGGCAACCGTAAGTTCAAAAACTCATATGACCTTTGAAGATGCCTCTTCCAATTGGTCCAGATTATCGGATGATGATGTCTTGTGTAAACTTTAAATATACGCTGATGTTTTAATTTTTAAGAGATAATATTACGATTATATCCCGTTAGGTTCGTAAACTACAGTGAATTATTTACGCGAGAGTCCTGAGAGGGGGTCATGACCTTTATAAATTAAAAAAGCTGTAAGATAAAAAGATTAAATTAACAGGAATTATATATCTATATATATGTGTGTGTGTGTGCTTGTGTGTAATATTTCTTTGTCTTCTTCTGAGGGCTTCATGGTCCTGAGTCCTCCAAGACATAAAGTAAATAATAAACTGTTAGCTTACCCGCTTAACGGAATTTGATCTTAACTTTAACATTTCAAAATTATCTAAGCAGTGGTCTTTGATTAGTGGTTACATAAGCCATCTCGTACGATATCTATCAGCCAATCAGAGGAGTTTTTCACGGAAATCATGATTTTTGAAACCTTCGGTTGGCATTTTATATTTCTATGGAAGATTTACCCCATATACATTGTAAATACCATGTAATTGCATTCATTTGCCTTTTGCTTTTTACATTCTGTGTTGGACCGTCTCCTGAATGTAAATAAAAATGAATTTTCCTTTAACAAAATGATTCCTCTTTATACATCTTAATTTATATATAATTTTGTATATGGCAAGCCCAGGGATCACTAGTAATTATTAAACTTGTTTGTAAATTAGTATATGAATTAATGATCAAATACATTGTGTGTGTGTGTGTTCAATATACTGATACATTTATAAGTAAATATATTAAATACTTTCACAAAAAGGCCAATGTTTAAGATAACCCGCCAAGATTGCAACCCCGATTTCACATGTGTCTTACGCACTTAATTGGTAACCATCTGCTGCGTTTTAAAAAATGCCGCCATTATGGTTGTGAAAATACGTAAGTACCGTATATTATATCATTTCAAACGTGTATTTTTAATTATCTCAGAATATATTTTGTTTTGCTTTCTTAAGGTAAATTAATAATTTTTTAAAACTGTCTTTTATCTTCGACATTTCGATATGCTCGCGCCCCTCAGTTTGAGAAACGCTGTATATAGCATGATGTTAGACTTAGATAATAGGGAAAAAAAGTAAGAAATAAAATCTTATACAAGTTTCAAAACGAAAATCCTCCATTAAGACTGCAAGTATGTTATAAAAAATATACCAATCTTTATTCTGAGTATTTAAATGAAAAGTATGATAGAAGCATAAAACTGTAAGAGTTCGAATTTTCATTTCAAGTAAAAGACCGAAAAAAATGTACATTACATGTATTTTAACTGCCAATTAAAAGTTACGCGATTTGCTCCTCAGTGCAACTATTTATCACATTGGCTCGCGTATGCGGAGTATTGGGAAAGGGGGAGGGGCATAAATAAGCAAATATAAATATTACTCTGAAACGAATAAATCCTTCCCTAGTACTTTCAAGGTCATTTTATTTCTTTCCAAAGCCTTCGGAATAGTTTTAATGATAGAAGTGCATAGAGAATAATAGTATTTAGGAAAGACGTATATACGCACGCAGCACTTAATGCATTGGTTGAGAGTGAGACGGGTTGTTAACCCATTAACTGGCGTCAGTTAATGGGTTAACAAAAGGCAGCATTTAATTTTCAGAAGACGGCTTTTCCTATCAATTTTTTGATTTTCACAATAATCTTGAAAACAATTATTAAGAATAATTTTTTTTCTTGCATTAGTTAAAGTATTTTTGTATTTGATATATGAACATGGGACAGAAGTTAAAATATTTTTAAAAGTTCATTCATGAGAGCAGCAAGAAATGCTGTTCTACGCGAGCATAGTTGAACATGATAACTGGGAGGAAAAAAATGCACGTGAGAGAAATTTTTCAAGAATAAAAGTAATTATTCTTTACAGAATTTTGAATTTTTCTCTCATTTACGAGTAAAATATTTAAATGTTTTTGACTTGAGGGAAAATAAAAAAAAGGCTTTATATTTAACAAAACAGTTTTCCTCAGAAATTGAGTGAGTTTTGATTTAACTTTTGTTGTAATTAAAATACACTGCTGGCCACCGTAAATGCAACGCCAAGAAAGACAAGAGATAGCACAACAAAATTTATTTTGTAGATAACATGTTGACCAAGTATCAAATGATTAAATTTATAGACTTCTGTGAAGTGTGGTTCCTGCCACAATCAGTAGCCAGTGTAAAAGCATTGTTGGAGATCACCGCTGCCACACGCCTCGGCATTGATTGAGACTTTGGATGTGTTCTTGGGGTACAGCAGATCAAGCAGCTTCTCCACGTTGTCAAAGTTGATCTGGTGTGGACCATGGACCACATGTTTTCTATCGGCGAAAGATCCGGAGAGTGAGCTGGCCAGGGAAGCAATTCAGTCTGGAGATTGACGAAGAACATTTGGACAATGCGTGCCACGTGTAGTCGCGCATTATCCTGTTGAAATATGGCTGTGGCCAAGCCCTGTATGTAAGGAAGGACTACTGGCTCCAACAACTCGGAGATGTAGCGCTGGCTGTACCGGCAATAGGTACTAGAGGAGTGCGAGAGCGATATCCAATACCGCCCCATACCATAATACCCGGTGCAGGACCAGTATGGTGGTGCATAACGCAGCTGTTTAGCATCCTCCTTGGTGTCTCCAGACTCGATTCCGACCATCGTGGTGTTGCAGAAAGATGCGTGACTCGTCAGTAAAGACAACTTCATTCCATTCTGCCGTCTACATCCTTCTTTCATCGCACCATTGGCGGTGGAGACGTCTGTGGTTCTGCGTCAAGGGTAGACCAAGCAATGGACGTCTTGCAAACAGACCACTCTGCTGTAAACGGCGTCGAATGGTACGCGCAGACACTGAATGATGCGTTACAGACTCAATGTGCTGTGCTATGGTTCGTGATGTAACTGAGCAATCCGTTACTGCCATGCGCACAACTTGCCTGTCCTCACGTGAAGTGGTTCACTGAAGTGGATGCGATCGATCACGTCGGTCCGTCGTATCCTCCTGCATCCAACGGACACATATCCGCATTACAGTCGTTTGGTTTCGTCCAACACGACTACCGATTTCCATGAAAGATAATTCACGATCTCGGTAGGCCACTATCCTTCCTGTGTCGAACTCGGATACTTGATCAAAAGCTGATCGCTTGTTTTCTACGAGATGTAACTGATTGTTTTTTGAAAAAACCACAAGAAAAACACAATTGCGAACTTGAAATCGTCGAAATCTCCAAGCCTTAAATAGCGCTTTGAGGTGGTGCCACAGGCGTGCGTGATGTGTGTCTGCGCTGAAATTCTAATCATTTGCATATCTCACGTCCGCTAATGTATGTTGTAAATTTCATGTTATTTGCGTGCTTCCTTCAGGGTGTAGCATTTACAGTGGCCAGCAGTGTATATATTAAAGTAGATCTTGTTTATGTGGGAAAAATAAATTCGGAATCTACCTATGCGAAAAAGATGTTCTGTGGTATAGAGAGGAAGAGAAAAGTATAATTTCAAAATTTAATATTGCTAGGGCTGGACAGACGAGAAAAGTCGAAACAGCTTTAACTTTGTATAGATTATTTTAGACTCAATATAATTAATTTTCTACGATATCAATAACCAAAAGAGATTGTTACTTATTAGTTAGTGCTGTGCAGGGAGTAGTACATAGTCTTTTGCAACATTTCCTACTCCAGGTTTTTTCCCGCAACGTCGAATCAGTTCGATTTAAACTTCCGTTTTCCTCTGTATTGTGCACTCTAACTTCAACACGCAATAGATTTTTTTCAAAAAAAAATCAGCACTAAAGAAGTTGTTAAATGCACCTGATATTTCCCATGTAACGGTTTAAAATTGAATTCTTAATAACAAATATTTAATTAAATTTTGCGTACCAAATACGGAAATTATAAAAATAATTATAATCAATCGGAAAAAAAATCAAGTGCTATGATGGGGGGGGGGGTTACGTATTCGTAGACCCCTCCCCCCTTCTTGTGCACGCCACTGTCTCATAGCAATAAATGTTAAAAAGTACTGATAAATGCCAGTTTCTCTTTTACAAAATTACTTTGTCTTTGTACCATAAAAAAAACTCAAATACCTAAGCTTTGTTCGTCTTTTGTCAGTATTTAAGATAAAAATTGACTTTCCGTTTTTTTTTTACCTTTTTTAATATTCTATAGATTATTTTTTCATCATAGCCAGGCTTTGAAATTCTGGGGAAAAAACTCTATCTACCTTACTGAATATATTTCTAAATTGCAAATAGAACTGTTGAAGTACATTTTATTTCTTTCTCGAATGTACAAAATCACAAAAATTTTGCTTTAAAATTTTTCAGAGTTATACATCGAATATTCTTCATATGTCAATCAAACAGAAAAAAGAAAAAGGAAACTCGCTGTTAGTTTCGAAACATATCGGTAGAGGGCGCTTAAATCTACGTAATCTGTCCGAAAGTTTGGCGTCGTCTGTTAAAAACTTTTTAAGAAGTGAGGATACAGAAAATGTGAGAAGGTATTTTTCTTTATATCATTATTTGAATCGACATAAATGTAATGGAATGAAATTTATCACATGTAAACTGGAACGAGTTCATTTGTACAATAATGTATTAACTATTTCATCCGAAGATTATGTCTTTTTCGCAAATGTAATAAAAAATATTAAACAGTTATAAAATAAATCAATTCATTAAAATATGTAAGAGTCTTATGAAAATTTAAAAAGTTAACAAAATTTATCGATGTTTTATACTAAACGTGATGCTTTAATAAGTTGTATTTAAACGAATATATTTGCAGTCTTCAGTTAGCATTATAAAAAAGTTTGAAAAAATACAAAAGCGATCATTTAATTAAACATATTGTTTGTTCTTAAAATAAAATAAAAAAAACTATTGGTATTAATTGAAAAAAAATATATAATTATACATAAGGATAAGCATACATAAGCGTAAACAACTAATAAATAACACATACACTATTGCTAGTTTTCAAATAACTTTTATTGTTTTAAATTCAATATTTATTTAGTAAAATAAAATTACTCGATAAATTGATAAATGTCATTCATAATTGAAAAATAATAATTAATACGATCACGTGGAGTTAATTTTTAACTTTATCTAGCATTCTCTTAAATTATTTTAAATTACAGTTTTGAAGTTATTATACAGATTTTTTTAATCAATACTTATTGCATAGAATCATTTAGAAATTATAACACTGTATCATTGACTTAAACGTAAATACTTTTTTGATAATTTATGTCAAAATGGCAACATAAAAGAATGCAAATTTAAAAGAACTCAAAGATGGTTGCAATGAAATTTTGTTAATTAATTTAAAAATAAAATCTATCATTGTTCTCATATAAAATTCTCCTGGAATTTTCTTAAGGGGGTAGGTTCACGAAACAGGATCTGTGTAATGTTAAAAATAGGTATTTTTAAGGAACATTTATAAACATTTTATTGGATAAAAATCTCCAAATTTTTATTGAATATTCTTTGAACCATAATACATATTTTAATCAGAGATTTTATGGATAGGATGTCTAGTTATTTAAAAAAAAATATTTTTTTGCACAAATCTGTTTTTTTTTTCCTTTCAAAAACAGTAAAAATTCATGATGTTTATGCTATAAATTAAGTCAGAATATTTTTTTGAAAAAATCCCTCGATTAAAGTATGTATTAGAGTGCAATTATTAATCATGCAAAGTTATAAGCTGTTATATGTAGTAGCTTAGGAACAAATGTTCCTTATATGGTAAAAATGTTAGTTTTGAGAAAAATGGATTTTAGTAATGGAATTAGTAGACTTTGACAGGGTGATAAAAAACATTTTCAAAAAATTACTAAAAATATTTCTACTGTACGAGAATGATAATTTTTGCACCAAGCGTAGAAGTTCATATTTTATTAAAATGTGAAAAGTGAAAAATGTGTTTGGGAGCCGAAATTCATGAACCTACCCCCTTAAATTGGATATATTGTTTCAACTAGACGTATTAAATGTAGTTTATGTTTTTAATAATTATTCCAAAATAAATTTGTAATTGTTTAGCTATATATATTTCATAAATAGTGTGTTAAGGACGGTGTCAAGTATAAATTGAAGTAACTAAATAGAAATTCCTGAAAGTGTAGGATAAACAAAATGTGATTTTGGAAGAGTGAACAAAAGAATATTGTTTTTAATATGTAGTGTTACTTATATAGATTAGAATATACATATAAAATTGTCTGAAGAACACAATTAAGATAAAAAAAAATTATTTAAATGCAACATTTTAGTAAAAAATAAACAAATAATTATCTATTTTCAAAACATTCTCCTTTTATGTAAGTACTTCTATAATAATAATAATAATATCTAGCCTATGCATAGCTCAGATCTTTGTACACACACACACACACATATATATATATATATATATATATATATATATAGCCTGAACTATACTATTTTTGAAATATATAATTTAGAAGTGAGTTTTTCCGTATTTTAGTACATCAGAGTGGAGAAGTTTTAACAAAAAAAAAAAAAAACAACGATAAAAAAAAATTATTTCAATTGGTGGTAACTCTGAAAATAATGTGAATTTTTTAAAGTATCCCTAGTTCAGGATTTCTGGAGAAAAGATTTAGCTATACAGAAGCAAAATATTATCAATATAGAAGAAAATATGTAATTCTAAGTCATTTGTTGCCAAAATATTGCATTTAAACAGTTTTTTATTGTAATAATATTCTTACAGCAATTTTATACGTGAATTCTAACCTTATTTATTATTTGACACTAAATATTGAAAAAAATATTTGTTTGTATGCGCTTTTGAAAACTCATGGTACCGAATGTTGTCCGATACCTTAAGACGTCTCAGGGGTGTTAATTTTGTCTCGAGGGGTGAATATATAAACATTTTTAAACAGGTATACTTTTTTTAAAATTAAATTAAATAATTCGAATTTCTTACGCATTGTTTACAAAGGGTTATGATTAAAAAAAGTACAAAATGTTTGAAACACAATAATAATTTTTAAAATTATAAGCATATGGAAATAATAAATATTTTTGTAATAAATATTAAGTAATTTTTGCGTTGAGCTCGCAATTTTCTAAAATAGCAGCCTTTGATGTATAAAATTTTATAAAATTATAAAATGTATCACACTTTTTAAACCCTAGTAATTTAAGAATAATATATCTTTTGTATTTCAAAATATTTGAAAAATATTAAAATTTTTTTAAAAAAAAATATAATTTTTTTTATTTTTAAAAAAAATATAATTTATTATTCTATTTATTTAAAATTACTACGGTGTAATAAGGATACATTTAAATTTAAATCAACTTATTGCTAGTAATTAAAGCAACTACTTTTGAAAATAGCATGCGCAACGTAAAACGTAATTAATATTTCTTATAGAAATATTTCTTTTTTTCATATGCTTATAATTTTTAAAATCATGGTTATATTTTAAACACTTTACACTTTTCTGATGCCCCATTCCTTTATAAATAATGCGTAAAAGATTCGAATTATTTAATTTTAATTTCAAAGAGTTATATGTATTTGAATATTGTTTATATTTTCAACCCTCTAGAAAAAGTTAACACCCCTGATACCCCAGAAAGGGAAAAAAATCTTTGAGAAATGAAAGTCTGTAACTAATGTATATGTTTGTGGGTGCTATTTTAATTAATTATTAAATATTCAAATGAGTAAAAAAAAATATTTGGAAACTTTATTATTTACCTATTACACTCTATTTCTGTGCATTTACAAAATTTGTAAAAACATGAAAAGAAAATCATTTGAACATTTAATTTTAATATTAAATAATGCAAGAGAGTTGTTCTTTTTTTCTCCCTAACTCTTTTTTTCCCATTCTGTTGACTTAAAAAAAAATCGGGAAAAAATATTGCAAATAATTTTTTTCTTTCATTTTTCTGTGACACTCGTTACATTTTAAAATAAACACCGAAAAGAAAATTTATGTTGTTAACGAAGGAAAAAAAAACAGTTAAAAAAGGGCTTACTTAAATATTTGAATTATGCTTTAATCCTGTGCTGCCATATTTAAAAAAATCCGTTCGCAAAAAAGTTTTCGGTGCCAAGTAAAGTTTTAAGCACTTCAACTTGATTGGTTTTTTTTAAATCTATACAACTGACTTTGTGAATAAAAGAAAAAACACTTTTACTTCAACTTAAAATCCAATCAACAAATAATTAAATTTATTATAACCAAGCTTTCGTATTAGCTATCTTAGCTTTGGCATGGAAATTTATTATTTGACATAAAATAACGCTTAATATTTGTTTCCATGGATACATACATTCAAAAATATTTTTTTTCGTGGGGGGGGGGGGAGGGTTGGGGTTTGAAGGATCCAAAATCAAATAACAACTTTTCTTTTTTACTGTAATGGTCTCAGTTTCGCGTTTCAAACAAAGAATGTAGGCGACAACTTTCGACAAGGTTTCTTAGACAATTTCTTCCAGAATTTTAACCTTGATGACATTATACTAAATGTTAGGACAGTCTTGGGGGGAAAAAAGCCAGCAATAAAAAAAGAAGTATCAAATTGTTTTGTTTCAATTCCATGAAATTAAATCGTCTGCACAAAATCGATTCAGACATCTCCAGCTTAATTCGACAGTTAAAAATAAAAAGAAAAATGCGGAAAAAATACTGAAAAAAAAACTACCACACTCTTGCGTTGCACCTTCCTCCCTTTTGATGAAAGAAAAAAAAGCGAATGAAAAAAAAAGAACTCTCATCGCCCACCATACTAGAAAAGGATGCGAAGTGAAGAGGGAACGCATCAGCTGAAGAGATGGATGACAAATTGATGTAGAGAGTAATTATTGGACGATTGCGCATGCTCGGAATTCTTTTTCTCCCGGGGCGAGTTTTTATTTCATTTTTATAATATTCATCACAAATTTCTCAGATACATTTTATTTTCATAATATTTAATACAACTAATATTTTTTAAAAAAATTATTCTGACGAACTTTGATTTAATTAAAAAACATTTACATTATTAAATTATAAATGTTAATTTAATTTAAAATACATCAAAATATTGAACTATTTTTTAAAAAAAAATATCTATCACGTTCTACAGTAAGATTGCGCCAGAAAAAATGTAATCCCCACAAGTTTAAATTATTCAAAAAAATAAATAAATACAATTTTATTTAATTTGAATGATCAAACGATTTAAGTGTATAGATAAAAATTTATTTACTTGAGAAGAAAGATTCAATTTAAATTGAATCGTTCTTGAAAAAAGAATTGTAGTGTTTTAAGAATTAGCTCCTTGAAACTGTACTAAAAATTCCTTTGAACCATCTCATAATCTCTTCCAGGAAAAACAGTCATCTGAAAAATGTTTCTAATAAAGTTTCAAAATAAAATTTCTAAAAAAATTTATGTAATAATTGCTAATCCGATGTTATAGATAAGAGTAAATTCACAATTTTAAAAGTTAAACTTATATAATTATCGAAAAGAAATTATTCTAATATACTTCAATAACTATGAAAAAGGCATTTTAAGAAGACCCAAATCTTTTGCGATAATTTTAAGCATTATATTTTACTGTTTGTTATTTTCAAGACGATAGAATTTCATTTAATTTTTACATGGGGGCGGTATTTTAAACTTTCAGTGTGAATTATTTTTAAAATCAGGATGTAAGACAAGAGAGAGAGAAGGCATAAATAAAAAAAAGGAATCCTTAAAATTTTAGAATATGAGTTTATACTATAAAAGACTTCATTAGCTATTTACCCTTCAGAAAAATAAACAAGTAAATAAATAAAATAGTGTCAGAAACTTGCTTTTCTCCCTCCCTTGTTATATCTATTTTCTCTATTATTTACTGTCAAAATTTATTTAACTTTATTTTTGACACGTAAAAATTTTATTTAACTGACAGTACATTACTTTACAAATCTCATCAAAATCCTTAACTGCATGCTGTTTCTCTCTCAAGAATAAATTTTCAAACTCTCACTAAATTCAAATTTTTTAAATTTTAGTACGCAAATGAATAAATTTTGCGCCTTTAAAATCAAATTTTGTAAATAAAATAGTGCACACAAATATGGCGTTTTATTTCAAGTTTTTCTCTTTTAATTTATTATTTAACACAACTGCCCAATAGAAGAGAAGAGATAGTTGGAGATATAGTTCCCCCAACTCTCTTTGTATCATAGTAAAGTGATAGTAAGGACACTCTTGATCTAGTACCGTGGCATCTTAATGGGCATGGTAATGGACTCTTGGCCAGGTGGTCATGAGCTCGAACCCAAGTGCCACTGAAGACCAACCTTGCATAGGGGATGATGTACGTAAAACCTGTCGAAGCTCAAATTACCCCCAGCAGTATGGTGTGAAAGTAAGTAAAGTGATAGGAAAGACACTCCTGACCTAGTACCGTGGCATCTTAATGGGCATGGTCATGGACTCGTGGCCAGGCGGTCATGAGCTCGAACCCAAGGGCCACTGAAGACGAACCGTGCATAGGGGATGATGTACATAAAACCTGTCGAAGCTCAAGATACCCCCAGCAGCATGGTGTGTAAGTTCATGGGGGAGGTGCTAGATCAGGTGTCATCCTCGTCACTTGAACATGGTTCAAAAATACGAGGCCCGTCACTAACAGTCCTCATGTTGTTGTTTAGGGTGACGTAAGAAACACTTACTCACTCACCCTGACCTAGTATCTCACTTCTAGTAGTAGCTTCTATTTAGTAGCCCTCAAATTTCTTCATTATCTGGTCTATGGTCCAGTATTCAAAGCGGGACTACTCTTTTGTCGTGGCCATAAGTCACAGTAATAAGTTGGCAAATTATTACAATCGAATCGCATTTTTAAGTTTCGATGCCACTAAGCCCGTCTCATAGAAAGAATGATGTATATTAACCCTTTCGTAGGCCATTTATTTCTCTTTTGAATGTCTCGCAGTTTTTTATGTTTTATTAAGAATTGTGTGTGTGTGTGTGAACAATATCATTTAAGGGAATATATTTTACTTTGCCGAATTTTATATATAAATTTCAATTGAGGGGTGGGAAGAATACTTCCCAAGGAATCATTCACTTTCATACAGAAAATTAAATTTAGTGGTGATTATTTGACATGAAAAAATGAGAAGCAGGTTTCAATGCACCACACGCTGCACACATGTAGCAGTTCTCTTTTTTTTAAAATCCTGTTCTGTTACATTTCCTTCAACGTCTTTAGCTGGGAACCATCTTTGGCATAGGATTTCCCACATTGGCTAAGCGCGCATCATCCGGAACTACACACTTTGCTGGGAAGTTAGCAGGACGTCCTTTCCTTAATATCTTTTCTTTTACAGGAAAATCCGTTTATTTACTAGCGATTTAATGCTATACGGGATATTAGCTGGTCTAAACTTCTGTTTCGTTTCTTCACTTGCCACAGTATGAAACTATTTATAATGACAATGTCAATAAGAAAATAAGAGATTAATATGGGAATTAGTCTTCCCCTCGTGTGTAACAGCCAGGCCAATGTATTATGATAGGTTTTACGCTTCCCAGAGTTGATTTTTGTACAATCATGCAGATGGAAAGTATAATCTTCCTAAGGTTCACTAAAGGGTTAAATCTATCTCTTGTCTCAAAATTCTTGTATTGGCGTTGTATGGAAGTTTGGAGAGAGGGGTGCCAACTCAAGTCCCATTCTCGTTGCAGCTAGCTGTGGTTCAAAACCACAAGAGTCAATATTAAAACTTTTCTTGCAGCTTCTAAGTACGTCTGTAAAGAATCAACTTACCAACCTTGATAATAGTTCGCTATTACAAAGGTTGCCGCCAATAGCTCTAGTGTAGCTTTTGAGTTGCATTATTTGATTAATCAATCCACCGACAAGATTGGTCTTTAGTGGGATCATAAGTCAACCTATGAACGTTGGTAATTACAGGACCGTCTTTAGAAGTTTCGCTTCACCGGACAAAAACGGAAAAAGCAAAACATTTTAATTATAAAAGGTAAATTGTTCACATGGATATATCTAATAAAACTTGAATAATTCTTGGGAACAAAAAAACAGCATAACACAATATATACATGTAATCGACGTTGGCCGTTGAGATGATTTCTTTAATAATATGATCGCTATTGTTGATGTTTTCTTTGGCTGGGATTGACGAGGCATTTCGGTGACTAATTAAAACTATTTATTCCACATCTTAAACACATAAAACATCACAAGGACGACACATAACAAAGAAAACGAATGCACAATGAGCTGCAGCCGGCTGCATGTTTACGCAGACAAAATACAGAAGCAAAAAGGAAGTTGGCCTCCAGGAATCTCGGTATTTATAGGCTTCTCAAATCACATGATCTGAGTGGGTAGCTAGATGTAATTTAAAATACTGCCGTTAGGAGGCGGGTTAACTTATTACTAAAACGTTGATCCTGAAGGGATGGATCATTGGCAATTAAAATATATTTAAAATGATTATATAAGTGGGAATTATTACATATATATATATAATTTTAAGTCAAATACAAAATAATTCGAAATTAAGGACACAATAACCTGTTATTATTTCAAACGAGTAAAATGTAAGAGAAGGAATCGTCCATTTCAGCACACCAATTTCTTCTAGAAAGAGTGTCTACTGATGATGGGGATAACAAATGTTTATTTTATAACTGATAATAACTACACTGAAGACAAAAATGAAATATCTCTTGTGATTCTCTATTAACATAAAAACTCTTATTACCCCTGTCCCCTTTTGGATAACTGACACTAGATGTCGTAAGGTTTGAAAGGAATGTCCGTTGTAACCTCACTACGGAATGGGGAAAAGTTACTAGTGAAAGATGTGTAAATTTATCGAATTTCATGATTGAATATCTACTTCCGCCTCAAACTCTTAAGTTTCAACATGAAAGGAAACTGACATTAAACATGTAGATTACCAAACAAGGAAGTAAGATACTTTAAATGAAATACCAAATTGACACCCAATAATAGTTTAGAAAATATATCAGTTTTTTTATAACAGAAAAAAAAAAAATTCAAATTCCATCTAAATGTCGCCTTTAGATTTTGCCACCTCGGGCAGGGGTCCGATCCTAGAGCCGCCCCTGGTAACCATGGTATGCAATACTTGAACCTGTGAGCTATATTGGACTTATGTTTCTTCTGATTATCGATTAAACGGAATTAATGACTAAAAGTAATACAAATTATAATGGGAAAGTATAACTTGTATAAATTATTCATCTGAAAATCGCCAGCTTAGCAAAAAATTTTATGCATTTGCACTTTTCTCTAATTTTTGTATTATGTGCCAGAAATACCATTCGAAACCAATATTGTTAAAATTTTCCCATGTTAGAAATTTTCAAATTTTCAAATAAATTTGATGTTTATATGTACTGAAACTATAATGTGGGGATATAATTTTTTGCGAAATTCTGGTTTCATTTTATGAGTTTGAGAAAAAAGATACTATGTTCCGTTTTTAATCCTTGTAGTTAAGGAAGCTAAATGATGTGTATTGCCCACAATGATAGCATCTTTGAATGGATTTCAATTGCCTGCATTATTTCTTTCTCCCTTTTTTTTTTACAAACTCGATACATACTTTGAATTACAGGAAGCCTTACTGTTTTACAGTACAAGATTTTATTTGGAAAACCGATGAGTTTTTTAAGTGATTTACTGATTAAAGTATATATCATATATATCGCAGGGACGTCTTAAGAGTTCTTGAGGCCATGGACCCCTATACAAAAATAGCCCCTACCACCTGTGACCCTTAAAAGTTGACAGTATATAGCATACATAATCAAATACTCGTACAAACGGTAACCCGAAACAAATAAAGTGTATAACTCACAGTCTCACAGACCTAGGCATAAAGTAGCTCGATCGACTGCAGCCTTTTGATTAAATGAGTAATAATTGTGTATGGTATCTGCACTGGCTAGCTCTGAGGGGGCCCTGTATCAAATTCCCATCTGGGCCCATTTAGATATGGGATACCTGTTAGTGGGACTGTAATCAGACATGTTGGGTCCCCTGTAGCTTGGAAGCCTTGCATCATTGATACAGCTGATACGAAGGTAACTACGCCCCTGGGTGTTCTTAGGCTGAAACCTAGACATGGACGACGGTTATCTCATAATAGTACAGTCTCGCCAATTGGCACATAGAGTTCGAAATTCTCCCTGTTTTTCGGAGAATGTGTACGTGAAAAACATTTGATCGTTAAAGTTATTCAGGTCATGATCTTATCAAAGCTAAGACGAGGCAAGTCCTCCACCAAAGCCGAGGGTCTGGGCCCGAGCCCAGTTGACTGATGCCTTAAGACGGCCCTGTCATCTCATCACCTGAACAGATTTATGGCTCAACTGCTTATAATGCCTTACTGTATAGTCTTGCTACATAAACTACTAAAGAAAAATAATTAGAATTACTATATCATGCCTCCAGTTGTGTACACAAGGGGGTATTTCACCCCCTATAGACCAACAAATTTTGGCAGTAGAAATTACCCCTTGAGGGTTTCGTCGACGTGCTTTTTAGAATGTACCCCTTCCCCTCCCCTCATAAGAGAGGTCTGTGAACACTACTGAACGCTGCCGAAAATTATTTCGAATGAATCAAATTCTTTTTATTTACTCTCCCTCCCCCATATATATTCGAAATATTACATTTTTATTTTGAAATATTGATGCCCTTTGTTATCGTATTGTGGAAAATTCTGTGGAAAATGTTTTAAAATTAAGTTGTCAATAGTGATAAATTTCGATGGCTGTCATCAGTATGTCTGATGTACCCTCTAAGTGCATTGCTAATACAAAAAAAAAAAAAAAAAAAAGAAACAGGAAGTAATGTAATTGAAAATGCTAACATATAGTAACTATATCAAAAGATCGTTATTTTTTTTTTTTTTATAGTTTGATAACTTTACCCTGTTTAAGTTAAAATAAAATGTTTCTTTGTTTTGTGTGTATTAACTATACGGAATATTTTTAAAAAAATTTCTTAAGTAACGTTCTTGCAGAATTTTTCAAAATTTTTATAACTAGGCATTATAGCATAAGATGGCAGTTCTTTGTATAGTATTACATAAAACATTTACCCACATATGTGTTATATTTATTTTTCCTCGTCTAGGAGAACTAACCACTGTAGGTTTGTCCTTAAAGACCTCTAGAAAATTCCAGCTTAGGTTTAGATTTCAATTTTTTTTCAGCTGATCTTGCCCATGCGCAGTTAGGCAGCCATTACTCCCTTCACCCTCTCTTAGACAATCGAACTAAAAGGGGACTGAGGGAGCTCTGTAGGGGAGGAGGTGGGGGTCGTGTAGGCTGGTCGGCGCCAATCGGCGCCAGTCAGGTCAACAAAGGCGACGGGCCACTCCGTTTTATGTAATGGCTCCGCTCCCGCTCACCCCCCATTCCTCATCAATCCCCCTCCCCCTCCGTTCTCTTTATAGTTCTTCCATAAAATTATTGAGCGGAGTAAAACGGGTAGTTCCAAACGATATATATCGCAGCAAACGACTACGGTCGCCCCTCGAAGAACACTCTAAGGCCTTTTGTCGTTTCATTTATTGCCTGGGAGATATGCAAATGAAGATATGGAAAAGGATTAATATCTGCGATAACAGTTCCTCACATAGCAGTGGGAGGGATTGGTAGTTGTTTTTTTAAATGAGTTTTGGCGTAACTGAATTTGTGATACTGTAATGAGGGTTTTATTGTTTTAGAAACTGGCATGTAAATGTCGAAATGGTTTAATGGTTCATTTGTATAGAGTGGAATGTTAGTTTTGATTAACTTTCAGCTTTGGGGGTTGGGATTAGTGTGGGGGTTTGTAAAATAACCCAGCGTTATCTTTCTAGTTGAAAATTGACTTGTGGAACCAGAACAATTCGTATGAAATGGAATGAAATGTTGGAGGAATGTTTATGTAAAATTTGTTTCTTCCACAATATGGAAGAAATCATTTAAGCCACCTTTTATGGTCATCTCAAATTATATTTTTTAAGACAAAAAGAATAGAAATTGCTTTTTTTTTGTGGAACAGAGTTTTTTTTTAAATATTTCTTTTCCAATAATGATTGCAAAATTTATAGTGAGTAATTCTAAATTTCATATTTAATATTTTATCTTGAGGGCATGTAAAGCCATGTCCTCAGTGAAATATCATGCGAAATGAAACTTGAATGTATGTTTAAATGCTCTTTATTATTACTCTTAGGGTGTTTAATTTCTTATCAGAGTCCATTAATAAATAATGTGGAAAAAAAAGAAAAAATGCCTGGTAGCAGAAAATATTCTACTCGTGTAGATTTTGTATCCATTCACATTCATCAGGAATTTTAAAAATAAATATCTAATCAAGATAAAACTTGAAGATTCAAAACTGAATTCTTGCTGGCCTACAGGTCCAATAAAGTTATCTATTTAATTAGATGCAATAATTTATTTTTTCCAACACAACTGATTTTTTACTATAGTAATTTTCTATTAATTCTTTTTTGTTTTATTTAAGCTTAAAATAAACTCACTTTTAAACATTAAAAAATAAAATATGATGTGACACACACACACACACACTAGCCTTTCCTACCACTCACTCTCTCTGCATTTCTTTCTCTATAACTACTGCTTATAACAATGCTTCTCAAACTTTCAATATTTGCGACCCAATATTCAATCATAATTTTCATCGCGTCCCCCCCTCCATACAATAACAATGTATATAATTCAATAATATTATACATCGACGCTAAAGATACAATATGACTTTAACCTCTTAAATGCCACCGGCGTATATAAACGTCTTGCTCAGCAAAAGCATTATTACCCTGAACGTATATATACATCTCTCCGAAGTAAGATCTTTTCTGTGCACTTCTATTCATAAAATTATTTCGAAGGTATTGGAATGCAGAAAAAGCTCCTTGTTTGCGAAAGATTTACTTATTTCAGAGGATTTGCTTATTTTTATACCTTTTCTTCCCCCCCCCCCCCCCATTACATCTGATACGCACGCCTACGTGGAAAACAGTGACATTGGGGAGCGAATCCCTTTTCTTTTAATCGGCAGTTAAGGATTCACCGTACACAAATTATAAAGATAAGAATTAATTTTTAAGTATAATTTTATACATGGCAAGCCTATGGGGTCAATTGTAATTATTAAATTTGTTCTTGATTAGTATTGTAAATTAATTATAAAATACATTGTGAAGTTCAATACATTAAAAAAGGTATTATATCGGTGTAAATGTGCATTTATTTTTTATTATTGCAGAATGTATTTTGTTTGTTTAAGTTCAGTTCCTTAATAATTTTTTAAATAATATTTTAAATATTTTTAATCTTTTTAAATAACGGAGTACGTGCTCGTTAAATCAGTGGATCCAAAAGCCTTGTGGTCGCAGTAGAAACCACGAGTGCAGGGGCCCGGAGAATATTTCCATCCTTTCCAGTGATATGCCTAAATTGTGGAGGTGGAGATAGGTGGTGTCGCCATCTATCGTTGAGAAGTCCAACTTGTGTCACAGGCTCTGGCAACTTTCATTCCTTCCCTTCGGGAAGGACACAACAACAACAACAACAACAAATAATCTTTTGTTTTTGACTTTTCAACATTCTCGCCCCCCCCTCTCGTAGAGTTATCATGCCCCCACAGGGGGCGCTCTCCGAAGTTTGAGAAACGCTGGGTTTAGGTGCGCAAGCTTTCACGATCTTTATAATCAGTGCCTGGAGTATCTAAAGATTAATTGGGAAACGTGTCTGTTATCATAATCAATTAAACTACCATTAGGGACTATCTTTTAATTAGAAAACAATATCCCATACCATAGACCAGGTTGACCTCCGAGAAATGTTCAAATCCTATTACATGTATCTACAGTAATATCTCGACTTACGCGATTTTCAAATCTCGCCGATTCTTCTTTTGTTTGAGAGCAACACAATTTGATTGCTCACTACCACTGGCGTAGCTAGGTCTAAGTGGGCCCTGTAGCAAAATTCTTTCAGTGCTCTTTTTTAGATATGAGACACCTTTTAGTGGGACTGTAATTACATAGTTGGGACCCCTGTAGCCTGGGGACCCCGTATTATTGATACGGCGGTAGCTACAACCCTGCTCATTAACCTCTTCCTGTTTAGCTAATGTACATGTTCGGACTTATAGGTTGGAATATACGCTTAGCCATCATTTATTTAGTGTTATTTCTTATCTACGGAGATTGTGTTTTTTATTACATGTTATAATTGTTATGTCGTATTTGTTATATCTACTCAGATCTGAGAGACGTCTGAGTAATTAAGACGAAGAAGAGGAGAGTACCCTGGGCCTAGAAACGAAGTCTTTAGATCCAGTTCAATCAGAAGATGGAACAAGAGTAAATTGTGGGAATTTGACAAAAAACCTCAATTTAACTGAATTTTTTTTTAAATTTTAGAAAATATAAGCTTTGTTGAAGAGCGTATTTTTTCAACAAAATAAGGAATAACAAAAATTATTGGTATGCTTCGAGAGAATTTTGTGGAGGTAAAAAAATCTTTGAGCCGGTAGTTTTTATGAAACCTCTTTTCATCAAAATAACTTCGGTTTGTGGTTTTGTATTAGTATTTTCTAAGACTTTATTATAATCATTTTTTCTTCTAAATTATTATTTTTTTTTGTCTCGGTTCAACTAAAATAATTTATATGCGAAATTACACCCCGACTTACTCGATTAAGCGGTTATCACTCCATCCCATCTACAGTTAAGTTGGGGGTATTATTGCATACATTGGAGAAAAGCGGCTCACATTCACACTCATTCATTCACTTAGTCATCACAAGATCTCTAATCTATAACGCACGCAGAATTGAAATTTGGCAGGATAATTTGTTTTAATGAGTAGAGTAGTGCTTCTCAAACTTTCAATATATTTGCGACCCAATATTCAATCATAACTTTTAGTACGCCCCCCTTCATACAATAACAATGTATTGAATTCAATAATAATAAGCTTTGTCGCCAAGGCTATAATACGATTAACCTCTTATGTGTCACAGGCATATATAAACGACTCGCGCTTAGCCAGTGCATCAATTGTCCGGACGTATATATACGTCTTTCCAAAGTGCGATCTTTTTATGCAGTGATTCTATGAAAATATTTCAAAGGCTTTGGAGTGCAATAAAAGGACATTGACAGGGTTCGCCACAGATATACTTATTTCAGATGATTTTACTTATTTATTGCTTTTCTACATCACAAGCACTCACCTATGAGTTAAAAAACGGCGGGATTGGGGAGCAAATCGCGTAACTTTTAATTAGCATTTAAGGGATTAATTATAAATTGTCAAAATAAGTCTTAATTTTTGTTATAATTTTGTATATGACAAGTAATGTAATATTTTGTTTTTATGTTTATGTTTGTATATGATCACTGGTAATTATAAAACTTTTTTTTTAACAATTAATAGTTAACTTAGTATTGTTAAGTTAATCAGAAAATACATTGCGCAGTACTGATATATTTATAAGTGTAGTTCTGATATATTATGCTTTATAAGTGTATATATTTATCAGTGTGAATGTGTATTTTATTTTTTATTATGTCAGAATATATTTTATTTGTTTATTTTGAGCAAAAATTAATAATTTTTTTAAAATAATCTTTTTTTTTATACTTCCCAATAAACTTGCACCTCCCTCTTAGGGTTATCTCTCTAACCCTAGAGGGGCGCGCCCCACAGTTTGAGAAACGCTGGAGTAGAGATCTGCGAAGAACGGTGTTTGCAGAAATCAATTCCCAATGGGGGCTGAAGGGGTGTTACAAGCAAAAAAATCCTGTTTCTCAACTATCAGAGCTAGAAATTGAAATCTGGCGAGCAAATGTTGTGTAGACCCACTAAGAACGAGATTTGAGGGAATCGGTTCTCCCACAAAGAGCCTAAGAGTGCATTATGAAATAATTCCTTTTTTTTTTAACTATTACGTTTTTTGAACTACTGACTTGTTTGGTATATATGTTTTTTTTTCATGTTGAATAGAATCCGCTAAATGCGGTTTGCGTAAATTGACTTTAAGAAGGGAGGAGGGAGAGGGTGTTACGGGGACTTGAA